>OZ023207.1:2698104-2753104 GCA_963995525.1 Escarpia spicata
GAGAGAGAGAGAGAGAGAGAGAGACATACAGACATACAGACATACAGACATACAGGACATACAGACAGACTGACAGACAGACAGACAGACAGAGAGACAGAGAAAGAGAGAAAGGAGGAGTATCCAATTGGGGAACTGAAACTCACGCATATTTCCCAACTCATCTTGGCAGCTGTGTACGTAGATATGTCACAATTCACGTCGAGATTCCGCGCAAATAGAGGCGACTGACGACAGTTAAGTTGTTCGGGTGCCTGCATAGGGATCAATCGAACAGTATGTTTTTTTGTTTTGGGGTGTAGTCTCATGAATTACATATATAATGACTGAAGACATTTCTGGTTTCTGACTGATAAAATTAAACTAAAACGATGGGGGGAATTTTGTAAGTAAACATTTTACGGTAATCGTTTCAGCGGTGGTTTACAGCTGGATATACCCGGCCCTGTAATACAGCCCGGGTGACGACTTTAAGGTTTCTCCACCACATTAACTGCCTAGGACAACAGAACAGCGTTAACGAGATCAGGCTGTATATATATATCATATGTGGCTGCTGTATCCCGAATTATGAAGCACAAATTAACTGCCTTACTTCAAGGTACAACGTATAAACACATCGCCCGGGCAATATTACATGTATTACATATGAACACGTGCAGTTATAACCAACGCTAAACTCGATTACTGTAACATTGTTACTTACAAAACTTGTCCCACGTGTTTGATGTATCTCCATTAGTCGGAACAGGAACATTCACCAGTCTTTTGTGTCATTCCTGTGATTATATATATACCCCCAAATAAAAACATATAGGCCCTATATATACCTATCATATTCCCTATGCAGGCGACAGCGCAAGGGATGTCGCCAGCTGACTGCAACGTGAAAATGAGACGCGAGACGTACAGGCCCTATTGCCTCAGTTGACCAAAATGATAAAGAAGGAGGATAGTACCTAAACCAATTTTAGATCATTATTAGAGGCTATTTCGTTGTTATATCGAGTTAAACCAGCAGATGGAGCCTGATAAGTGATCTACGTGCGCCACCTAGCGGACACTATTAGGTCCCGCTGTCAGAATGTCGAGTCCAGAAAACACATCTCAGACATGTTGCGCATTGCAGTGATATGACGACCTTGATGAACGGAATTACTAAATTTCACATTAATCTTATTTTCACGATGATGTGATCTGGATGAGATTTGAGGCGTAGATGAGGGTAGAAGTGAAACAGGAGGTAAATAGTTCGCCGGTCTCTCGTCGAGCAAACCCCTAAAGTCAAGATGGCGGCACCGAATGTAAATGTCAGTCTCGATGACATAGACCTTGCAAGTCTACGGGTACGTCTGCCAATAGCATCGATATCTTGCTCGGGATGTTTGCGCGCTGTGTGTCGTTGATAGTCACATATTGCATGTAATCGCTAAATCAGAGCAAGTATGGAGCGGGTAGTTGGTCCATAACTTGTGCGCTGTCAGTCGGAGGCAGCGCCCGGGCCGAGGCCGAGCGTGAGAGTCGGAGAGAGGATGGCATAGGGGGAGGGGGTAGATACGCATTTTCCGTCCGGCGCCCGAACACTGTCACGTCTGTCACACACAACACGTAAAGATGAACGCTTAACAAATTGTACAGGAAATTGTTGCAACATATTGGTGAGCGTGACAACCAAACTCCCATCCAGCAAAGGCAGCATTGTTTTACTTTAAAATACAGCTAGTAACAAACTAACAACTCTACAAGATATGCAGAAATTCAGGGATAGGAAGATCCAAGTGGACGTTGCTATCCTTGATTTCTCTAAAGCTTTCGACACAAAATATCTTGGTGTAACGGTCACTGACAATCTATCCTGGTCAGCACATACCTCCCAGACATGTAACAAAGCCCATGCCACTTTTTCATTCTTAAGGAGGAATCTGAAATCACGTCCTCGGGTACTGAAAGAAAGAGCGTATATCACACTTGTTCGCCCCGTTCTAGAATATTACTGCACAGTGTTGGACCTGCACTTACAAAAAGATGTAAATACTCTTGAGAAACTCTCACCCTCTCTCTCTCTCTCCCTCTCCCCCACTCTCTGCCAACCTCCCTCCCTCTCTCTCACCCCCCTATCCCCCACTTTGCCTCCCTCCCTTCCTCTCTCTCACCCATCTCCGCCACTCTCTGCCTACCTCCCTCCTTCCCTCCTTCTCTCTCACCACCTCTCTCCCCTATTCTGTGCTTACCTCCCTCCCTCTCTCACCCCTCTCCACCTCACCCCCACTCTCTGCCTACCTCCCTCCCTCTCTCAGCCCTTGTGTCCTCTGTCAACACTTAACAATCTCATTGAATAATGTTTACTGGTATTTCATTTATATGTTGTTATATTTTCAGGATCCAGCCGGTATATTTGATCTCATTGAAGTGGTCGGCAATGGCACATACGGACAGGTGTATAAGGTAGGTGGAGACACTGTAGCCAATGACACCTGTGACAGGTGTATAAGGTAGGTGGAGACACTGTAGCCAATGACACCTGTGATAGGTGTATAAGGTACGTGGAGACACTGTAGCCAATGACATCTGTGACAGGTGTATAAGGTACATGGAAACACTGTAGCCAATGACACATGTGACAGGTGTATAAGGTACGTGGAAACACTGTAGCAAATGACACCTGTGACAGGTGTATAAGGTAGGTGGAGACACTGTAGCCAATGACACATGTGACAGGTGTATAAGGTACATGGATACACTGTAGCCAATGACACCTGTGACAGGTGTATAAGGTAGGTGGAGACACTAGCCAATGACACCTGTGGTAGGTGTATACGGTAGGTGGAGACACTAGCCAATGACACCTGTGACAGGTGTATAAGGTAGGTGGAGGCAATGTAGCCAATGACACCTGTGACAGGTGTATAATGTAGGTGGAGACACTGTAACCAATGACACCTGTGACAGGTGTATAAGGTAGGTAGAGCCACTGTAGCCAATGACACCTGTGACAGGTGTATAAGGTAGGTAGAGCCACTGTAGCCAATGACATCTGTGACAGGTGTATAATGTAGGAGCAGTTGTCATGCAGTAGAGTGCCGGACTGTCAGTTGAGGGGACGGTGGTTCGCTTCCACCTGCCGCCGTTTTAAAATTTAGGCAATTGTGTTCACCTCACATTGCCTGTGTCTTGGAAGAGACACTAAAAGCCGTTGGTCCCTTCTATCTGGTGTCTGTGCCAGGGGAAGTAAAAGATCCCACACGGGGTAAATGTGTAACCTGTCGCGGACTCACAGAGTGGTGGTCTCTATCTCTAACCCACTGGATCTTGTTCCCAGCGGCTGGAGTTGCTTCCCGGTCGGGCGTTTGAGAGACACCAAGCAGGCAGTGTAGACAGTGTATACACTGTATCACTGGACCCACCGGATCCTGTATGAATGTACATACATGTATACAAGGTAGATGGACAGTAATACACTGTATCATTGGACCCACTGGATCCTATATGAATGTACATACATGTATACAAGGTAGGTGGACAGTAATACACTGTATCATTGGACCCACTGGATCCTATATGAGTGTACATACATGTATACAAGGTATGTGGACACACTAGTCGGTGACACTGTGTACAGAGATGTCACACTGTGTTGACCCAACTAATGGGTGCACATTTATCTCTATTTCTGATTCAGTCGGCTTGGTGAAAGCCTTTGGTAAGACAAGCAAGAATCCAAAATTTGAGTAGCTTCAGTAGTTTTTGAGTTATTTTGAAATTTTGTACTTAGACATTTTGTGATGGCTTGTTAAAAATAATTACAATTATACATATTTCACAGATTAATATATCTTGAACTAATCAGCCTATGTCACTGAAATGTTGAGAAATTTTTCTCTACCATCTATATAGAAATGTAATTAGAACCTAAAAGCAGTTGATGGTTGACTAACTGAGTTGCCTGGCTTTGCACAGAAGAAAAAGAAATTGTCCAGATAAAACCGTGTTTATTTATGCCAATGGATATCTATACATGTAATCTTAGGGAGTGCTCCCACAATCTTGGGCACTGGAATGTCACCCATCCTCAAGTCATTTGCACTGAAATCTAACAAAAAGTATTTACACCAAGCTGCCAACATTTGAATCCCAGTTACCCCTAAAATACAGTATTTAAATCCATCTCAGTTGTTTCCAGCATAACTCGCATTGATAAATTGTAAGTGGCCACTGGCCTAGTTGTTAGGACAAATTTGGCCTATATGTTAAAGAGCCTGGTATGTCCTGTCGGCAACAATTTCAGCTGTCCCGTCCTCAACAATTTCTGTTCATTAAAAGTCCTATAACTTGATTACTACTGTGTTGTGTTTATTAAATAGTTAACATATCTACCTAAGAATATTATTAAGTTATCAACTGATAGAATTCAACAGGTAACATCTTTATAAACAGACAACTATATTATGGCACACCACCACTGGTCACTTAAATGTGACGGCATTTTTTGTTCCATTCAGAACGTCGATATATATATACCTCTGTATTAGCCATATCAATTAGTATTTATGTAATTTGTTTGTACAGTGTATCACCCACAGTGTGCCACATATCCATGTGTGCGTGCGTGCGTGTGTAATAGTACGTTTCTACAACAAATACTATAGAGATAGGTAACAAAATACACTGAGGACAGTGTCACAAGCAACCTCTTCAGTGCTTTATTCAACTGCTGATGTGCTCCATCACAGAGGTAGTGCGCCAGCCATAGCTACAAGTGGGGTCAGACCACATTAGATTTTACGTAGGCGGCCATTATGACCTGTCCTATGCTGGAAGGATAATTTAGCTAGAAGTTTTCTTTACATTTTCTCAATGCATGAAACATTAATTAACTGACCTTGTGTGGAAAATTCATTAAATTCTCATACCTCGTTTTTCAGAAAAATCAACCCAAACAAATACCCCCAATTTCACCCCAATCTGGTGACGGATTTTAAAATATTGGTGCGTTTTGCAAAATAGCCACCATGCGAACACTCAAGCGACTAGCGTATATTGAATGCTACCTTGTGAGAGCTCTAATGCAGTAGTACATTCAGTATTCACCGGACCAACATGTCCCATGTAAAAGTGCTCAAAACATTCACACGTCACACCAAAACGCTATTTCACAGGGCACGTTTTCACTGGGTATTGCCAGGCGAATCTTTAATGTGGTCTTACGCCAAGTATGTGTGTTAATGGTGCAAGCGTACTTTGTAGTTGGTTGAATGTACACAGTTACTCTGGTAGGTATTTAGTGATGACTTTCTGCAGCACTGAATAAACATAGTTTGGTAATTGAGCCGTTTATGAGCAGTGTGATAGACTGACATATCCTACAGCTGTTGTAATGTCTGTGTACATCTGACCTCTTGTCACCCATGACACAGCTGTTGTAATGTCTGTGTACATCTGACCTCTTGTCACCCATGACACAGCTGTTGTAATGTCTGTGTACATCTGACCTCTTGTCACCCATGACACAGCTGTTGTAATGTCTGTGTACATCTGACATCTTGTCACCCATTACACAGCTGTTGTAATGTCTGTGTACATCTGACATGTAGTCACTCATTACACAGCTGTTGTAATGTCTGTTTACATCTGACATCTTGTCACCCATGACACAGCTGTTGTAATGTCTGTGTACATCTGACATGTAGTCACTCATTACACAGCTGTTGTAATGTATGTTTACATCTGACCTCTTGTCACCCATGACACAGCTGTTGTAATGTCTGTGTACATCTGACATCTTGTCACTCATTACACAGCTGTTGTAATGTCTGTGTACATCTGACATGTAGTCACTCATTACACAGCTGTTGTAATGTCTGTTTACATCTGACATTTTGTAACCCATTACACAGCTGTTGTAATATCTGTGTACATCTGACATCTAGTCACGCATTACACGGATGTAGCCTATAGGGATACCACAAGTTATACTTCTGCCAATTTTCTTAACTGTTCTTTCTGGTGCATATCAGTTGAAGTCATTTTACGTGTAAACTGCTGTCTGTGTGCAATTTGTTTGTGTCTGACTGAACAGATGACACTGACAGTGTAAAGTGCTTTGATACTGCTCTTTATAAGAACTTACCTTTACTGTTAACATATTAGAGATATCTGACTGAACAGATGACATTGTTGACATTGGTGACATCTGGCTGGACATATGATATTGCTGACACATATTAGTGACATCTGACAGGACATATGATATTGCTGACATGTATTAGTGACCTCTGACTGGGCATATGATATTGCTGACACATTAGTGACTGAAGGGATGACGCTTGACGTTATTATGACATCTAGCAATAGTGCTGACATGACATGTCGGTTGTGTACATGGAGACGTCATTGATATGCGAGCGTACGCGTGCGTGCAAGCGTACGCGTGTGTGCGAGCACACATGTGCATGTGAGTGTATATATATGTGTGTGTGCTTGAGTGCTTGAGTGCTTGTTGTATAGCTGTCACTAATGTGTGTGTGTCTGTGTGACTGTGCGTGTGAGTGCTGATGTTTGTGTGTGTATGTGCACGCGCTGTGCGTGCGTGTGTGAGTGCATGTTGTAGGGCTGACACTGATCTGTGTGTGCTGCTACTGCCAAATCAATAAAAAACGGTGAAATTTACATACATGTCCGTCTTCAATTTTGATGACACTTGGTGTGTTGTCATTGAGTTTATGTTACAAACCAAATTTTAGTGACCCTCCTTTCCAGAGATAGAGGTCATCAAAGTTTGACCCGACCTTGATACCTGACGACCTTCCAGGTGTCATAACTCCTCTCCTCGGGGACCTACAGATGTGATGTTGGTGTTATCTTAAAGGTCTTAGAATTGTTTATATCTGTGTAGACAATGAACCACACATCAACTTTTTAAAAACATATTTAAAAAAATGGTTTAACCTTTAAACTGACCTAGCAAAAAACATGTAACCTCCGATTTCGCTGATTTTTATATATGTCAAAGCATACATATTCGGTAATAATTAGTGAAAGTTTATTGTGTGCATTTGAATATTTTAGGAGTTATGCAATTTTTCTCACGTCATTTTAATGCTGTAATATGGGAACTTAGTACAGTTATAATGCTCTGTCAGTTGCAGATAGAGGCTGCCTTTGTAGAATTTGCTGTGTTTTGTTATCTCCAATATTCTCTACCTATTTAAATCATTATTTACATGTGTTGGTGTGTGGATATATATACACAAGTGCTGCTAAGACGAGTGTTTCATATAGAAATATGTATAGCAAAATGATGGAATATAAATCACTGTAATTAGAAGTTAGATTGAGATTTTAACATAGCACACACAATGTCATATACTAGACACATGCTAATCAAGGCATCATGTACATCAGCAGTTCCCATGTCGGTGTTACGTCCTTACATTACATATTAAAATAAGCTTGACCTTTGACTTGACCTTGTGACCTCATCATGATCATATAACCTCAGATTGTGTTGATGTGTTACGTTTAAGAATTCATATGTGGCTAAAATCACTGGAAGTTTTATTATGTACCATAAATTCTGTATTTGTAGCCGCACCCCTAATTAAAGGCGCACCCCGACTTTTGACCTAACCCCTGACTTTCCTCCGCGTAGTTTGTCACAGGCAAAACCCTTATTTAAAGCTGCACCTGCACCGTCACCTGGACGTGCCGTCACCATTTTAGCCCTGCGTGTGATATACTTTCGTAGCGCACACAATTAGGAAAAATTAAGAGGTTCCATAAAGAAAGTCATAACTTTGCTATTAATCATTATAAATGAATGAATAAGGTATAATTTTATTGGTAAAAGACTTGTTGGTAATGCATTGATAATAACTACATCACATTTTATATTATCGTTGGAATATTACTATATGTGAATGTTGTCAAAATGGAAAACAAAAATAAACAAATTTCACCATGCTACCAGAAAATAACTGGGTGGCTGAATGTCCATAAATCCAGTGAACGAAATGTAGCCATGCATTTAAGCTATACGGTAAAGCTAGAATTATAAAAATATTTTGAGAAATTTTATTTTTATGCCATTTTCTGTAGAATTATGTATAAAGTTGATGTTATAAATGCATTGAAAAGGTAGTAAGAACTAAATTAGTCACATGATCTTTCAGTGTGAAAATGGAGGCAGTCTCGTAGAATGTTCAGTATTTTGCTTTCTGCATATTCTCTGCACATAAGGCAATTATCTGTATCCCTTGGAATACTTAATATAATTGTATTTAAATAATAAGATGACCTTTAGGTAGCAGATACATCAAAATAACAGTTTATATATGTGGTTTTTATGGTAAATCACGTACATGTACATCAGCGGCTACCAATCTTTTTCTCCCCGCGTACCCTCTGAGGTCTGAGACGATCATCAGTGTACCCCCATCATTTTAGCATAAAATATATAAACTCCATAAAACAAAAAAAATTAAAAGTGTACATCAAATTAATAATAACATATACAAACTAGAAGGATGAGATAGTCTTTTCAAAACCAGGTACTCAATTCAGGGACCAGTTTTGGACAGGCAGATTCGGAGATCATCCATGACACAGAGTATGACTCAAAGTTTCATCTTTCTGGAGAATAATGCCGAGAATTCATGTTCACATAAGAAGATGTTCAAGCGCATCATGTTAAACGATGGAGTCATTCATCAATTTCAAAAAATTCCTCCTAACTTGCATGGATCTCAGAGCAAATTTGCATCTTTTTCATGGGAAGTTAGTTTGGAATTACATTTGGCACTGCTGACAGGTATGAGCACCTGCACAATTGGCTCCCTGTTTCTTCATCAGCAAAAGCTGCATAGACATAATCAGACATGTTGAACTTTCCGTAGTGACGTTTCCCTTCGACATCCCCAGCTTCACGATGACACCTCGTATTTTTACTTAGTCAGCTTCAAGATTTAGCCTTCTTCCTATAGTTTCTCGACGAATTGATCCTTAACTTATCCATTATTTATCCTTACATAGGCCGGCGCACTGTCTATGCACATGCCCACACATTGCCCCACAATAACCTCTCGGCCTCAAGACATTTGTAGACCTCTCGGAAGACGCCCTCGCCTTCTTAGTGAATTCCAAGGGAATGATAGAACAAGAACTCTTCCTTAAAGTGTCAGTCTTTGGAGCAAAGCGCGAGCACAAGTTGCACACAAGATGGCGAAATCCTTACTTTCAGCTAACACTACGTTTACCCCCTAAAAAACCTCTCGCGTACCCCCTGGGGTACGTGTTCCCCAGTTTGGGAACTGCTGATGTACATGATGCCTTGATTAGCATGTGTCTAGTATATGACATTGTGTGTGCTATGTTAAAATCTCAATCTAACTTCTAATTACAGTGATTTATACTCCATCATTTTGCTATACATATTTCTATATGAAACACTTGTCTTAGCAGCACTTGTGTATATATCCCCACCCACAACACATGTAGATAATGATCTAAATAGGTAGAGAATATTGGAGATAACAAAACACAGCAATTTCTAGGAAGGCAGCCTCTACTTGCTTACTGACAGAGCATTATAACTGTACTAAGTTCCCATATTACAGCATTAAAATGACGTAAGAAAAATTGCATAACTCCTGATGTATCCAAATGTGCACGATAAATTTTCAAAAAATTTGTAGGGCTGTCACTGATGCGTGTGTATGTTGTAGGGCTGTCACTGATACGTGTGTATGTTGTAGGGCTGCCACTCATAAGTGTGTATGTTGTAGGGCTGTCACTGATATGTGTGTATGTTGTAGGGCTGTCAGTGATGTGTGTGTATGTTGTAGGGCTGTCACTGATGCGTGTGTATGTTGTAGGACTGTCACTGATACGTGTGTGTGTTGCAGGACTGTCACTGATGTGTGTGTGTTGTAGGACTGTCACTGATGCGTGTGTATGTTGTAGGACTGTCACTGATACGTGTGTATGTTGTAGGGCTGTCACTGATATGTGTGTATGTTGTAGGACTGTCACTGATGCGTGTGTATGTTGTAGGGCTGTCACTGATATGTGTGTATGTTGTAGGACTGTCACTGATGCGTGTGTATGTTGTAGGACTGTCGCTGATGCGTGTGTATGTTGTAGGGCTGTCACTGATGCGTGTGTATGTTGTAGGACTGTCACTGATGTGTGTGTATGTTGTAGGGCTGTCACTGATGCGTGTGTATGTTGTAGGACCGTCACTGATGCGTGTGTATGTTGTAGGGCTGTCACTGATGCGTGTGTATGTTGTAGAACTGTCACTGATGCGTTTGTATGTTGTTGGGCTGTCACTGATACGTGTGCATGTTGTAGGACTGTCACTGATATGTGTGTATGTTGTAGGGCTGTCACTGATGCGTGTGTATGTTGTAGGGCTGTCCATGATACGTGTGTATGTTGTAGGGCTGTCACTGATACGTGTGTATGTTGTAGGGCTGTCACTGATACGTGTGTATGTTGTAGGGCTGTCACTGATATGTGTGTATGTTGTAGGGCTGTCACTGATATGTGTGTATGTTGTAGGACTGTCACTGATGTGTGTGTGTTGTAGGGCTGTCCATGATACGTGTGTATGTTGTAGGGCTGTCACTGATACGTGTGTATGTTGTAGGGCTGTCACTGATGTGTGTGTATGTTGTAGGACTGTCACTGATGTGTGTTTGTTGTAGGGCTGTCCATGATACGTGTGTATGTTGTAGGGCTGTCACTGATACGTGTGTATGTTGTAGGGCTGTCACTGATACGTGTGTATGTTGTAGGGCTGTCCATGATACGTGTGTATGTTGTAGGGCTGTCCATGATACGTGTGTATGTTGTAGGGCTGTCACTGATATGTATGTATGTTGTAGGGCTGTCACTGATACGTGTGTATGTTGTAGGGCTGTCACTGATGTGAGTGTGTGTTGTAGGGCTGTCCATGATACGTGTGTATGTTGTAGGGCTGTCACTGATACATGTGTATGTTGTAGGGCTGTCACTGATACGTGTGTATGTTGTAAGACTGTCACTGATATGTGTGTATGTTGTAGGACTGTCACTGATGCGTGTGTATGTTGTAGGGCTGTCACTGATGCGTGTGTATGTTGTAGGGCTGTCACTGATACGTGTGTATGTTGTAGGACTGTCACTGATGCGTGTGTATGTTGTAGGACTGTCACTGATGCGTGTGTATGTTGTAGGACTGTCACTGATGCGTGTGCATGTTGTAGGGCTGTCACTGATACGTGTGTATGTTGTAGGGCTGTCACTGATGCGTGTGTATGTTGTAGGGCTGTCACTGATACGTGTGTATGTTGTAGGACTGTCACTGATGCGTGTGTATGTTGTAGGGCTGTCACTGATATGTGTGTATGTTGTAGGACTGTCACTGATGCGTGTGTATGTTGTAGGGCTGTCACTGATGTGTGTGTATGTTGCAGGGCTGTCACTGATACGTGTGTATGTTGTAGGACTGTCACTGATGTGTGTGTATGTTGTAGGACTGTCACTGATGCGTGTGTATGTTGTAGGACTGTCACTGATGCGTGTGTATGTTGTAGGACTGTCACTGATGTGTGTGTATGTTGTAGGGCTGTCACTGATGTGTGTGTATGTTGTAGGGCTGTCACTGATGCGTGTGTATGTTGTAGAACTGTCACTGATGCGTGTGTATGTTGTTGGGCTGTCACTGATACGTGTGCATGTTGTAGGACTGTCACTGATATGTGTGTATGTTGTAGGGCTGTCACTGATGCGTGTGTATGTTGTAGGGCTGTCCATGATACGTGTGTATGTTGTAGGGCTGTCACTGATATGTGTGTATGTTGTAGGGCTGTCACTGATATGTGTGTATGTTGTTGGGCTGTCACTGATGTGTGTGTGTTGTAGGGCTGTCCATGATACGTGTGTATGTTGTAGGGCTGTCACTGATACGTGTGTATGTTGTAGGGCTGTCCATGATACGTGTGTATGTTGTAGGGCTGTCCATGATACGTGTGTATGTTTTAGGGCTGTCACTGATATGTGTGTATGTTGTAGGGCTGTCACTGATACGTGTGTATGTTGTAGGGCTGTCACGGATGTGTGTGTGTGTGTTGTAGGGCTGTCCATGATACGTGTGTATGTTGTAGGGCTGTCACTGATACATGTGTATGTTGTAGGGCTGTCACTGATACGTGTGTATGTTGTAAGACTGTCACTGATATGTGTGTATGTTGTAGGACTGTCACTGGTATGTTGTAGGGCTGTCACTGATACGTGTGTATGTTGTAGGGCTGTCACTGATGCGTGTGTATGTTGTAGGACTGTCACTGATGCGTGTGTATGTTGTAGGACTGTCACTGATGCGTGTGCATGTTGTAGGGCTGTCACTGATACGTGTGTATGTTGTAGGGCTGTCACTGATATGTGTGTATGTTGTAGGACTGTCACTGATGCGTGTGTATGTTGTAGGGCTGTCACTGATACGTGTGTTTGTTGTAAGGCTGTCACTGATGCGTGTGTATGTTGTAGGGCTGTCACTGATATGTGTGTATGTTGTAGGACTGTCACTGATGCGTGTGTATGTTGTAGGGCTGTCACTGATACGTGTGTTTGTTGTAGGGCTGTCACTGATACGTGTGTATGTTGTAGGAATGTCACTGATGCCTGTGTATGTTGTAGGGCTGTCACTGATACGTGTGTATGTTGTAGGACTGTCACTGATGCATGTGTATGTTGTAGGGCTGTCACTGATGTGTGTGTGTATGTTGTAGGACTGTTACTGATGTGTGTGTGTATGTTGTAGGACTGTTACTGATGCGTGTGTGTATGTTGTATGACTGTTACTGATGCGTGTGTGTATGTTGTAGGACTGTTACTGATGTGTGTGTGTATGTTGTAGGACTGTCACTGATGTGTGTGTGTATGTTGTAGGACTGTTACTGATGCGTGTGTGTATGTTGTAGGACTGTTACTGATGTGTGTGTGTATGTTGTAGGACTGTCACTGATGTGTGTGTGTATGTCGTAGGACTGTTACTGATGCGTGTGTGTATGTTGTAGGACTGTTACTGATGTGTGTGTGTATGTTGTAGGACTGTTACTGATGTGTGTGTGTATGTTGTAGGACTGTTACTGATGTGTGTGTGTATGTTGTAGGACTGTTACTGATGTGTGTGTGTATGTTGTAGGACTGTCACTGATGTGTGTGTGTATGTTGTAGGACTGTTACTGATGCGTGTGTGTATGTTGTAGGACTGTTACTGATGTGTGTGTGTATGTTGTAGGACTGTTACTGATGTGTGTGTGTATGTTGTAGGACTGTTACTGATGTGTGTGTGTATGTTGTAGGACTGTCACTGATGCGTGTGTATGTTGTAGGACTGTCACTGATGTGTGTGTATGTTGTAAGGCTGTCACTGATATGTGTGTATGTTGTAGGACTGTCACTGATGTGTGTGTGTGTGTGTGTGTGTGTGTGTGTGTGTGTGTGTGTGTGTGTGTGTGTGTGTGTGTGTGTGTGTGTGTGTGTGTGTGTGTGTGTGTGTGTGTGTGTGTGTGTGTGTGTGTGTGTTGTAGGGCTGTCACTGATGTGTGTGTGTGTTGTAGGACTGTCACTGATGTGTGTGTATGTTGTAGGGCTGTCAGTGATGTGTGTGTGTGTGTGTGTGTGTGTGTTGTAGGACTGTTACTGATATGTGTGTATGTTGTAGGACTGTCACTGATGTGTGTGTATGTTGTAGGGCTGTCACTGATACGTGTGTATGTTGTAGGACTGTCACTGATACGTGTGTATGTTGTAGGACTGTTACTGATATGTGTGTATGTTGTAGGACTGTCACTGATGTGTGTGTTTGTTGTAGGACTGTCACTGATGCGTGTGTATGTTGTAGGGCTGTCACTGATACGTGTGTATGTTGTGGGGCTGTCACTGATGTGTGTGTATGTTGTAGGGCTGTCAGTGATGCGTGTGTATGTTGTAGGACTGTCACTGATGCGTGTGTATGTTGTAGGGCTGTTACTGATGCGTGTGTGTATGTTGTAGTACTGTTACTGATGTGTGTGTGTATGTTGTAGGACTGTCACTGATGTGTGTGTGTGTATGTTGTAGGACTGTTACTGATGCGTGTGTGTATGTTGTAGGACTGTTACTGATGTGTGTGTGTATGTTGTAGGACTGTCACTGATGTGTGTGTGTGTATGTCGTAGGACTGTTACTGATGCGTGTGTGTATGTTGTAGGACTATTACTGATGTGTGTGTGTATGTTGTAGGACTGTTACTGATGTGTGTGTGTATGTTGTAGGACTGTTACTGATGTGTGTGTGTATGTTGTAGGACTGTTACTGATGTGTGTGTGTATGTTGTAGGACTGTCACTGATGTGTGTGTGTATGTTGTAGGACTGTTACTGATGCGTGTGTGTATGTTGTAGGACTGTCACTGATGCGTGTGTATGTTGTAGGACTGTCACTAATGTGTGTGTATGTTGTAGGGCTGTCACTGATATGTGTGTATGTTGTAGGACTGTCACTGATGTGTGTGTGTGTGTGTGTGTGTGTGTGTGTGTGTGTGTGTGTGTGTGTGTGTGTGTGTGTGTGTGTGTGTGTGTGTGTGTGTTGTAGGGCTGTCACTGATGTGTGTGTGTGTTGTAGGACTGTCACTGATGTGTGTGTATGTTGTAGGGCTGTCACTGATATGTGTGTATGTTGTAGGGCTGTCAGTGATGTGTGTGTGTGTGTGTGTGTGTGTGTGTGTGTGTGTGTGTGTGTGTGTGTGTGTGTGTGTGTGTGTGTGTGTGTGTGTGTGTGTGTGTGTGTGTGTGTGTGTGTGTGTGTGTGTGTGTGTGTGTGTGTGTGTGTGTGTGTGTGTGTGTGTGTGTGTGTGTGTGTGTGTGTGTGTGTGTGTGTGTAGGGCTGTCACTGATGTGTGTGTGTGTGTGTTGTAGGACTGTTACTGATATGTGTGTATGTTGTAGGACTGTCACTGATGTGTGTGTATGTTGTAGGGCTGTCACTGATACGTGTGTATGTTGTAGGACTGTCACTGATACGTGTGTATGTTGTAGGACTGTTACTGATATGTGTGTATGTTGTAGGACTGTCACTGATGTGTGTGTTTGTTGTAGGACTGTCACTGATGCGTGTGTATGTTGTAGGGCTGTCACTGATACGTGTGTATGTTGTGGGGCTGTCAGTGATGCGTGTGTATGTTGTAGGACTGTCACTGATGCGTGTGTATGTTGTAGGGCTGTCAGTGATGTGTGTATGTGTGTGTGTTGTAGGGCTGTCAGTGATGTGTGTATGTGTGTGTGTTGTAGGACTGTCACTGATGTGTGTGTGTGTGTGTTGTAGGACTGTCACTGATGCGTGTGTATGTTGTAGGACTGTCACTGATGTGTGTGTGTTGTAGGACTGTCACTGATGTGTGTGTATGTTGTAGGACTGTCACTGATGTGTGTGTATGTTGTAGGACTGTCACTGATGTGTGTGTATGTTGTAGGACTGTCACTGATACCTGTGTATATTGTAGGGCTGTCAGTGATGTGTGTGTGTGTGTGTGTGTGTGTGTGTGTGTGTGTGTGTGTGTGTGTGTGTGTGTGTGTGTGTGTGTGTGTGTGTGTGTGTGTGTGTGTGTGTGTGTGTGTGTGTGTGTGTGTGTGTGTGTGTGTGTGTGTGTGTGTGTGTTGTAGGGCTGTCACTGATGTGTGTGTGTGTTGTAGGACTGTTACTGATATGTGTGTATGTTGTAGGACTGTCACTGATATGTGTGTATGTTGTAGGACTGTCACTGATGTGTGTGTATGTTGTAGGGCTGTCACTGATACGTGTGTATGTTGTAGGACTGTCACTGATACGTGTGTATGTTGTAGGACTGTTACTGATATGTGTGTATGTTGTAGGACTGTCACTGATGTGTGTGTTTGTTGTAGGACTGTCACTGATGCGTGTGTATGTTGTAGGGCTGTCACTGATACGTGTGTATGTTGTGGGGCTGTCACTGATGTGTGTGTATGTTGTAGGGCTGTCAGTGATGCGTGTGTATGTTGTAGGACTGTCACTGATGCGTGTGTATGTTGTAGGGCTGTCAGTGATGTGTGTGTATGTGTGTGTGTTGTAGGACTGTCACTGATGTGTGTGTGTGTGTTGTAGGACTGTCACTGATGCGTGTGTATGTTGTAGGACTGTTACTGATGCGTGTGTATGTTGTAGGACTGTCACTGATGTGTGTGTATGTTGTAGGGCTGTCACTGATATGTGTGTATGTTGTAGGGCTGTCAGTGATGTGTGTGTGTGTGTGTGTGTGTGTGTGTGTGTGTGTGTGTGTGTGTGTGTGTGTTGTAGGGCTGTCACTGATGTGTGTGTGTGTGTGTGTGTGTGTTGTAGGACTGTTACTGATATGTGTGTATGTTGTAGGACTGTCACTGATGTGTGTGTATGTTGTAGGGCTGTCACTGATACGTGTGTATGTTGTAGGACTGTCACTGATACGTGTGTATGTTGTAGGACTGTTACTGATATGTGTGTATGTTGTAGGACTGTCACTGATGTGTGTGTTTGTTGTAGGACTGTCACTGATGGTGTTTATGTTGTAGGGCTGTCACTGATACGTGTGTATGTTGTGGGGCTGTCACTGATGTGTGTGTATGTTGTAGGGCTGTCAGTGATGCGTGTGTATGTTGTAGGACTGTCACTGATGCGTGTGTATGTTGTAGGGCTGTCAGTGATGTGTGTGTGTGTGTATGTGTGTGTGTTGTAGGACTGTCACTGATGTGTGTGTGTGTGTTGTAGGACTGTCACTGATGCGTGTGTATGTTGTAGGACTGTCACTGATGTGTGTGTGTTGTAGGACTGTCACTGATGTGTGTGTATGTTGTAGGACTGTCACTGATGTGTGTGTATGTTGTAGGACTGTCACTGATGTGTGTGTATGTTGTAGGACTGTCACTGATACCTGTGTATATTGTAGGGCCGTCACACAAAGACAGGGCAGCTGGCAGCCATCAAGATGATGAGTGTCACTGAGGTAGGGACAGGCCCTTAGCCAGAAATAGTTTTTGTTTCTCTTGAATTAATTTAAAGTCGCTGTTAGCGCGAACGGCTTGCATGGCAGCTATTCATGTCAATCTCAGTCATTATTGGCCAGTTTATTTTTTTGAGTGACAAACCTGCTTCATTTGAGACATTTATTTAATCAATATTGATAAATTTAATTTGTTTTGCTACCAGTTGTGCCAATGATAGTCATTAATGTGGGCCTCTAGACTTGGAACTATTAGTTAGCCCAGTGGCCCACTGGCCCCCTCTAAATGCCACCTGTCTTGTCAGTTGTAATTACCCTTCTTGGCCAGTCATCTGCCAGTCTTGAAGACAGGCAGACAGGTCTCTGACTAAGCCCCTGGTAGAGCTCTGGGGATGTAAGAAAAGTCAGAACTGCCGGCAGTATGACTGCACTACTGTATCACGACTGGCAGTGGGGCAGGGCCACGATCTTTGCTAGATGTTGGCCTGAGACAGTTCACAGGGCCGTGATCTGTTCTAGGTGGTAGCCCGAGAAAGTTCACAGGGCCACAATATGTGCTAGGTGGTGGCCCGAGACAGTTCACAGGACCATGATCTGTGCTAGATGTTGGCCCGAGATAGTTCACCGGGCCATGATCTGTGCTAGATATTGGCCTGAGACAGTTCACAGGGCCATGATATGTGCTAGGTGGTGGCCCAAGACAGTTCACAGGGCCACAGTCTGCTTGGTGGTGGCCCGAGACAGTTCACAGGACCATTATCTGTGCTAGATGTTGACCCGAGACAGTTCACTGGGCCATTATCTGTGCTAGATGTTGGTCTGAGACAGTTCACAGGGCCATGATCTGTACTAGATGTTGGCCCGAGACAGTTCACAGGACCATGATCTGTGCTAGATGTTGGCCCGAGACGGTTCACAGGACCATGATCTGTGCTAGATGTTGGCCTGAGACAGTTCACAGGGCCATGATCTCTGCTAGATGTTGGTCCAAGACAGATCACCGGTTCATGATTTGTGCTAGATGTTGGCCCAAGACAGTTCACCGGGCCATGATCTGTGCTAGATGTTGGCCTAAGACAGGTCACATGGCCATGATCTGTGCTAGATGTTGGCCCGAGACAGATTACCGGGCTGTGATCTGTGCTAGATTTGGCCCGAGACAGGTTCACCGGGCTATGATCTATGCTAGATGTTGGCCTGAATGACACAATCGTCTGTTGCAGGAAGAAGAAGAAGAGATCAAGCTTGAGATCAATGTTCTCAAGAAGGTGCGTCACATCGCTCATCTACATGTAGACCTTTCTACCTGTCCCCAGTATACAAAAAGACATTTCTACCTGTCCACAAAAAACTTGGGCCTTTCTATCCGTCCACAACACCAAGTTGACATTTCAACTTCTCCACAACATCAAGTTGACATTTCAACTTCTCCACAACACCAAGTAGACCTTTCTACCTGTTCCCAGTACACAACAAGACCTTTCTATCTGTCCTCAATAAAGTTGGTTGGACCTTTCTATCTGTCCACAACATCAAGTAGACATTTCTACTTGTCCAAAACACCAAGTAGACCTTTCTGCCTGTCTACAACAAGTATACATTTCTACTTATCCATAATAATAAGTAGACGTATCTACCCTGTCCACGACAAGTAGATCTTTCTGCACTGTCCACAACACTAAGTAAACATTGTTATGCTGTCCACAACACTAAGTGAACATTGTTATGCTGTCAACAACACTAAGTGAACAGTGTTATGCTGTCCACAACACTAAGTGAACATTGTTATGCTGTCCACAACACTAAGTGAACATTGTTATGCTGTCCACAACACTAAGTGAACATTGTTATGCTGTCCACAACACTAAGTAAACATTGTTATGCTGTCCACAACACTAAGTAAACATTGTTATGCTGTCCACAACACTAAGTGAACATTGTTATGCTGTCCACAACACTATGAAATATCGTATGTGGTGTATTTTTTTAGAAATGTTATTTGAATGTAATGTGTACTTAGAGAAAACTTTCCATTTTTTTATATAAAGCTTTAAATAAACAATGCATTTCTTAAATCTTGAATATGTTGTTGGATTGTCTTTGCTGTTGAGTCTTTCAATCTGTTGATCTGTTCACTGCTGTCAATGGTGCATTCATTGCTGTTGTTCTGTTCAGTGCTGCTAATCTGTTCACTGCTGTTAATCTCTTCATTGCTGTTGATCTCTTCATTGCTGTTGATCTCTTCATTTCTGTTGAACTGTCCACTGCTGTTGATCTGTTCATTGCTGTTAATCTGTTCATTGCTGTTGATCTGTTCATTGCTGTTGATCTGTTCACTGCTGTTGATCTGTTCACTGCTGTTGTGGTGTTTCTCTGCAGTATTCCCATCACAGAAATATAGCCACTTACTACGGCGCCTTCATTCGCAAGAGTCCACCTGGCAAAGACGACCAGCTGTGGGTGAGTCTAAATGTGCACCTCTCTATGACGACCAGTTGTGGGTATGTCTACATGTACCTCTCTCTATGACGACCAGCTGTGGGGTAAGTCTAAATGTCTACCTCTCTAAGACGACCAGCTGTGGGTATGTCTAAATATCCACCTCTCTATGATGACCAGCTGAGAGTAAGGCTAAATGTCCACCTTGAAAGGAAGTACAGTTGCTGGTGTGTCTAAATGTCCACCTTGAGACAATGACCACTTGTGGATGAGTGACTTATATGTTTGTTGCATCGGAGGAATAATTACGGCGGATGTGTGTTCAGATGTGAAGGTGCGATGCCAAATACAAGCAGGAATGAATGCTTGGAGAAAGGTAGAGGGAGTCATGATGGACAGAACAATCTCAAAAAACCTGAAAGGGAAAGTCGTGAGAGTATGTGTTACACCGGCAAGTTTTTATGGTCTGGAGACAGAGGCGCTGACAGAACAACAACAGAAGCTGTAAGTTTGTGAGAACAACTGGGTTAGACAAATAACAAGAACAAAGAGGGTTTAGCATTACTGTACCTGACCCTCACCCCTGTACAGCAGGGGACAAGGAGGAGACACAGAGAGTGGTTCAGCTTTATTGTACCTGACCTTCACCCCTGTACAGCAAGGAACAAGGAGGAGACACAGAGAGTGGTTCAGCTTTACTGTATCTGACCTTCACCCTTGTACACCAGGGTACACGGAGGAGACACAGAGAGTGGTTCAGCGTTATTGTACCTGGCCCTCACCCCTGTACAGCAGGGAACAAGGAGGACACACAGAGAGTGGTTCAGCTTTGTTGTACCTGACCCTCACCCCTGTACAGCAGGGAACAAGGAGGACACACAGAGAGTGGTTCAGCTTTACTGTACCTGACCCTCACCCCTGTACAGCAGGGAACAAGGAGGACACACAGAGAGTGGTTCGGCGTTACTGTACCTGACCCTCATCCCTGTACAGCAGGGAACAAGGAGGGGACACAGAGAGTGGTTATGCTTTACTGTACCTGACCCTCACCCCTGTACAGCAGGGAACAAGGAGGAGACACAGAGAGTGGTTCAGCTTTACTGTACCTGACCCTCACCCCTGTGCAGCAGGGAACAAGGAGGAGACACAGAGAGAGAGTGGTTCAGCTTTACTGTACCTGACCCTCACCCCTGTGCAGCAGGGAACAAGGAGGAGACACAGAGAGTGGTTCAGCTTTACTGTACCTGACCCTCACCCCTGTACAGCAGGGAACAAGGAGGAGACACAGAGAGTGGTTCAGCTTTACTGTACCTGACCTTCACCCCTGTACAGCAAGGAACAAGGAGGAGACACAGAGTGGTTCAGCTTTACTGTACCTGACCCTCACCCCTGTGCAGCAGGGAACAAGGAGGAGACACAGAGAGTGGTTCAGCTTTACTGTACCTGACCCTCACCCCTGTGCAGCAGGGAACAAGGAGGAGACACAGAGAGTGGTTCAGCTTTACTGTACCTGACCCTCACCCCTGTGCAGCAGGGAACAAGGAGGAGACACAGAGAGTGGTTCAGCTTTACTGTACCTGACCCTCACCCCTGTCCAGCAGGGAACAAGAGACACTGATGCTGTAGTTGGTGCCAAGTAATTGTTTTTGTAGTTTGCTGTAGTTGGTGTCAAATAATTGTTGTTGATTGTTGTAGTTTATGCCAAGTAATTGTTGTTGTTTGTTGCAGCTGGTGATGGAGTTCTGTGGCGCGGGAAGTGTGACAGACCTCGTCAAAGGTAGGCCCCTTTAAGTTGACGCAACAAGGTCATTCCTGGCATTGTTCAGTTTATTAATGATTACATCTTTCTACTTAAGGTAGAAATTTGAAAGTAAAAACCAACTAATACATGACGTGATGACAAATATATCAGATCTTATTCTGTATGTTGTTGTACAGTGAAGAACTATTACATTTGACCAATCACACAGCTTACTTAATGCCTCTCGGATTGGTCGGATATTTATAATATAATGAAATGAGAACTGTTAAAAATTACATTAGTGGAATATTATTATTTTACCCAGTTTGTATTGAGTTAATTTAATGATGCAGTAAGAATAGCTAAACCTATGAGGGTTTTTGTTAAGTGTGGTAATAGCAGGGGCCATGAACCCCACAGCATTTATATAACATGCCCTGACCAAGTGACAACACGTAGCGGAATCGCAGACCACTAGTCTATGCACACAGTATATAATATGGTGTAATACTATTAGATCATAGAATTTTTTTTATAGTTACGTAAGTTAAGTTCCATCTGCATTAATTCTTTAAAAGCAGTGTCCAGTTAACATACAATGTAGGCCTATGTATCCCTAGTTTACAGTGTCCAGTTAACATACAATGTAGGCCTACGTATCTCTAGTTTACAGTGTCCAGTTAACATACAATGTAGGCCTATGTATCTCTAGTTCACAGTGTCCAGTTAACATACAATGTAGGCCTATGTATCTCTCGTTTACAGTGTCCAGTTAACATACAATGTAGGCCTATGTATCTCTAGTTTACAGACACTGTTGACGATGCTATGAGGGCATTCATTCTCCTACCACTATGGTGGAAATTAAATCCAGACATCAAGGAATCACTAGGATTAATCGCTGGTTACATAGCTACCTGAACAACAGGAAACAATATGCCATTAGAGGTGTAGCATATAGCTGGTTACATAGATACCTGAACAACAGAAAACACTATGTCATTAGAGGTGTAGCATATAGCTGGTTACATAGCTACCTGAACAACAGAAAACACTATGCCATTAGAGGTGTAGCATATAGCTGGTTACATAGATACCTGAACAACAGAAAACAATATGCCATTAGAGGTGTAGCATATAGCTGGTTACATAGATACCTGAACAACAGGAAACAATATGTCATTAGAGGTGTAGCATATAGCTGGTTACATAGCTACCTGAACAACAGGAAACAATATGTCATTAGAGGTGTAGCATATAGCTGATTACATAGATACCTGAACAACAGAAAACAATATGTCATTAGAGGTGTAGCATATAGCTGGTTACATAGATACCTGAACAACAGAAAACACTATGCCATTAGAGGTGTAGCATATAGCTGGTTACATAGCTACCTGAACAACAGAAAACACTATGCCATTAGAGGTGTAGCATATAGCTGGTTACATAGATACCTGAACAACAGAAAACAATATGTCATTAGAGGTGTAGCATATAGCTGGTTACATAGATACCTGAACAACAGGAAACAATATGTCATTAGAGGTGTAGCATATAGCTGGTTACATAACTACCTGAACAACAGGAAACAATATGCCATTAGAGGTGTAGCATATAGCTGGTTAGATAGCTACCTGAACAACAGAAAACACTATGCCGTTAGAGGTGTAGCATATAGCTGGTTACATAGCTACCTGAACAACAGAAAACACTATGCCATTAGAGGTGTAGCATATAGCTGGTTAGATAGCTACCTGAACAACAGGAAGCACTATGCCATTAGAGGTGTAGCATATAGCTGGTTACATAGATACCTGAACAATAGGAAACAATATGTCATTGGAGGTGTAGCATATAGCTGGTTACATAGCTACCTGAACAACAGAAAACACTATGCCATTAGAGGTGTAGCATATAGCTGGTTACATAGATACCTGAACAACAGAAAACAATATGCCATTAGAGGTGTAGCATATAGCTGGTTACATAGATACCTGAACAACAGAAAACAATATGCCATTAGAGGTGTAGCATATAGCTGGTTACATAGATACCTGAACAACAGGAAACAATATGTCATTAGAGGTGTAGCATATAGCTGGTTACATAGCTACCTGAACAACAGGAAACAATATGTCATTAGAGGTGTAGCATATAGCTGATTACATAGATACCTGAACAACAGAAAACAATATGTCATTAGAGGTGTAGCATATAGCTGGTTACATAGATACCTGAACAACAGAAAACACTATGCCATTAGAGGTGTAGCATATAGCTGGTTACATAGCTACCTGAACAACAGAAAACACTATGCCATTAGAGGTGTAGCATATAGCTGGTTACATAGATACCTGAACAACAGAACACAATATGCCATTAGAGGTGTAGCATATACAGTAGCTGGTTACATAGATACCTGAACAACATAAAACAATATGTCATTAGAGGTGTAGCATATAGCTGGTTACATAGATACCTGAACAACAGGAAACAATATGTCATTAGAGGTGTAGCATATAGCTGGTTACATAACTACCTGAACAACAGAAAACACTATGCCATTAGAGGTGTAGCATATAGCTGGTTAGATAGCTACCTGAACAACAGAAAACACTATGCCGTTAGAGGTGTAGCATATAGCTGGTTACATAGCTACATGAACAACAGAAAACACTATGCCATTAGAGGTGTAGCATATAGCTGGTTAGATAGCTACCTGAACAACAGGAAGCACTATGCCATTAGAGGTGTAGCATATAGCTGGTTACATAGCTATCTGAACAACAGGAAACAATATGGCATTAGAGGTGTAGCATATAGCTGGTTACATAGATACCTGAACAATAGGAAACAATATGTCATTGGAGGTGTAGCATATAGCTGGTTACATAGCTACCTGAACAACAGGAAACACTATGTCATTAGAGGTGTAGCATATAGTTGGTTACATAGCTACCTGAACAACAGAAAACACTACGCCATTAGAGGTGTAGCATATAGCTGGTTACATAGCTACCTGAACAACAGGAAACAATATGTCATTAGAGGTGTAGCATATAGCTGGTTACATAGCTACCTGAACAACAGGAAACAATGTGTCATTAGAGGCATAGCATATAGCTGGTTACATAGATACCTGAACAACAGGAAACAATATGTCATTAGAGGTGTAGCATATAGCTGGTTACATAGCTACCTGAACAACAGGAAACAATGTGTCATTAGAGGCATAGCATATAGCTGGTTACATAGATACCTGAACAACAGGAAACAATATGTCATTAGAGGTGTAGCATATAGCTGGTTACATAGCTACCTGAACAACAGGAAACAATGTGTCATTAGAGGCATAGCATATAGCTGGTTACATAGATACCTGAACAACAGGAAACAATGTGTCATTAGAGGTGTAGCATATAGCTGGTTACATAGCTACTTGAACAACAGAAAACACTACGCCGTTAGAGGTGTAGCATATAGCTGGTTACATAGCTACCTGAACAACAGGAAACAATATGTCATTAGAGGTGTAGCATATAGCTGGTTACATAGCTACCTAAACAACAGGAAGCAATATGCCATTAGAGGTGTAGCGTATAGCTGGTTACATAGCTACCTGAACAACAGGAAACAATGTGTCATTAGAGGTGTAGCATATAGCTGGTTACATAGCTACCTAAACAACAGGAAGCAATATGCCATTAGAGGTGTAGCATATAGCTGGTTACATAGCTACTTGAACAACAGGAAGCAATATGCCATTAGAGGTGTAGCATATAGCTGGTTACATAGCTACCTGAACAACAGGAAACAATATGTCATTAGAGGTGTAGCATATAGCTGGTTACATAGCTACCTAAACAACAGGAAGCAATATGCCATTAGAGGTGTAGCGTATAGCTGGTTACATAGCTACCTGAACAACAGGAAACAATATGTCATTAGAGGTGTAGCATATAGCTGGTTACATAGCTACCTAAACAACAGGAAGCAATATGCCATTAGAGGTGTAGCGTATAGCTGGTTACATAGCTACCTGAACAACAGGAAACGATACGTATCTATAAATGATACATTCAACTGTGTTCCGCAAGGTTCTATACTAGGACCAATTTTATTGTTAAATAGTCAGGCATTCTATGCTTTGTACTGCACTCTTTTCATGCCATATCTCAACTACTGTTGTGAAGTCTGGGGAAATACGTAGAAGAACAAAATACAGTCGCTCTATGTTACAGAAAAAAGCAATACGACTATGTAAACACGAAGGGTCCTTGTCACACACAGGACCAATGTTCTATTAGTTTAAAACTCTCTGTGTGTATGATATGATAGACTTCAACAATATGGTGTTTATATAGAAGGTTTTCAACAATTTGCTTCCAGATCATCTGTTGAGTCACTTTAAGAGAGTAGGCGATGGTCACAATCATAATACACGCAATACAAACTATAATTTCAAAATAAAATATAGTAGAACGACACATAAGGCGTGGTGTATTAGTAATAAGGTTCCTAAGTTGTGGAATCAGTTACAGCCAGACCTACAGACATGCAGTACGCTTTATCTGTTTAAACATCATTATAACATAATTTTCCTACAAAAGTATGAAAGTTTAGATTTAAAGTTTGTATTAATAACAATAATCAGTCTATTTATTACTTATAATGTACTCCGTATTGAGTGAAGTATTGAGTGAAGTATAAGTGGGCAGCCAATATACATAGCAACTTGTATGTAAAGGTTGCATCACTGTAATTCTAGTCAGTTGTGTTTATGTAATATATGAAATTAGATTAGTAGTAGGGAATGCAAATCATAAGTTCTTAACTTCTTGCATGTCCGCTCAACACACCTTTAATTAGTTGTCATGATTGTATAGAGTGAGGTATTCACAGCACCTGGATGCTGTGTATAGGTTCAGTTTCATGTGTTATGTATGAGTTCACCTTGTATATATGTATGAGTTCACCTTGCATATATGTATGAGTTCACCTTGTATATATGTATGAGTTCACCTTGCATATATGTTTGCTGTTTTTCACAGTGGCATCAGAAGCTTTATAATGGAAACATGTCCATCCTAACAATAACTGCAGAATGTCCATCCCTGTTCATTGAGTTGATAATTATGCACTGTCAGTCTATCGTTTCTTTTAACGCAAAACAAGATCTTTTAAATTATTAACATCAATATGTTATTTTCAACATAACGAGATTGTAACATGTTGTTCTCTAGACATAGTCACATCTTTATGAAGTGCATACGTGTATCATTATACAAATAAAATACTTTGAATGTACATCATCTAGCAAGTTGTTTGTGTTAATTCTAGCACTGTGAACATGTTTAAAAATGGAAATGATAAATATTTGATGGGGTGGCTTATATGTAGGTGAAATCGTTGGACTCTCGATAAGTTGTGTAGAAACCAAGCCCACCTCGATGTCACCATTATATATTATAACTAGTCGCTACTTGGACCTGCTGAATCAATACTGATATAAAAATATGACTGGCTATAAACCAAGTTAAAAAAAGTGATGCAGTGATGGACTATCAGGAATAACAAATAATGCTAAGAATTGGGCAAAGCAAATTCAGGGGAACGACATGAACCAGAAACGCTAGACACGAACTGTGCCATTTATTAACACAAAAATAACAGTCGTTGACTGCGCTGTTTTTTTTTCGATATGTATCATCATCGATGCGTTGAACTATTAACTTATAGATGCTGTACAGCACAATTTGTAACGCAATGGCACTTGAAGATGGTGTGTGGCAGACTCTTGCGAATCACGCTGATGCTAATGAAGAGTTTCCCTCTCCCTTCTCGATAGCCGGGTACATGGATCGCCAAAGCCAGGTACATAGATCGCCAAAGCCAGGTACATGGATCGCCAAAGCCGGGTACATGGATCGCCAAAGCCGGGTACATGGATCGCCAAAGCCGGGTCAATTACTCAGGTCCTGGCTCTTAAAAAACCCTGCATCTACTGTAATGACTCTTAGACTAAAACGAGTGATAACGACTAAACAGTTACTACATTGGCTCTAGCTTATTGAAGTCTTGAACGTGTTGAGTAGGAATAACCACATTAACCTTTGTCTGTCTGCAGCGACCAAGGGGAATGCATTGAGGGAGGAATGGATTGCCTACGTGTGCCGGGAGATACTACGGGTAAGTGACAGGGGTAGATAGTACGGGTAAGTGACAGGGGTAGATACTATCGGTAAGTGACAGGGGTAGATACTATGGGTAAGTGACAGGGGAGATACTAAGGGTAAGTAACAGGGGATACTATGGATAAGTGATGGGAATACTATTGGTAAGTGATGGAGGATACTATGGGTAAGTGATGGGGGATACTATGGATAAGTGATGGGGGATACTATGGGTAAGTGATGGGGGATACTATGGGTAAGTGATGGGGGGATACTATGGATAAGTGATGGGGGATACTACGGATAAGTGATGGGGGATACTACGGATAAGTGATGGGGGATACTATGGGTAAGTGATGGGGGGGAGATATTATATGAGATACCACTGACAAATGTGAATTATAATTATTTTGTGTACTTATTCCAGGGCCTCGCCCATCTCCATGGCAACAAAGTGATACACCGAGACATCAAAGGCCAGAACGTTCTACTAACTGACAATGCAGAAGTCAAATTGGGTGAGTTTTTGACATCAATACATTGACAGCTCTATAACCATAATAATAACAAGGTAACTTCTATTTTGACATCAATACATTGACAGCTCTATAACCATAATAATAATAAGGTAACTTCTATTTTGACATCAATACATTGACAGCTCTATAACCATATTAATAATAAGGTAACTTCTCTTTTGACATCAGTACATTGACAGCTCTATAACCATAATAATAATAAGGTAACTTGTATTTTGACATCAATACATTGACAGCTGTATAACCATAATAATAATAAGGTAACTTCTCTTTTGACATCAGTACATTGACAGCTGTATAACCATAATAATAATAAGGTAACTTCTATTTTGACATCAATACATTGACAGCTCTATAACCATAATAATAATAAGGTAACTTCTATTTTGACATCAATACATTGACAGCTCTATAACCATAGTAATAATAAGGTAACTTCTATTTTGACATCAATACATTGACAGCTCTATAACCATAATAATAATAAGGTAACTTATATTTTTACATCAATACATTGACAGCTGTATAACCATAATAATAATAAGGAAACTTCTATTTTGACATCAATACATTGACAGCTCTATAACCATAATAATAATAAGGTAACTTATATTTTTACATCAATACTTTGACAGCTGTATAACCATAATAATAATAAGGTAACTTCTATTTTGACATCAGTACATTGACAGCTCTATAACCATAATAATAATAAGGTAACTTCTATTTTAACACCAATACATTGACAGCTCTATAACCATAATAATAATAAGGTAACTTCTATTTTAACATCAATACATTGACAGCTCTATAACCATAATAATAATAAGGTAACTTCTATTTCGCCTAAATTCTTTGAAACCATTCTCAGAGGCGCATCAAAACAAAAGAATTGCTCAATCTCAAAATTCATAAACAGTATTCCAGTTGTCAACAGATGGGTCAAGGCGCTAGGGAGCTATAGTGGATAAGCAAGGTTGTAAAGATAAGTTTTTAAAAGACGATGGAATTGTGTAATGTTTTCAATCTAACACTAAGAGGAAGCATATTCCAAAGAATTGGTGCAGCAACAGAAAAAACCCTGGTTCCGATGTCAGTAAATGCGATGGTTGCTTACATGAAATAAGTAATGGTACAGATCTTTTAAATTATACGATATCGGAGAGGAAGCCAGTGCAAAGACGTGTAAGTGATCAAGCTAGTGAATATATGTATATGCGTATCTTCATGTCTTTTTCCTAGATGGTGCAGTTCGAATGTTGAACTTTCAGGGATTAGTTAGTGACCACACAAATGAAACATGCCTTTATTTTTTTTTTAAACCCGTATAGCAAAGGATCTTAGGGGTTTTAAGGGGAAATCTCAGCGTAAAACATAACTATCTTAACCAGCAACAAGCTCCACATGCGAACACTAAAGTTTATACCATAACAAACATCCATAAGAATACAGCTGGAGCTGTTTAACTGGTGCATAGGGCATAACAGTTTCTTCTACCTACAACTTTCTGTTGACTTTTCATTGGATATTTTGCTGGATCTCACTTTAGATACGTCATTAGTCAGATGTCACTGGTAGCAAAGGTAGTTTGTTGCATCTTCTCATACAGGTGGTATCCGTATGCCGAGAAATATTTTCCTTTTTTAAAAATAAATTTGTAAATATTTAACGGATGTAGGCTTCTGTCTTGTAGAATGGACCAGGTCTCAATGTAGGCTTCTGTCGTGTAGAATGGATCAGGTCTCAATGTAGGCATATGTCGTGTAGAAATGGACCAGGTCTCAATGTAGGCTTCTGTTGTGTGGAATGGACCAGGTCTCAATGGAGACTTCTGTCATGTAGAATGGACCAAGTCTCAATGTAGGCTTCTGTTGTGTAGGATGGACCAGGTCTCAATGTAGGCTTCTGTCATGTAGAATGGACCGGGTCTCAATGTAGGCTTCTGTCGTGTAGGATGGACCAAGTCTCAATGTAGGCTTCTGTCGTGTAGAATGGACCAGGTCTCAATGTAGGCTTCTGTCGTGAAGAATGGACCAGGTCTCAATGTAGGCTTCTGTTGTGTAGGATGGACCAGGTCTCAATGTAGGCTTCTGTTGTGGAGAATGGACCAGTTCTCAATGTAGACTTCTGTTGTGTAGGATGGACCAGGTCTCAATGTAGGCTTCTGTTGTGTAGAATGGACCAGGTCTCAATGTAGGCTTCTGTCGTGTAGGATGGACCAGGTCTCAATGTAGGCTTCTGTTGTGTAGAATGGACCAGGTCTCAATGTAGGCTTCTGTTGGGTATGACACTTCATAACAAACCCATGATGTCTACTGGTTGTCATGGCGATTGACCGCTGATGTTACATATATTGTAGTGGACTTTGGTGTGAGTGCCCAACTGGACAAGACAGTTGGCCGGAGAAACACGTTCATTGGCACACCCTACTGGTTAGTATCATGTCCACCCGACTGCTCAGTGTCATGTCCACCCTACTGGTCAGTTATATCATGATTTCTGTCCTAATGGTCAATATTATGTCCACCATACTAGTCAGTATCATGCCCCTGCACTGATTCATCATGTGTGTTGTGAAATAACCCCTGAACTAATTCATGTGTGTTGTGAGATAACCCCTGAACTAATTCATGTGTGTTGTGAGATAACCCCTGAACTAATTCATGTGTGTTGTGAGATAACCCCTGAACTGATTCATGTGTGCTGTGAGATAACCCCTGAAATGATTCATGTGTGTTGTGAGATAACCCCTGAAATGATTCATGTGTGTTGTGAGATAACCCCTGAACTGATTTTCATGTGTGTTGTGAGATAACCCCTGAACTAATTCATGTGTGCTGTGAGATGACCCCTGAACTGATTTTCAAGTGTATTGTGAGATAACCCCTGAACTAATTCATGTGTGTTGTGAGATGAAATGATTCATGTGTGTTGTGAGATAACCCCTGAAATGATTCATCTGTGTTGTGAGATAACCCCTGAACTGATTCATGTGTGCTGTGAGATAACCCCTGAACTGATTTTCATGTGTGTTGTGAGATAACCCCTGAACTAATTCATGTGTGTTGTGAGATAACCCCTGAACTAATTCATGTGTGTTGTGAGATAACCCCTGAACTGATTCATGTGTGTTGTGAGATAACCCCTCAACTAATTCATGTGTGTTGTGAGATAACCCCTGAACTGATTCATGTGTGTTGTGAGATAACCCCTGAACTGATTCATGTGTTATGAGATGACCCCCTGGAGTTGTATGGTAATGTTTCAGGATGGCCCCTGAAGTAATTGCCTGTGACGAAAACCCAGATGCGACGTATGACAACAGGGTAAGACATCTCGAGCCAATCACTCATATCATTGTCACACTTGTTGTAGTTGTCATCATAATCAGCATCATTGTCATCATAATCAGCATCATTGTCATCATAATCAGCATCATTGTCATCATAATCAGTGTAATTTTCATCATAATCAGCGTCATTGTCATCATAATCAGCAACATTGTCATCATAATCAGCATCATTGTCATCATAATCAGCGTCATTGTCATCATAATCAGCATCATTGTCATCATAATCAGCAACATTGTCATCATAATCAGCATCATTGTCATCATAATCAGCATCATTGTCATCATAATCGGCATCATTGTCATCATAATCGGCATCATTGTCATCATAATCGGCATCATTGTCATGATAATTAGCATCATTGTCATCATAATCGGCATCATTGTCATCACAATCAGCATCATTGTCATCACAATCAGTGTCATTTTCATCATAAACAGCATCATTGTCATCATAATCAGCATCACTGTCATCATAATCAGCGTCATTGTCATCATAATCAGTGTCATTGTCATCATAATCAGCATCACTCATCATAACAAGCGTCATTGTCATCAGTGTCATTGTCGTAATGACCAGCTTCATTGTCGTCATGATCAGTGTCATTGTCATCATGATCAGCACCATTTTCATAACAATCAGCACCATTGTCATAGTGTGACCTGTGGTCAGCGTTGTGTTGTAGAGTGACCTGTGGTCAGTGTTGTGTTGTAGAGTGACCTGTGGTCAGTGTTGTGTCGTGTTGTAGAATGACCTGTGGTCAGTGTTGTGTTGTAGAATGACCTGTGGTCAGCGTTGTGTAGTAGAGTGACCTGTGGTCAGTGTTGTGTTGTAGAATGACCTGTGGTCAGCGTTGTGTAGTAGAGTGACCTGTGGTCAGTGTTGTGTTGTAGAATGACCTGTGGTCAGTGTTGTGTTGTAGAATGACCTGTGGTCAGTGTTGTGTTGTAGAGTGACCTGTGGTCAGTGTTGTGTTGTAGAGTGACCTGTGGTCAGTGTTGTGTTGTAGAGTGACCTGTGGTCAGTGTTGTGTTGTAGAGTGACCTGTGGTCAGTGTTGTGTTGTAGAATGACCTGTGGTCAGTGTTGTGTTGTAGAAGGACCTGTGGTCAGCGTTGTGTAGTAGAGTGACCTGTGGTCAGTGTTGTGTTGTAGAATGACCTGTGGTCAGTGTTGTGTTGTAGAATGACCTGTGGTCAGTGTTGTGTTGTAGAGTGACCTGTGGTCAGTGTTGTGTTGTAGAGTGACCTGTGGTCAGTGTTGTATCGTGTTGTAGAATGACCTGTGGTCAGTGTTGTGTTGTAGAATGACCTGTGGTCAGTGTTGTGTTGTAGAATGACCTGTGGTCAGTGTTGTGTAGTAGAATGACCTGTGGTCAGTATTGTGTTTTAGAATGACCTGTGGTCAGTGTTGTGTTGTAGAGTGACCTGTGGTCAGTGTTGTGTCGTGTTGTAGAATGACCTGTGGTCAGTGTTGTGTTGTAGAATGACCTGTGGTCAGTGTTGTGTTGTAGAGTGACCTATGGTCAGCGTTGTGTTGTAGAGTGACCTGTGATCAGTGTTGTGTTGTAGAATGACCTGTGTTCAGTGTTGTGTTGTAGAGTGACCTGTGGTCAGTGTTGTGTTGTAGAGTGACCTATGGTCAGCGTTGTGTTGTAGAGTGACCTGTGGTCAGTGTTGTGTTGTAGAGTGACATGTGGTCAGTGTTGTGTTGTAGAGTGACCTGTGGTCAGTGTTGTGTTGTAGAGTGACCTATGGTCAGCGTTGTGTTGTAGAGTGACCTGTGGTCAGTGTTGTGTTGTAGAATGACCTGTGGTCAGTGTTGTGTAGTAGAGTGACCTGTGGTCAGCGTTGTGTTGTAGAGTGACCTGTGGTCAGCGTTGTGTTGTAGAGTGACCTGTGGTCAGCGTTGTGTTGTAGAGTGACCTGTGGTCAGTGTTGTGTTGTAGAGTGACCTGTGGTCAGTGTTGTGTTGTAGAGTGACCTGTGGTCAGTGTTGTGTTGTAGAGTGACCTGTGGTCAGTGTTGTGTTGTAGAGTGACCTGTGGTCAGTGTTGTGTTGTAGAGTGACCTGTGGTCAGTGTTGTGTTGTAGAGTGACCTGTGGTCAGTGTTGTGTTGTAGAGTGACCTGTGGTCAGTGTTGTGTTGTAGAGTGACCTGTGGTCAGTGTTGTGTTGTAGAGTGACCTGTGGTCATTGGGCATCACGGCAATAGAGATGGCGGAAGGCAAGCCACGTGAGTATTTTTCTTCTAGATCTTGATAATATGCAATAATGATTCTACTTTGTAGTAAATGTAGGAATTTTACATTTTCAGAAAAATAAATAGTTTGTGAAAGTATTAAAATATATTAGATCTATTGCTGAACTTTCTTCAGGATAGTTAATTTTTATGCAAAACATTTTTGTATGTATTAAATACACAATTTTACCATGTAGTTATAGTCTTTTGTCATGGAATTAAAAAGACACTCTGAAAGGTGACAAGAAACAATTATTGTATTACACTATACACTTGTTTGTGACGTAGGTTTCCGTGGCTAAGACAATTATTCTATTACACTATACACTTGTTTGTGACGTAGGTGACTAAGACAATTACAATAACTGTTTTCGTATAGTGTAAAGTATGTACATCTGTAACAACTGTTTACATGTATGTACAGTTATAACAGTTGTTTACAAGTAAAGTTGTAAAGTGTTTATAAATTACGTTTATAAGTTATGTTTATAGCTGTTACAGCAGTTGACACATAGTTACGTATGTAAATGTTTCCTATTGATTGATATGTATATATGTGACCCATCTTAACAAAATGAGTCGCATGTCAGACATTTTTAATATTGAGTTATTAGTAGCGTCGGAAAGAGCAGAATCTCTGCTTTCACACGGTTCATCATGTAAGAAGATATCTTAATTCTAACTGAAGTTATGGTTTAACAAACGTGGGGTAGAAACCTTCAAACCTAGAAAACGGCCGTCAAAGTTGATGCAAATTATTCGTTATGTTTCATGAAATGTACCTTAGTTACCATCTTCCAAGCTCTGTGGAGGTCACAGAATGTAGTTATTAGCATATGTATGCCCATATATTGTGATATCCCATATGTTAGGAGCGTCCCAAAATTAGCAGTTGCGAACACGCGCAATTACTGGCATTTTCGGCGTTATTTTAAGGAAATCGAGCAGAACACTTCGCACAGCTCTACAAAAATCGCTTTAAAATACACAAAACAGGGTTAGTTAGTGGGTGGCTAGAATAGCAATTGATAAAACAAATACCAAAGAATAATTTTCAGGGGAAATCTCAAAATCGATGGATTCGCGATTTGTTCACATAAACATTTAAAAAAAATCAGATTTGCCAACATCCGACTCCTTTTGTTAAGATGGGTCACATATATACATATATGTATTATACAGCAAAATGCATGTTTCCTTTGATAACGTAATTGTAAGTTTTCACCTTTACTTGTACTAGTACACAAGAGAGTTAGTTGGTGTCACTAGTACAAAATATCTTTAACTGATGTCACTAGTTGCTGTCACTAGTACAAGAGAGAATGCTAACTGATGTCACTAGTACTGCGGGTGTTTCTCTCCATAGCCCTGTGTGACATGCACCCCATGAGGGCGCTGTTCCTGATCCCACGCAACCCCCCGCCGCGCCTCCGCTCCAAGAAGTGGTGAGTCATTCTACGTTGTGTCAGTACTCTCTTATGTAGACAATGTCTGACGTAGACACTGTCTGACGCAGACACTGTCTGACGCAGACACTGTCTGACGCAGACACTGTCAGGTGTAGACACTGCCTTACGTAGACACTGTCTGACGTAGACACTGTCTTACGTAGACACTGTCTTACGTAGACACTGTCTTACGTAGACACACTCTTATGTAGACACTGTCTGACATAGACACTGTCTGACATAGACACTGTCTTACGTAGACATTGTCTTATGTAGACACTGTCTGACGTAGACACACTCTTATGTAGACACTGTCTGACATAGACACTGTCTGAGGTAGACACTGTCTTACGTAGACACTGTCTTACGTAGACACTGTCTTACATAGACACTGTCTTACGTAGACACTGTCTTACGTAGACACTGTCTTCGTAGAAACTGTCTGACGTAGACACTGTCTTACGTAGACACTGTCTTACGTAGACACACTCTTATGTAGACACTGTCTGACATAGACAGTGTCTGAGGTAGACACTGTCTGACGTAGACACTGTCTTACGTAGACACTGTCTTACGTAGACACTGTCTGACGTAGACTCTGTCTTACGCAGACACACTCTTATCAGGGATGAGAAATTTCCAGTTTTTGCCAGAATTCCGGTTTTTATACTGCTCCAAAGATCACTTTTGTGAATCGTGTAAATCCGGGGAGAAAAAAATTAATGTTGGGGGGTAGGGCATATACAATCCTGGACAATTCACTGACGATCTATCTGTGGATTGAGTTAACCATCTATCCACCGAGTGTCGCCACATGTTAATGACTCTGCCTGGCGATTAGAGACAGAACCGACCCAACCGAACCCGTGAATCTGCGAAGTAAAACCCTTAGTTCTGTCGGCTGTTCACTTAGCGCTTTCAAAGCGCGCGCACAAAACCATTGGACCAATAGGAAACAACGATGTATTTTGTGGAGATGTTGATCATTTTTGAACACAATGACTAATTGACGATTTGTTGTACGGCAAGACAAATGTTGCATGAAGAACATTAACAGAAGTGTCAAGAATAAGTGGAATTGGGCGTGGCTGGAGAGATCGGCTGGAGACACTATGTTGGATATATTCATCAGTAAATTATCAGCATCAGGGAAACCCTACTGTTTGTGGTGCGAGGCCGATGTCAACTATGTGGATTGGATCCTACAGGCTACAGTCAGAGGGGAACCGAAGGCATTGAAGTACACACGCTGGCACTGCCCACGCTGGTCACCAATGTTCTATTAGAACCTGAACAGAGAGCGTATCACATGGAAGTTCGCCGATTCCATGTAGACAACACACTTCCACAAGCACCCACAAGTTCCAGATTGGACTCGTGGTGTGCTACCATATTCTCTACTGGCAAGTTCCCAGCCTTGTCAAAGCTGGTGGCTGCAATGATGAGCTGCTTTCATGGTCCTCAAGTGGAAGGGTGTTTTAGTCACATGTCTAGCATCATAAATATTGCCACTGCCAGAAAGAATGTTAGTACATTCAACACTATCCAGACAGTGAAGTACTCACTCATGGCAAGCAACAACACTGCTATACAGGACTTCCACAAACAGAACTGGTCGCCTCGTTCACAACACGAGGGGTGCACACAAAATGTACTCCATCCATCTTGCCGAGGAAGGAAAGATGAAGGAGGAGAAGAAAACTTAGCTGAACATGTCAAAGACGAAGGCAACCACCAAGTACAAAGCTAAGGAAGCAGTTCAGCTGGCAACGAAGAAAGCTAGAATGGCCCATCAACGGGCTGTTTTGACAAAGCTGGCCAAGGAGAAAGCTGCCCATCAGCCAACTTGGGTTCAGCCCAGAAAATATCATTAACAAATGAGTTAGTACTATGACAACGTGTGCGTGAGTCCATGTGCTTTTTTTGCTATTGGAAATGTTAAGATTTTCTATTTAATATTGCTAAAAATACACCATATGTCATCTACAATTAAAAAATATATCCCCCGAATAGATAAGACAGTTTAGTTGTGTTCGTCAAAATGAACTCTGACATCGCTCGGCATTTCGTGGATTTTATTGAGATCGTTTTCTGAAAATTTTTAGTCATAAATTGATGTATATGTCATTAGTAGATTTGACATTGATCAGGAGATCTATTAGTGTCCAACTATGATGTCAGTTTAAATTTTTAGACACAGATAACCAGCAGGTCACCTGTCATTGGTGTTTTCATTTCGCAGTATGCTTTCTGCCATCTTGTTTAGTTTAAATTTGTTTGTGTTTGTTGTATTTGGCTGCCTTGATCACATTGATACAGATATAGATATATTATTAAGAGTACGTGTACCAGTATATATTTATGTGTGCATGCGTGTGTGGGTATGTATGTATAGGTATGCGTATATGTAAATAGAGTAATAATAGGTCTAATTTATCTAATTTTATATATTTAATTAATAGTTTTAATATAACTAACTTAATTTGTTCTACATTTTATCTGAAGTTTCTTTTTTGCAGTTTTTATTAGTATACATTGAATCGCTTGATTTAATTTTATTGTACAGCGCTTTGATCATATTATGGATATTGTGCTCAATAAATGTTAATATTATAACGCTAAAGGAACATATAGTTGTGGAAGAGGTTGTTGTCTTTCAACATTTTGGATGTTTATTTTATATAGGAACAGAACATTCCACTCAGTAATATGATCGGCAGACGATAGTTGTTATGTAAATTAAGATTTTTATGGTTTCTAGACACAGTGTCTAAACACAGTGACAGTGTCACATCTGGACACGGTGACAGTCCAGACTCCTTCACCTTTCAGTAATGTTGCAGGTCGAAAAAGCTGCAGGACTTTGTTGAGACGTGTCTGCTCAAGGACTACACCCAGCGCCCCAACACAGAGCAGCTGCTGAGGCACAGCTTCATCAAGGACCAGCCCACAGAGAGACACGTCCGCATCCAACTACGCGACCACATCGACCGACACAAGAGGAACAAGAGGGGTACGTACTGTCTAATACAACCACATCAATTGGAATATGAGGAACTAGAGGGGTATGTACTGTCTAATACGACTACAGAGAGACATGTCCGCATCCAACTACGCGACCACATCGACCGACACAAGAGGAACAAGAGGGGTACGTACTGTCTAATACAACCACATCAATTGGAATATGAGGAACTAGAGGGGTATGTACTGTCTAATACGACTACAGAGAGACAGGTCCGCATCCAACTACGCGACCACATCAACCGACACAAGAGGAACAAGAGGGGTACGTACTGTCTAATACAACCACATCAATTGGAATATGAGGAACTAGAGGGGTATGTACTGTCTAATACGACTACAGAGAGACAGGGCCGCATCCAACTACGCGACCACATCAACCGACACAAGAGGAACAAGAGGGGTACGTACTGTCTAATACAACCACATCAATTGGAATATGAGGAACTAGAGGGGTATGTACTGTCTAATACGACTACAGAGAGACACGTCCGCATCCAACTACGCGACCACATCGACCGACACAAGAGGAACAAGAGGGGTACGTACTGTCTAATACAACCACATCAATTGGAATATGAGGAACTAGAGGGGTATGTACTGTCTAATACGACTACAGAGAGACAGGTCCGCATCCAACTACGCGACCACATCAACCGACACAAGAGGAACAAGAGGGGTACGTACTGTCTAATACAACCACATCAATTGGAATATGAGGAACTAGAGGGGTATGTACTGTCTAATACGACTACAGAGAGACAGGTCCGCATCCAACTACGCGACCACATCAACCGACACAAGAGGAACAAGTGGGGTACATACTGTCTAATACGACCACATCAATTGGAATATGAGGAACTAGAGGGGTATGTAATATCTAATACGATCACTTCGATCAAAATAAGTGGGGTACGTATTGTATAGTACAGCCACATCAATTGGAACAAGAGTGGTACGTATTGTCTAATATGACCATATCAGTTGGAACAAGATCGGTACGTATTGTCCAATATGATCAATGTGTGTTCTGTTGACAGCAGAGGGTTAATGTGTGTTCTGTTGACAGCAGAGGGTTAATGTGTGTTCTGTTGACAGTGGAGGGTTAATGGGTGTTCTGTTGACACTGGAGTGTTAATGTGTGTTCTGTTGACAGCGGAGGGTTAATGTGTGTTCCGTTGACAGCGGAGGGTTAATGTGTGTTCTGTTGACAGTGGAGGATTAATGTGTGTTATGTTGACAGCGGAGGGTTAATGTGTGTTCTGTTGACAGCGGAGGGTTAATGTGTGTTCTGTTGACAGCGGAGGGTTAATGTGTTATGTTGACAGCGGAGGGTTAATGTGTTCTGTTGACAGTGGAGGGTTAATGTGTGTTATGTTGACAGCGGAGGGTTAATGTGTGTTCTGTTGACAGCGGAGGGTTAATGTGTGTTCTGTTGACAGTGGAGGGTTAATGTGTGTTATGTTGACAGCGGAGGTTTAATGTGTTCTGTTGACAGCGGAGGGTTAATGTGTGTTCTGTTGACAGTGGAGGATTAATGTGTGTTATGTTGACAGCGGAGGGTTAATGTGTTCTGTTGACAGCGGAGGGTTAATGTGTTCTGTTGACAGCGGAGGGATAATGTGTGTTCTGTTGACAGCGGAGGGTTAATGTGTGTTCTGTTGACAGCGGAGGGTTAATGTGTGTTCTGTTGACAGCGGAGGGTTAATGTGTTATGTTGACAGCGGATGGTTAATGTGTGTTCTGTTGACAGTGGAGGGTTAATGTGTGTTCTGTTGACAGCGGAGGGTTAATGTGTGTTCTATTGACAGCGGAGGGTTAATGTGTGTTCTGTTGACAGCGGAGGGTTAATGTGTTCTGTTGACAGCGGAGGGTTAATGTGTGTTCTGTGACAGCGGAGGATTAATGTGTGTTATGTTGACAGCGGAGGGTTAATGTGTTCTGTTGACAGCGGACGGTTAATATGTTATGTTGACAGCGGAGGGTTAATGTGTTCTGTTGACAGCAGAGGGTTAATGTGTGTTCTGTTGACAGTGGAGGGTTAATGTGTGTTCTGTTGACAGCGGAGGGTTAATGTGTTTTTGTTGACAGCAGAGGGTTAATGTGTGTTCTGTTGTCAGTGGAGGGTTAATGTGTGTTCTGTTGACAGCGGAGGGTTAATGTGTTCTGTTGACAGTGGAGGGTTAATGTGTGTTCTGTTGACAGCGGAGGGTTAATGTGTTCTGTTGACAGCGGAGGGTTAATGTGTGTTCTGTTGACAGCGGAGGGTTAATGTGTGTTCTGTTGACAGCGGAGGGTTAATGTGTGTTCTGTTGACAGCGGAGGGTTAATGTGTGTTCTGTTGACAGCGGAGGGTTAATGTGTGTTCTGTTGACAGTTGAGGGTTAATGTGTGTTCTGTTGACAGTGGAGGACCATGACACAGACTTTGAGTACGAGGGAAGTGACAATGAAGAAGATTCACTGAATGACGGAGAACCCAGGTTTGTATTGTTGCCCTCAAAAGTTATGCATTTGTTTAATTCCCGGCGGAGTAACAGTTCATGAAGAATCACAGACAATGTGCTCTACGTTGCATAAAACTGCTTAACTTTTGTAAACGTCTGGAAACTACTTCTGCTAAAGCTTAGACTGAATGAGATGCAACAACTGTTCTAAACATTATTTATTACATACCAGAAATTGTAAATCATTACACAATACCGTGAGCCATCGATTCCTGGTTAAGCGATGTTGATCTCGCCAGTGACTGCCGTCCGAGACGGGAGGTCCCGTTATTTGAGGGGAGACTACACCATCTTCCACGCTGTGTTTCAGTGTGCATGTAGCTGGGCGATGGGTATGTTTGCTCGTCTAAGCAAGGCATCAACAGAAGTGGTTTCAGCTGTCTCTAATTCTCTGTGGTTTCAGCTCTATCATACAGATCCCGGGCGAGTCAACGCTGAAGCGCAACTTCCAGCAGATTCAAGAGGGGGAGGGGCGGCGCACCCCGAACCCCCTGTACCAGCCCCCTGCGCCTCCCATGGGGGCTCAGGACCACAGATCCCCTCGCAGTCACCAATCACAGCAGTCACCACAACAACAACAATACGATCAGCAACAACAGTATCATCAGCCACAACAACCATCACCACAATATCATCAGCCACAACAACCATCACCACAATATCATCAGCCACAACAACCATCACCACAATATCATCAGCCACAACAACCATCACCACAATATCATCAGCCACAACAACCATCACCACAATATCATCAGCCACAACAACCATCACCACAATATCATCAGCGTGCATTACATCAACCGCCGCCAACACGACTACCACAGCCGTCGTCATGGCAACGACAGCAGGTTGCCTGGCAACCAACATCTCCGACACAGGCGCAGCCAAGACTGGCCCTGCATCCATCGCAAACTCACCCATCACCACAGCAACCGCAGCCCTCACCACAGCAACCACACCCATCGCCACAGCAACCGCACCCATCGCCACAGCAGCCGCACCCATCGCCACAGCAACCACACCCATCACCGCACCAAGGCCGTCAGTGGGAGCCCCCTGTTGGCACACCTCCTGTGAGTGCACCCCCTGTCAGCCACCCCCTGCGGTACCACCAGGCCCATGAGGTGCAGGTGTTGCCAGTACAGGCGATGGAACTGATGTCACCACTCGCCAGCGGCTTCATCAATGACACCTACGCTCGACCTATACCTGGTGAGTCACTTGTGTGCTACACTAGCCTCCTGGTGAGTGACTTGTGTACTACGCTCGCCTCCTGGTGACTGAAGCCTGCACTAACTTACATTTCTAATAGTTTGACAATAACGAAAAGGTAGCCTGACATAAGTGTTTGAAGAAATTGTTCATGATATTTTAACCTAAATGTTGCCATTTGCAGTTCTCTTGTATTTAAAGGCCATATCCTTGGGGAAAAAAATTGCTACTAAATATAAAAATATGCATGTACATATGTGTTTTGCAATATAATGACAACCCAGAAACCACACGTTTGCTGAAACATTTCTAAAATTGACATTAAATGGGACCTGTCCTGGCGCAGGCTTCGAAAAGTCTGTTTTCCGTAAATGCCGCGAGAGGCAGAATCGTGACGTCAGTTGTGGAAAACATTCCCGGGATCGCAAGCATTCTCGGCGGCTGGATTTCTTTGGTGGATATTTGAACTGGTAAACATTCATTCACATATAGAAATGGTGAACAAATGTGTTGTTGGAAACTGCAACAATTCGAATCTGACTGGCCATTCTGTGCACGAATTTCCCAAAGAGCCAGTTACTCGGCAGAAATGGAAACGTTTTGTTCGAAACAACAGGGCAACTGGACCCATGCTACGGTAACTAGCATTATTTGTGGTTCGCATTTAGTTGCGCCTGGCGACTTCGAAGGCTTCGTACAATGGAAGATGGGTTTCAGGCGTAAGTTAGATGTAAAGAAATCTGCCATTCCTTCGACGAACACAACAGAGGCGAAGGCGATTCCGTTACCGGCGAATCTGCGCAAGTGGGCCCAGTCAGTTGTCGGAGCTTCTTCACTGGTTCGTGTCTATACGGTGCCACACTAACTGGCTAACATCAACATTGTCGATCTCGGCAATGTCATCCTCACTGTCACCGAAATATATATGATCAAACGTTTCGTGATCCACGTCAAAATTGATATCGCTCTCTGAACTACTCGAGTAAGCCGCCATTTGTATCGAGTTGTTTACACCGCGCGACTGCGCAGGGCCGCAGGCATGAAGCCGCTGCACTAACTGACGGCGGAACCATGACTAACGTCACGTTTCAGCAACAAATGCAAACCTGGCATCGCTCGGGAGTTTCCGTAAAATGGCAAATTTAAAGGCTCTTTTTATGTCGTATGCTCATATACCATATTTAAACATTTTGGCAATATCATCATTTGAAAGGGCATAAACCATTTGTTATTAAGGAAAAGAGCTCATTTTATTCCAGGATATTGCCTTTAAATGTGTATCTGTGTCAAAGTTTAAAGTTAGGTTGAATATTTCACGTCAACTTTAAAACGTTCTCGTTTGACACGTTGACTTGAAATATCATTGGTTATGATACTTATGACAACACTAAGATGTCTGTCCCAGGCCCTGTCACAAGACAAAGACGTCTGTCCCAGGCCCTGTCACAAGACAAAGACGTCTCTCCTAGGCCCTGTCACAAGAGAAAGACACCTGTCCTAGGCCCTGTCACAAGACAAAGATGTCTGTCGTACGCCTTGTCACAAGCAAAGACGTCTGTCTCAGGCCCTGTCACAAGACAAAGATGACTGTCCTAGGCTCTGTCACAACACAAAGATGTCTGTCTCAGGCCCTGTCACAAGACAAAGACATCTGTCCTAGGCCTTGTCACAAGACAAAGACAATGTGCCAATCATACCCCTGTGGGATTGCACCCTCTCTGTTGCAGTGACATCCCACCCACAGCCCCCTCAACACCCCCACGACATCCCACGCACACCCCGCAAGGTGGATGACCAGAGGGCAAGACGACCTGAGGTAGGTCACTAGAAGTCAAAGGTCACATCTCATATAGATGGTTCACATGTGATCTTAATATTTGCTTAGGTTGAATAGAGTCATCACGTCGTACATTTCAGTCGTAGTTGGTTGTGTAAGTGATATAGTCTTGGGCTGAATACAGTCATCATGTCGTACATTTCAGTCGTAGTTGGTTGTGTAAGTGATGTAGTACTGGGCTGAATACAGTCATCACGTCGTACATTTCAGTCGTAGCTGGTTGTGTAAGTGAAGTAGTACTGGGCTGAATACAGTCATCATGTCGTACATTTCAGTCGTAGCTGGTTGTGTAAGTGAAGTAGTACTGGGCTGAATACAGTCATCACGTTGTACATTTCAGTCGTAGTTGGTTGTGTAAGTGCCGTAGTATTGGGCTGAATACAGTCATCACGTCATACATTTCAGTCGTAGTTGGTTGTGTAAGTGAAGTAGTACTGGGCTGAATACAGTCATCACGTCATACATTTCAGTCGTAGTTGGTTGTGTAAGTGACGTAGTATTGGGCTGAATACAGTCATCACGTCGTACATTTCAGTCGTAGTTGGTTGTGTAAGTGACGTAGTATTGGGCTGAATACAGTCATCACGTCGTACATTTCAGTCGTAGCTGGTTGTGTAAGTGATATAGTCTTGGGCTGAATACAGTCATCACGTCATATATTTCAGTCGTAGTTGGTTGTGTAAGTGATATAGTCTTGGGCTGAATACAGTCATCACGTCGTACATTTCAGTCATAGCTGGTTGTGTAAGTGAAGTAGTACTGGGCTGAATATAGTCATCACGTCGTATATTTCAGTCGTAGTTGGTTGTGTAAGTGATATAGTCTTGGGCTGAATACAGTCATCACGTCGTACATTTCAGTCGTAGCTGGATGTATGTGATGAAGTATTGGGCTGAATACAGTCATCACGTCGTACATTTCAGTCGTAGTTGGTTGTGTAAGTGATATAGTCTTGGGCTGAATACAGTCATCACGTCGTACATTTCAGTCGTAGTTGGTTGTGTAAGTGACGTAGTATTGGGCTGAATACAGTCATCACGTCGTACATTTCAGTCGTAGCTGGTTGTGTAAGTGAAGTAATACTGGGCTGAATACAGTCATCACGTTGTACATTTCAGTCGTAGTTGGTTGTGTAAGTGACGTAGTATTGGGCTGAATACAGTCATCACGTCGTACATTTCAGTCGTAGCTGGTTGTGTAAGTGAAGTAGTACTGGGCTGAATACAGTCATCACGTCATACATTTCAGTCATAGCTGGTTGTGTAAGTGATGTAGAATTGGGCTGAATACAGTCATCACGTCGTATATTTCAGTCGTAGTTGGTTGTGTAAGTGATATAGTCTTGGGCTGAATACAGTCATCACGTCATACATTTCAGTCGTAGCTGGTTGTGTAAGTGAAGTAGTACTGGGCTGAATACAGTCATCACGTCGTACATTTCAGTCGTAGCTGGTTGTGTAAGTGATGTAGTATTGGGCTGAATACAGTCATCACGTCATACATTTCAGTCGTAGCTGGTTGTGTAAGTGCTATAGTCTTGGGCTGAATACAGTCATCACGTCGTACATTTCAGTCGTAGCTGGTTGTGTAAGTGATATAGTCTTGGGCTGAATACAGTCATCACATCGTACATTTCAGTCATAGCTGGTTGTATAAGTGAAGTAGTATTGGGCTGAATACAGTCATCACGTCGTACATTTCAGTCGTAGCTGGTTGTATAAGTGAAGTAGTATTGGGCTGATTACAGTTATTACGTCATACATTTCAGTCGTAGTTGGTTGTGTAAGTGAAGTAGTATTGGGCTGAGAATAGCCATATTCGCCCGAGTCCACAGGCCATTCACTGTCCAACAACACAGCAATATGAATATGACCAATTCATCAACGACTTTATTAACTGACAGTTGGGGAAGACCACATTAGATTTTACATAGGCGGCCATTATAACATTTCCTTCATTTCCTCAGACCTGCCTACCATTCCGGATTGTCCGGAATCATTCCGGAAAGTCACCTCAAATTACGGTATTACGGCGAGGGATGAAAATATTACGGACTGTCGCCATGTTCGCCAATCACTCAAATTTAGCTACCACTATATTCAACAGGTGGCAGCATCTGTATGCAGCATGTTGTGACATGGTTTTTCATTCGCTGAGTCTGGTCATAATCTAACCAATAAGAAACAGCGTTATGACAAATTCGCATTTCCGCGATCAAACAAAACGAAGTCACGCGGCACGAAATGATGGCTGACAGCGAAACGAAGCCACCGCCAACCAAAAAAAAAGAAACGTATAATGCAAAAATTTAGTGAGTGTTGTACTTGTAGTGTTAGGCCAACTGACTGTACTAAGACTAAGTTAGTGTATTTATTGAGGAGTTTAGTGTATCATTTACAGCCTATCATACAGTCACTAGAGTCTAGGCGATGTCGATAACAGCGTAATGTAATGGTTTTGCCATCGCTACCCCCCCCCCCCCCCCCCCAGTGACAATATCTTACACGTTCTGAACAATTACTGACAGGAAGCCTATATTCCTGAAAATCAGTGTAAATGGGAAGATGGATTACTTACAGGAAGTTTTTGGGGTAGGCAGGTCTGTTTCCTACAAAATTTGTCTAATAATTTTCTGGAAAATTTCACAGCATATTTAACCTCCATTGACACGTGCTGTAGAAAATTTATTAAATTCTCATCTCATTTTTCAGAAAAATCCACCCAAACCTGACACCCCTCAGTTTTGCCCCAATCTAGTGACGGATTCTGAAATATTGATACATTCTACAAAATAGCCACCGTGTGAATACGCGAGCGACTAACGCATATTTATTGCTACCACATGAAAGATCTAATGCAGTAGTACATTCAGTATTCACTGGACTAACATGTTCCATGTAAAAGTGGTCGAAAAAATCCACACGTCACATCAAAACTTTATTTTCAAGGGCCCTCTTTAACTGGGTAATGGCGGACGAATCCTTAATGTGGCCTTATCCCAGTTCTATTTAATGACTTGTGCCTGTAAGCTGCTGCTGCCACCTAGTGGCCACCAATGATTGTATTACACATGTAGGGTGCCTGTGGAACAGGGTGTAACTTGGCCTTGCATATTCGGTAGTCATTGTTACAGCTCGATGATTTAACTCATCAGATTTGTCTGTCCAGTAACTCTGCTGTGGACCGTCATTGTCTGTCCAGTAACTCTACTGTGGACCATCATTGTCTGTCCAGTAACTCTACTGTGGACCATCATTGTCTGTCCAGTAACTCTACCGTGTTGTGGACCGTCATTGTCTGTCCAGTAACTCTACCGTGTTGTGGACCGTCATTGTCTGTCCAGCAACTCTACCGTGTTGTGGACCGTCATTGTCTGTCCAGCAACTCTACCGTGTTGTGGACCGTCATTGTCTGTCCAGTAACTCTACCGTGTTGTGGACCGTCATTGTCTGTCCAGTAACTCTACCGTGTTGTGGACCGTCACTGTCTGTCCAGTAACTCTACCGTGTTGTGGACCGTCATTGTCTGTCCAGCAACTCTACCGTGTTGTGGACCGTCATTGTCTGTCCAGTAACTCTACTGTGTTGTGGACCGTCACTGTCTGTCCAGTAATTCTACCTTGTTGTGGACCGTCACTGTCTGTCCAGTAACTCTACTGTGTTGTGGACCGTCATTGTCTGTCCAGTAACTCTACTGTTTTGTGGTCCGTCATTGTCTGTCCAGCAACTCTACCGTGTTGTGGACCGTCATTGTCTGTCCAGTAACTCTACCGTGTTGTGGACCGTCACTGTCTGTCCAGTAACTCTACCGTGTTGTGGACTGTCATTGTCTGTCCAGTAACTCTACCGTGTTGTGGACCGTCATTGTCTGTCCAGTAACTCTACCGTGTTGTGGACCGTCATTGTCTGTCCAGTAACTCTACCGTGTTGTGGACCGTCATTGTCTGTCCAGTAACTCTACCGTGTTGTGGACCGTCATTGTCTGTCCAGTAACTCTACTGTGTTGTGGACCGTCATTGTCTGTCCAGTAACTCTACTGTTTTGTGGTCCGTCATTGTCTGTCTAACAACTCTACCGTGTTGTGGACCGTCAGTGTCTGTCCAGTAACTCTACCGTGTTGTGGACCGTCATTGTCTGTCCAGTAACTCTACTGTTTTGTGGTCCGTCATTGTCTGTCCAGTAACTCTACTGTGTTGTGGACCATCATTGTCTGTCCAGTAACTCTACTGTGGACCGTCATTGTCTGTTCAATAACTCTATTGTGTTGTGGACCGTCATTGTCTGTCCAGTAACTCTACTGTGTTGTGGACCATCATGTAACTCTACTGTGGACCGTCATTGAAACAGCTCCACCTTGCACGAGTAATAAGTTCTCTTTGTCACTGACCATGAAATGTTGAAAAAACTCAACATCTACCTATGTAAAACATGCATGTGACACAGCTATTGCTGACACTGATGTGACACAGTTGTTGCTGATACTGACGTGACCTGGTTGTTGTAGATAATGATGTGATACAGATGTTGCTGACACTGATGTGACACAGTTTTTGCTGACACTGATGTGACAGTTGTGTGTGTTGACTGGAGCTGTAGTTGTGGTCTGACCCCGTGTGTTGACAGGAGCTGTAGTTGTGGTTTGACCCCGTGTGTTGACAGGAGCTGTAGTTGTGGTCTGACCCTGTGTGTTGACTGGAGCTGTAGTTGTGGTCTGACCCCATGTATTGACAGGAGCTGTAGTTGTGGTCTGACCCCATGTGTTGACAGTAGCTGTAGTTGTAGTCTGACCCCATGTGTTGACAGTAGCTGTAGTTGTGGTCTGACCTCGTGTGTTGATAGGAGCTGGACGCTTTGGCTGAGCAACTGAACAACCTCGCCTCTGGGAGAGACGCCCTGCACCTCCAAGACGCCCTGCGCCCCCGCCAGACCACCTCCATCAGGGAGGAGGAGGGGGAGGAAGAGGGGGAGAAGGAGGAGGATTCGGATGAGGACAGGGAAGACACTCTGGCGGAGGACGGGACTCTGCTGGCATCCGAGAGCAGCGGTCCTCAGTAAGTTCCACATCTTGATTCATAACCCCGACTTCTGTTTTATTTTTGTTCTTTTCCCTCACATAGATCTAGCACTGGTGTCTCCACCAACCATCTCCATTCACACAGATCTAGCACTGCTGTCTCCACCAACCATCTCCACTCACACAGATCTAGCACTGCTGTCTCCACCAACCATCTCCACTCACACAGATCTAGCACTGCTGTCTCCACCAACCATCTCCACTCACACAGATCTAGCACTGCTATCTCCACCAACCATCTCCACTCACATAGATCTAGCACTGCTGTCTCCTCCAACCGTCTCCACTCACACAGATCTAGCACTGCTGTCTCCACCAACCATCTCTACTCACACAGATCTAGCACTGCTGTCTCCACCAACCGTCTCCACTCACACAGATCTAGCACTGGTGTCTCCACCAACCATCTCCACTCACACAGATATAGCACTGCTGTCTCCACCAACCATCTCCACTCACACAGATCTAGCACTGCTGTCTCCACCAACCATCTCTACTCACACAGATCTATCACTGCTGTCTCCACCAACCATCTCCACTCACACAGATCTAGCACTGCTGTCTCCACCAACCATCTCCACTCACACAGATCTAGCACTGCTGTCTCCACCAACCATCTCCACTCACACAGATCTAGCACTGCTGTCTCCACCAACCATCTCCACTCACATAGATCTAGCACTGCTGTCTCCACCAACCATCTCTACTCACACAGATCTAGCACTGCTGTCTCCACCAACCGTCTCCACTCACACAGATCTAGCACTGCTGTCTCCACCAACCGTCTCTACTCACACAGATCTAGCACTGCTGTCTCCACCAACCGTCTCTACTCACACAGATCTAGCACTGCTGTCTTCACCAACCATCTCTACTCACACAGATCTAGCACTGCTGTCTCCACCAACCGTCTCCACTCACACAGATCTAGCACTGCTGTCTCCACCAACCATCTCCACTCACACAGATCTAGCACTGCTGTCTCCTCCAACCATCTCCACTCACATAGATCTAGCACTGCTGTCTCCACCAACCATCTCCACTCACACAGATCTAGCACTGCTGTCTCTACCAACCATCTCTACTCACACAGATCTAGCACTGCTGTCTCCACCAACCATCTCCACTCACACAGATCTAGCACTGCTGTCTCTACCAACCGTCTCCACTCACACAGATCTAGCACTGGTGTCTCCACCAACCATCTCCACTCACACAGATCTAGCACTGCTGTCTCTACCAACCATCTCTACTCACACAGATCTAGCACTGCTGTCTCTACCAACCATCTCTACTCACACAGATCTAGCACTGCTGTCTCCACCAACCATCTCCACTCACACAGATCTAGCACTGCTGTCTCTACCAACCATCTCCACTCACACAGATCTAGCACTGCTGTCTCCACCAACCATCTCCACTCACACAGATCTAGCACTGCTGTCTCTACCAACCATCTCCACTCACACAGATATAGCACTGCTGTCTCCACCAACCATCTCCACTCACACAGATCTAGCACTGCTGTCTCTACCAACCATCTCCACTCACACAGATATAGCACTGCTGTCTCCACCAACCATCTCCACTCACACAGATCTAGCACTGCTGTCTCCACCAACCGTCTCCACTCACACAGATCTAGCACTGCTGTCTCCACCAACCATCTCCACTCACACAGATCTAGCACTGCTGTCTCCTCCAACCATCTCCACTCACATAGATCTAGCACTGCTGTCTCCACCAACCATCTCCACTCACACAGATCTAGCACTGCTGTCTCTACCAACCATCTCTACTCACACAGATCTAGCACTGCTGTCTCCACCAACCATCTCCACTCACACAGATCTAGCACTGCTGTCTCCTCCAACCATCTCCACTCACATAGATCTAGCACTGCTGTCTCCTCCAACCGTCTCCACTCACATAGATCTAGCACTGCTGTCTCCACCAACCATCTCTACTCACACAGATCTAGCACTGCTGTCTCTACCAACCATCTCCACTCACACAGATCTAGCACTGCTGTCTCCACCAACCATCTCCACTCACACAGATCTAGCACTGCTGTCTCCACCAACCGTTTCCACTCACACAGATCTAGCACTGCTGTCTCCACCAACCATCTCCACTCACACAGATCTAGCACTGCTGTCTCCACCAACCATCTCCACTCACACAGATCTAGCACTGCTGTCTCCACCAACCATCTCCACTCACATAGATCTAGCACTGCTGTCTCTACCAACCATCTCCACTCACACAGATCTAGCACTGCTGTCTCTACCAACCGTCTCCACTCACACAGATCTAGCACTGCTGTCTCCACCAACCATCTCCACTCACACAGATCTAGCACTGCTGTCTCCACCAACCATCTCCACTCACACAGATCTAGCACTGCTGTCTCCACCAACCATCTCCACTCACACAGATCTAGCACTGCTGTCTCCTCCAACCATCTCCACTCACATAGATCTAGCACTGCTGTCTCCTCCAACCGTCTCCACTCACATAGATCTAGCACTGCTCTCTCCACCAACCATCTCTACTCACACAGATCTAGCACTGCTGTCTCCACCAACCATCTCCACTCACACAGATCTAGCACTGCTGTCTCCACCAACCATCTCCACTCACACAGATCTAGCACTGCTGTCTCTACCAACCGTCTCCACTCACACAGATCTAGCACTGGTGTCTCCACCAACCATCTCCACTCACACAGATCTAGCACTGCTGTCTCCACCAACCATCTCCACTCACACAGATCTAGCACTGCTGTCTCCATCAACTGTCTTAATTCCTCACTATCTTTCACCAGGCCCTTAGCCAGAAATACTTTTGCCAGGCTCGAATTAGACAAAAGTGTGTCAATCACAGCCATTATTGTACAGTTTAGTGTTTTTAATGACAAACCAGTCATTTAAGCCATTTAGTTAATTAACACTGATCATTTAGTTTTTTCACTACCATTTATGTCAATGATAGTCATTAATGTTGGCCCCTAGACATAGAACTATTATTTAATCTAGTGGCCCGATGGCCCCTTCTAAATTCCACCCATCTTATAAGTTGTAATTACCAATCTTGGCCAGTCATGTGCTAGTCTTCAAGACTGGCAGACAGGTCTCTGGCTAAGCCCCTGTGTTTCGCTCTCATTCTTCATACCTCTCCCAATTCTTCCAAGTCTTTCTTTGCCCAGTCCACCCATCGCAGTCTACGTCTTCCTCGCCTCCTTTTCCCCTCCATTCTCAGGGCATCTGCTTTCTTTGCTAACCACTCTACTCTCCATGAGTGCAACAGTCTTTGGTAACCACTCTACTCTCCGTGAGTGCAACAGTCTTTGCTAACCACTCTACTCTCCATGAGTGCAACAGTGTTTGGTAACCACTCTACTCTCCGTGAGTGCAACAGTCTTTGGTAACCACTCTACTCTCCGTGAGTGCAACAGTCTTTGGTAACCACTCTACTCTCCGTGAGTGCAACAGTCTTTGGTAACCACTCTACTCTCCATGAGTGCAACAGTCTTTGCTAACCACTCTACTCTCCGTGAGTGCAACAGTCTTTGCTAACCACTCTACTCTCCGTGAGTGCAACAGTCTTTGCTAACCACTCTACTCTCCGTGAGTGCAATAGTCTTGACATGTTGGCATGAGGAACTTGTCTAGAACTCTATTGTAAGATAAATTTGTTGGGCTGAAGGAAACAGCACTTTCATTTACCACTGTGTGTGTCGACACTGTGTATGTTGTCACTCTCTGTGTTGACACTGTGTATGTTGTCACTGTGTGTGTTGACACTGTATGTTGTCACTCTGTGTTGACACTATGTATGTTGTCACTCTGTGTGTTGACACTGTATATATTGTCACTATGTATGTTGTCACTCTGTTGACACTGTGTATGTTGTCACTATGTATGTTGTCACTCTGTTTGTTGACACTGTGTATGTTGTCACTCTGTGTGTTTTCACTGTGTGTGTGTTGACTCTATGTATGTTGTCACTCTGTGTGTTGACACTGTGTTTGTTGTCACTGTGTCTGTTGACACTATGTGTGTTACTCTGCGTGTTGACACTCTGTGTATGTTGACACTGCATGTTGAAACCATGTTGTCACTGTCTGTTGACACTATATATGTTGTCGTTGTCACTATGTGTTGACACTGTATATGTTATCATTCTGTGTTGACACTCTGTGTATGTTGTCATTCTGTGTGTTGACACTATGTATGTTGTCACTGTGTCTTGACACTGTATATGTTGTCACTGTGTGTTGACAGTCTGCCTGATGACTTCAGTCGAGACACGTTGGAAACACTTGAGTCTATGATAATTCACCAAGGTAAGGCAACCAATCAAACTACATGTTACATTCACCAAGGAAAGGCAACCAATCAAACTACATGTTACATTCACCAAGGTAAGGCAACCAATCAAACTACACGTTACATTCACCAAGGTAAGGCAACCAATCAAACTACATGTTACATTCACCAAGGTGAGGCAACCAATTAAACTACACGTCACAGTCACCAAGGTGAGGCAACTAATTAAACTGCATGTTACATTCACCAAGATGAGCCAACCAATGAAACTACGTGTTACATTCACCAAGGTGAAGCAATTAATCAATCTACATGTTCCATTCACCAATATGTGACAACCAATCAAACTACAGGTTACATTCACCAAGCAAACGTAAAATACTACAACACATAGGCAAACACTTTTATACCAAACTTGATTAAATTTATTTAGCTTAAAATATATCCGCTGACTTGGCAGCAGTTTTAGGGTGAAATGGTGTTTTTTAATCAAAAATACTGAAAATGGTTTTCTGCCAGATTATTATACCTTTGTATGCATACTATCAATAAAGTTCACATATGACAATTACATACCTCTAAGTGAGTTTTAATCATGGATCAAGCATGTCGATATCATGTAATGAAATCCATTATGCAATCTTTGACAGCCATTTTCTCAAAAACATTTTTCTTCAAATTTCTGCATTTCGAAACAGGATATCTATTGGAATAATTATGCTATATAAATAATGTTTTCAGTGTTGCATTCAGCATATTCTACTGTGTGCAGTGATCAGACACTTTTTTAAAATCATGAATAGCTTGAAAGATATAGCCATATTTGTTGCCAAAAAACAAGATTTTATTTTCATATTTTACCAAAAAATGCTCTTATCATTTCACAATAGAATCTATAGAGAACATGAATTTGCAAGAATTATAACTATATATCGATTCAATAAAAAATGGCAGTGTTTCCAAATTTGCCAATATTTACTCAAAATGGTGGCCATTTTGTTTGTTGCCATACAAACGGGGGGTCTGGCTGAAAAAAGTTCAATATATATTTTACTCAGTAAGACCCATTCCATGCATTAGGCAGAAAAAAATTGAACTGTTTACACAAATCAAAAAAATAATCCTATCTACCTGCTGCGTCTGGCCTTAATGGCATGCCTCACCATGTTTCAACCCATTGACACATGCTGGCACGCACGCACGCACGCACGCACGCACGCACGCACGCACGCATGCACGCTTGCACAGACAGACGCTCATGCACGTACACACCCACGCACGAACACAAGGAGACTAGACGTACAGATGTAATATTGTATCTTAGTTGATTACCCTCTGTCACAGACGCTCCGTCACCGCCCCCAATACTGCCTACAGAACCCTACAGCCAGGTGGCAGCACTGCCACCTCGAGTGCCACGAGTCTCGGATGTCGATCCAGGCAGTAGTCGGAGCCTCGTTGTGAGAAAGGTAAGACAGACTCCGCCTACATAGTGCTTGAAGTGTGTCAATCACGGACACTAGACAGTGCCAGTAAATGCCTGACTAAAAATTAAATAACCAAGAATAAATGTGACTTTTAATACAAGAACTTAGATTGGAGTTGGACATGACGGTTTGTGTCACTAACACTAATAGTTGATGACATGTCACTGACACTAAAAGTTGATGACATGTCTAAAGTTAATAGTTGATGACATGTCGCTGACATGTGTAGTTGATGACATGTCACTAACACATGTAGTTGATGACATGTCATTGACACATGTAGTTGATGACATATCACTGACATTTGTGGTTGATGACATGTCACATGTATAGTTGATGACATGTCACTGACACTAATAGTTGATGACATGTTGCTGACACGTGTAGTTGATGACATGTCATTGACACAAATAGTTGATGACATGTGACTGACACTAATAGTTGAAGACATGTCACTGACACTAATAGTTGATGACATGTCACTAACACTAACTAACTGTGCTTGTTCCTGCCAGCTTAACCATATCCTGGGACAGTGCGATGGAATACTGGTAAGGCAGCTCCATCTCTTCTCTTACTCT
>OZ023207.1:4123104-4143104 GCA_963995525.1 Escarpia spicata
TACTAAAACGGCAAAGGTACAGTTTATAATAGCGCGGTATCCATACATTACGGAAACTCAAATCGTTTTTTATTTAAACCCCTGGCAGACTAATTCATTAGAACACCACCCCGACTTCTCCGTGAAGCATTCCGCCAGGGTGCAGTCACTACCCGAAGATCATTCGTACAAAAATATCCACCACAGCGTATAGCCAGCTACATATTAATACAACTAAGTGAACTGAGGCAACACGAAATGAACGAAATTGTCCAAGCTTCGAAACCGTAGCAACGTCATTCGAATCCGGATCCTCTCGACGAGTGTCGGATGCTCCAAACGTTCTCTAATCACGCACCATGATAATGCATAGTACCCGCATTGTCAACCTACTCTACATGTGTGTCAATTTATCTCATTTCGGATTTCATCCGCTGCCCTTTCTTTAGCGGACAGTCAATACTACATCGCGATGGACGCAGTAATCCTATATGCTGAATCGGACAAGTCAGAAGGTTGGAAAATGACTTCCCGACATCTGCCTTCTTTCGAGTGGAGCACGGCGAAAACATACGGACCACATCTTCCCTACAAAGAAGTTCTCATAGGACAATATCATTAATATCATACACACGCCTTGTTAAACAAAGACCGCTGCTGACGTAGACAAACTAAGTCCATGTACAACTGGCCGTGACAATGACAGAGACAAATCTCTAATAAAACCACAACTACGGCGTCACAGCAAGGACCAGTAGAACAAATATGTCACCCGAAACGGACGTCAACAGCGAGAGAATACATCGTCAATGCATTGGTGCACCACTCTACGTCCGAGGACGTCAACAGCAGAGTGAATACATTGTCAATGCATTGGTGCACCACTCTACGTCCGACGATGTCAACAGCAGAGTGAATACATCGTCAATGCATTGGTGCACCACTCTACGTCCGAGGACGTCAACAGCAGAGTGAATACATCGTCAATGCATTGGTGCACCACTCTACGTCCGAGGACGTCAACAGCAGAGTGAATACATCGTCAATGCATTGGTGCACCAGTCTACGTCCGAGGACGTCAACAACAGAGTGAATACATCGTCAATGCATTGGTGCGCCACTCTACGTCCGAGGACGTCAACAGAAGAGTGAATACATCGTCAATGCATTGGTGCACCACTCTACGTCCGAGGACGTCAACAGCAGAGTGAATACATCGTCAATGCATTGGTGCGCCACTTTACGTCCGAGGACGTCAACAGCAGAGTGAATACATCGTCAATGCATTGGTGCACCACTCTACGTCCGAGGACGTCAACAGCAGAGTGAATACATCGTCAATGCATTGGTGCGCCACTCTACGGCCGAGGACGTCAACAGCAGAGTGAATACATCGTCAATGCATCGGTGCACCACTCTACGTCCGAGGACGTCAACAGCAGAGTGAATACATCGTCAATGCATTGGTGCACCACTCTACGTCCGAGGACGTCAACAGCAGAGTGAATACATCGTCAATGCATTGGTGCACCACTCTACGTCCGACGACGTCAATAGATCTCTCGCACGAGCGACGTCATTGTCGTCTAAGCATCACCGCGGCTTCCGTCTCACGTACGGCCAGTATGTCAGTGAAAGCCTCCACGACGAGATGGCCGTAATTGGCCGACCTAGTCTCAGCGACGTTTTGCCTCAATGGGATGTTGTCGTGCCGGGCGGCGCATTGATGCGACAACGTAGACATTCCGAATTAAGAGAGCATTCATTCAAATTATAGAGTTATCGCGAAACCTTTGTAGCGCGATAAGAACGATTGGTCAGCAGCATATTAACAAGGTTTAAAAATATTTGTAATACTATTTTACAATATATATGTACACGTGTATATGTATATGTATATATATATATATACATATATATATATATATATATATATATATATATATATATATACATATATATAGATATATATATATATATATGTATATATATATATATATAAAACAATATTTTATCACTATTTAGCAATAGTGAAACATAAATGTAGCTAGATTTAACAATACTTTAAAAGAACATACAATATATAAAATATTTAACATTATTTATCAACATTTAACAATGGTTAGCAATGTGTAACACTGTTTAACAATATTTAACAATATTTAATAGAATGTACAATAACATACAGTAGCTAACACTATGTAACACGATTTTACGATATATAACACACTTTGACAATATTTCGTATGATTTTACTACATTTAACATAATTTATTGTCCATCCTGAACATTACGTCCAGACGACAAATGAAAAATGAAACATTTGGACTGTCGATAATCCAATATTTGTTTATTTGTATACCTCACAAGTCTGAGACATTGTCTTAGATATCCACACTGCTAGCAATTACGCACTCAGACAATATTTTCTGAGACATTGTTTTAGATATTCACACTGCTAGCATTTACACACTTAGATAATATCTTCAACTTACGTAGTTCTCTGTGAAAATGACCACTTTGGTATTTCTAATATATACACAGTTCGTTCCCCTTCCCGTAACCAACAGTCCAGTCCGGCTGGCACAGCCGTCACTGCGGTGGTCTGGCACCAGGCAGACAGCATCTGTTGTCTGACTAAGCAAATAAATCGAACGTGTTGAATTGAATCATCTTCGCGTGAAAGCACTGCGTAATCAGATCCGTCTCTTCGATGTTATTCCGCTTCGAAAATAAGCGACGTATTTGACGAAGACCGAGACACGCAACATCTGCCGGTAACTGTATCGAGTCAGGTTTATAGGCCATATTATATTATAACGAGAAAGTTAGAACATACAATAACAACAGGACAGATTGAAGGAAAGTATCAAGAGAAAGTCATACGTAAAAACAATAGACAGTCTGTCAACGTGGTATGGAAGGAGCGCAACAGAACTGCTACAAACTAAAAACGACCTTGCTGTTTGGAGGGCCATGATCGCCAACGCCTGTGACAGACGTGGCAATTAGAGGATGTAGTGTGCCCAGTTCAGAATGCTTGTGAGCTAGAATGTCTTACGATGTGGTACAAAGTAAAACGTCAATAAAGCCAGTGACTCACGATCACACACATTTGTTTTTGTATCGCACTCGGGTACACAAGAAAGTAATCGTGATACAAAGACAGGATCAGCCACACATACCGTCTAGTCTGCACAGTCTGTACACCACGTCTTACATGTCTGCACACTCTGTACACCACGTCTTACATGTCTGCACACTCTGTACACCACGTCTTACATGTCTGCACACTCTGTACACCACGTCTTACATGTCTGCACACTCTGTACACCACGTCTTACATGTCTGCACACTCTGTACACCACGTCTTACATGTCTGCACACTCTGTACACCACGTCTTACATGTCTGCACACTCTGTACACCACGTCTTACATGTCTGCACACTATGTACACCACGTCTTACATGTCTGCACACTCTGTACACCACGTCTTACATGTCTGCACACTCTGTACACCACGTCTTACATGTCTGCACACTCTGTACACCACGTCTTACATGTCTGCACACTCTGTACACCACGTCTTACATGTCTGCACACTCTGTACACCACGTCTTACATGTCTGCACACTCTGTACACCACGTCTTACATGTCTGCACACTCTGTACACCACGTCTTACATGTCTGCACACTCTGTACACCACGTCTTACATGTCTGCACACTCTGTACACCACGTCTTACATGTCTGAACACTCTGTACACCACGTCTTACATGTCTGCACACTCTGTACACCACGTCTTACATGTCTGCACACTCTGTACACCACGTCTTACATGTCTGCACACTCTGTACACCACGTCTTACATGTCTGCACACTCTGTACACCACGTCTTACATGTCTGCACACTATGTACACCACGTCTTACATGTCTGCACACTCTGTACACCACGTCTTACATGTCTGCACACTCTGTACACCACGTCTTACATGTCTGCACACTCTGTACACCACGTCTTACATGTCTGCACACTCTGTACACCACGTCTTACATGTCTGCACACTCTGTACACCACGTCTTACATGTCTGCACACTCTGTACACCACGTCTTACATGTCTGCACACTCTGTACACCACGTCTTACATGTCTGCACACTCTGTACACCACGTCTTACATGTCTGCACACTCTGTACACCACGTCTTACATGTCTGCACACTCTGTACACCACGTCTTACATGTCTGCACACTCTGTACACCACGTCTTACATGTCTGCACACTCTGTACACCACGTCTTACATGTCTGCACACTCTGTACACCACGTCTTACATGTCTGCACACTCTGTACACCACGTCTTACATGTCTGCACACTCTGTACACCACGTCTTACATGTCTGCACACTCTGTACACCACGTCTTACATGTCTGCACACTCTGTACACCACGTCTTACATGTCTGCACACTCTGTACACCACGTCTTACATGTCTGCACACTCTGTACACCACGTCTTACATGTCTGCACACTCTGTACACCACGTCTTACATGTCTGCACACTCTGTACACCACGTCTTACATGTCTGCACACTCTGTACACCACGTCTTACATGTCTGCACACTCTGTACACCACGTCTTACATGTCTGCACACTCTGTACACCACGTCTTACATGTCTGCACACTCTGTACACCACGTCTTACATGTCTGCACACTCTGTACACCACGTCTTACATGTCTGCACACTCTGTACACCACGTCTTACATGTCTGCACACTCTGTACACCACGTCTTACATGTCTGCACACTCTGTACACCACGTCTTACATGTCTGCACACTCTGTACACCACGTCTTACATGTCTGCACACTCTGTACACCACGTCTTACATGTCTGCACACTCTGTACACCACGTCTTACATGTCTGCACACTCTGTACACCACGTCTTACATGTCTGCACACTCTGTACACCACGTCTTACATGTCTGCACACTCTGTACACCACGTCTTACATGTCTGCACACTCTGTACACCACGTCTTACATGTCTGCACACTCTGTACACCACGTCTTACATGTCTGCACACTCTGTACACCACGTCTTACATGTCTGCACACTCTGTACACCACGTCTTACATGTCTGCACACTCTGTACACCACGTCTTACATGTCTGCACACTCTGTACACCACGTCTTACATGTCTACACGTCTGCACTACCATGAACCTAGCATTTGACGTTCATTTCATAAAAACGCAGTGCGCCGAGAAAAAATGTAAATGTAATTGTTTATATAAAGCAGTATCCAGTCCTGCTCAAAACACTTTACACTTAACTCCCTGGCAGACCTGTTTAATGGAACACCATCTCGACTCTATGGGAAGCATTCAGCCACCCTGCAGTTAACGTGCAAAGACTATCCATAAACACATATCCACCATTTTCCAAAGTTCTACACGGCAGCATAGGATTCAAGCCCGAGTAATCTCGATTGAGGGTTCGATGCTCTAGGAACTGCGCCACCGCGCTGCACAATGATAAACCCGAGACAAAGCTCGCAAATTGAATATTTCGAATATTTTTAAAACAAAATATTCATATTCTTAACACGCACTATTAGCAACCGATACCAGCGCGACATTTTAATGTTTGGCTCGTTAATGTGATTAACAGATGCACAACTGATTCGGTGAACTTCCGGCTAATAATAACATAGCGATCTCTGGGCAACGGAACAAACAAGCTCGCTTTAATGCGTCAGACTCTTGATGACTGCCTTCTCACCCGGCAACACGTTAAGTTGAAAGGAAACAACTACGAAATTAATAATCACGTATTAGTACAAGTGTCTGCTCCGTCGTACACGATTTATACAGACGAGTGGGCGCACGTCGTTGGCTGAAATGTGCGCAGCCGAAACCAGTCAAAAAAGTAAACAGAATAAATGCTACGGAAATGATATTATAAAACACAGGTCGTATATTACCGTTAGTACAACAATTATTTAGTAACGTAATATTCATCGCGGGAGTCGACGAGGAACTGCCAGACTAGTACGTCATCATTGTGGTGACAACTGTCAAAGCATTACGTAATGTTTTTTGTACTGTGGCTGCAAGGCCTGATAACATCCTGAGTTACGCAAACTTCCTCGCTCCTTCATAATCTGCTATTTTAACAAATCATTACAAGAAGGAGTCCTTCCCGTGAAATGGAATATGGCGAACGTAATACCGGTGCCAAAATAAACTCATCTAAATCGACTGAAAAATGTATTAGACAAATATTACTAACTCCAACTGCTGTTAATGTATTTGATTCAATAATAATGAATTATTGGGTGGATGATTAAACTGAATGAGAAATATATTCTAAGCAGTCTGGTGGAATTGGAGTAACGTCGACAATATACGGTCTCGTTAAAATGGTTTTAACATGGTATTTAGAATGAATTAAGAATCATGAAAATTGAGTTTATTTTATAAAATGAAGGTAGAGTAATATCTAAAAATGAGCAATGATAAAATTTCGTCTTTATAGCTGTCCTGAAAGATTCAAGAGATATTCGTATTATGACATTGGTCTGTAAAAGATTCCAAAACATTACAGCAGCGTGAACAAATGCGCAGTCCCCGGTTTTTACGTGCGAACCTTTTTTATAAACACTAGCTAAATATGCACTTCAAATACCACGTCGCTAAACAGGCTGCAACCAGTCAGAAGCTGACCCGTCTGGTTGTTGCCTGATGCATCAGTAGACATACCAATTATTAAGTCAGCAGTGTAATGCAATACTAATCCGATCATTAGATTGACTTGCTGTATGGTGTTTTCAAGATCAAACCATACATGAGCACTCACTTAGACATTGCAACACTGTATGTTACGATTACACCACACCACACCACACCACACTACACCATACCACACCACACCACACTACACCACACTAAACCACACTACACCACACTACACCACACTACACCACTCTACACCACACCACACCACACCACACCACACTACAAGACACTACACCACACTTCACCACACAACATCACACAACACCACACACCACACCTCACAAATAAGTTGATCTATTTTCTATTTGTACTTTGTACACACTACACCACACTAAACCACACTACACCACTCTACACCATACTACACCACACCACACCACACTACATAACACAACACTACACTACACTACACCACACCACACCACACCACACCACACCACACCACACCACACCACACCACACCACACCACACTAAACCACACTACACCACACTACACCACATTAAACCACACCACACTACACCACACTGCAAGACACTACACCACACTTCACCACACTACACCACACAACATCACGCAACACCACACACCACACCACACAACTAAGTTGATCTATTTTCTATTTGTACTTAATCCAATAAGACATGCCTCATTAACCGGTGAACAAAACACAGTACGAATAAATATAACAATTAATTAAACTATCAATAGTATAATATTAAATAATTATCGGACAGCAACATAGCGGACACACATAACGACTTATGTATCGACGATGATCCGACGCCACGAACGTGTCGTCATTACGGCATTGATCCCACACACTTTTAACCTTAAACACAGCCTATTATCACAGATCACGAGTCCAGCACGTTGACGTTAAGCCGACAGCGACCGCCACGGGGTGGCGATAAACAAATACCTCTCCAATTAACAACGTCCTCTCTCACATGTCCTTGACGGAAACGTCCGGAGTAACCTCTTTAAGCTGCCTGATCACATACCGTCCTGTCAACCTGAGCAGCGCAACTCAATTATGGATTGTCGTAGTTCCACTCGAATTAGATGGTCTATAATCACTTCTTCTATTGGCGACTCTAATCACGTATCTTTGGTTATTACGAATGTTTGTCGTGCGTGTTTGCATAAACCTGCCTGCGGAGGTTAATTTAAACCATCACGATCAAAGTTTGTAGCTGTTCATATCTGATTTCAATTGGTTAAATTAAGCATCATGCGCAGGCCGTTTGATAAAATATTGTTTTGATAAATGTCTTAAATACATCATTTCTGTCATGTAAACAAATAACTAGCGAAGGTGTAGATAGCCGTATATTGTAAATTATTATATGTGTATTATTCATGGCTTTGTTTCCTTTTTTCGTTGATTTGCACTCGTTGAATAGCGCTATGACGATGTTACAATACCAAGAAACTACACTGCAGAAGCTATCTAGCTTATCGTAATTCATACTATTTTGGTTTGTTTGTTTTACATTTAAAAAAAAGAGTATGAGACGAAACAAGAGAATATTTTTCGACAGCATTTTCTGGATCGGCTGCCTGCAAGGTTTTTGACTCACTTTCTTGATCCGCCCCTGCATACAATAGAGGTCAACACCAGATTGCACACATTTGACACAAATATCACACTTAATCCATATTTAATAATCATCCTTTAAAAGACAATTTTCAGACCGGTTTTATCAAGAAATTTCAGTTACAACAGCTCGACGATTTTTTGGGTAAAGTCTGTCTGTTGAATTCAAATGTTATGTTGTTGCTGCTTCATTAAGACACGTGTGTGTGGTCAGTAGGCCAAAGTACGCACAGAATATACATTGCACGATACGTTGTTACAATAAAAACGACAACCTCCCTTTAAGGTGCAATAACACGTATCGAATATAGTGGTCTGACCCCGTGAATGAAAAGTAGGTATCAAATGGCATGATACTCCGATTACCGCCCGGACGGGCCATAATAGAACGCGACATCGTGAGTCAGGCTCTCCATTAAGGCGCAAATCTAAGTTGATGATCTATTTTCGCAAGGGAAATACGGTAGGACAATTGAGTTTGTGAGAGAGAGAATGTTGCCCCTGATCTAGCATGAAAAGCCTGAGGGGCAATATATCTATTCACTGGATAACACCGGAGTCAGAATGAACGCGTGTTAAAGTACTACTCGCATTTGAAGATGTTCTTATAACCCGATAACATTCAGATGAATTTTGAAATATGACTCTTATTTATGGAATATGAAGGGTTAAAAATAGTACAGACGGTATTGTTATTCCACCGATTAGACATATAATAAAGGTAACGTGACGTCAGTGAAGAAAAACGACGCATCGTTTGTCTACTTCGTTAGACATTGTTTAATTACTTTGAATTCATTAATTACTTTGTGTCGTTATACGCGGCTCATTTGTTTCACGTAAAGGGTTAGAGGGCCTTAGAGGGCCTTGGAGGGCCTTAGAGGGCCGAACTGACAATCTGCTCGATCGGGATGTCAGTTTGCCTCGTCAAATGTCGAAGCCTGGGAACAAGTCGTTTACTTCATATTGTTTGGATCTTTCGGAAGAGATACTAGCAATGTTTGCTTCATTCTACTTTTTATGCCAGGGACAGTGAAACTCCCCTCACTGGGGATCAGTGTGTATCCTGTCGTGGACCCAGGGTTCTCCTCTCTACCCTTTGGTTTCTGTCTAATGGCGGGTGGATGCGCTTCGACTGGGTACCACGTTATTGGTGTGAGTACCGTCTAAAGGTTAGTTCTTATAAAGGTCAGTTCTTATATAGCGCAGTACCAGTCCGCAGGACTGCTCAAAGCGCTTTACATTTAACTCTCTGGCAGACCTGTTCAATTGAATACCATCTCGACTTCTTGTGAAGCACCCAAGCCACGCTGCAGTTAATGCGCAAATAATGATCGTACACAAATACTCACCACTTTCTATAGCTAGATACTCATTCCTACAACTGAGTGAACTGGAGCAACATGGAGTTGACGAACTTGCCGACGTTCGACACGGCAGTACAGGATTCGAACCCGGTTGCTTTCGTTTGAGAGCCCAGTGCACTAACCCCACGCTCTCCGCGAGATAGTGAAACCTGCTTTAGCGGCCGCCTGGCCATATCGACAATCTCTCTACAACGGACATTTTTGAAAGTAAGTCTCGAAAGACTAATTTGTACATATCGGTAACCTGGCCATAGCATACATACTGTACAGTTGCAACGTTGTCCACTATGGACATATTATACAGTATAAGCAATATATTTTACTTAACACAAATCAATGCATCTTCTAAAATGATCGGGAGCGCAAACGCGAGATTGTTTTCCAATGAAATCCAGCCACGTGGTTAATAACTTGTTCATGCTTTTTCATATCTGGAAATCTCGCGTGCGAAGTTTGAGTTTCGAGCACACTCAAGTACCGTTGGAATGTTATTTTTATTAAGAACTCAATCGTGTCGTGACGCTGTCGATCATTTATAAAAAATGACCATGCTTTGTAAAAGGGCACACCTGTCGACTACAACTACTGCGGAAAGCCGATGGCAAATATACCTTTGTATATTTTTAAACGTGCAATAATAGGAACAAATTCAAATGGCGGATTATATTCTGTGTAGTTGCGGAGGTTGTCATTCAGTTTTTAAACAACTGACGGATCCGCTACGTTGCGGTCTGACTACGTCACAATTAACATTATACGCGTACATTACTAGGGCGGCATGACAACCGTCTCAACGTTTTCGCAGTTATCACGTTATCAACTTTGTCAAAAATGAAACACTTCTGAGTCCCAAATGACAACAATATGTACAATGAGATGTTTGAACGCTTCATTTGTTCGGCATGATTTTTGGTGGCTTGACAGACAAGTTGCTAGGCGACAGTTCATGTGATGAATAGGTCAGTTGACGTGTCCAGTACGTCGCTGTTTGAGTACGTCACCATCGAAATTATGCACGTGACCTCCATCAAGCCTTGCCTTTGCCAACAATGTTGTTAGCGGTTATATACGTGAATTACTATTGCTGCATGATATTTCATAACTACAGCATACCCGCATGCAGTTCACACATTAAACACTTTCCTTAATGTTTCCGACAAAAAGAAACACTTATGCGGCAAGAATTTCAACAAAACATGGAATGCACGAACGCACCATGAGTTCGGGATCCGTGTTTTGGTGGATTGGTGGAGTTTTTGCAATGCAACAGGACATTGATAGGTCAATTATGAGCTTGACATAGTATGCGCTTGACCTGTGTCAAGCTTTGCCTTTGCCAAATCAATTCAAATAAATTTATTTTGCAACAACAACAACAACATAACAGCATACATACACAAAAAAAACATTTAAAAAATAAAGACGTATTGCATGGTGGTCACGTGGCATGTTATATGCCGTCTTCCTGTGACACCATAAACATATATTTTGAAATATACGATGATTATCACGAGTGTATGATATATTCTATATGACAACGGACTGGGGATGCGTTGGAGAAAGAAACGAATTATTGTAGGAAATTACTATTAAAAATCAATGATAAGAAATGTGTGCGGATCCAAACATAGATATAAAAACTAAACAAATATTTAACTGTTCTCCGCACATCTGGGATTTAGGCAATGTACGTGGCTAAGATAGTTGTCTAGATATTGATTGGATAATAACAATTTGAATTTGTCTGGATTTGACGTTTTGTATCTTATAGTCAAGATTATTCCATAGTTTTATAAAATGATGTTTAGGTAATTTAGATGAAAAATGTGTTCTGGGCTTCTCTATATATAATAGGTTACATTGTCTAGTAATTATGATGTTAGTTGCTAAAATTCTTGTTTGGTATATAATGTTGAAGGATTTAGGCAGTGTATTATGGTGATAATCATACATAAAAAGTGACACATGCAATCTGTGAATATCAGTGATTTTACGTATATTTTCAGATAAAAAAATAGGATCGGTGTGACTTCTATATCTTGTTTTGTTAATTATTTGTATAGCGCATTTTTTCGTTATTTGCTACAACGTGTATAACGGTCATATACGTGAATTGCATTACTAAGGCGGCGTGCCATATCCTAGGTGAAACAATTCCACATACAGCTGTCGCTTTGAAAATGTGTGTAGGCCTAATGTTTTTGTCATAAAGAAAAAACTGTTGAGACCCGAATTTCAGCAAAATATACGATGGAATGTCCCAACGATCCATGTGTTCCGCATTTGTTTTTGATAGCTTGGCGGACACGTTGTTATACAACAGGTCACGTGATGGATAGGTCAATTGTGTACGCGATGACATCAACAATAGCTAACTTTGCGGACGCTGGTCCATGCAACTGGCGCGTGCGTGGTAGCTTGCCGGTAACTGATACTTACTTTACGCGTCACCGATCTCGGATGCGGTTGTCGCCTTGTTTGCTAGCACTAACGGTCGCTACAATAAATCAAAGGTCTCCACCAATCGCTGTTTGCTGCGACCGGCGCCAGATTTATTACAAGACTGGTCGTTGCACGTTTCGCTCGAGCAGATGTATGAGAAGTAAACCATTTCTGCGTAATTATACCGCCGCCTTCCGTGCGTGTTCGGGTCACGTGCAGGACGCCACGCGAGCCGTTACCGTAAGTGATCTAATTTACGGCCGTGCGGTTTACGTAAAACGTCGTACACAAGCGCCACAAAACAATGTTGCGTGGTGCTGATCAGTTTTACGATAGGATGATTGGAATTCGTGATGAGAATTCGTGATGGAAATGTGGGTATTTATTTTTGTAATGTGTGGGTATTACGCAGACTACAAGACGGATCATGGTAATACCAAAGTACATTATCGTCTTGAATATTTGACCGCGCACACGTGTTTGCGTGAGTGTTTTTGTGTTTGTGTATGTGTGCCTGTATACGTGGCAAGGTGTGAGTAAGAGCTTTATTCGATTATATACTGGTATATTATTCTGATGATATTACGCGTGTAGCATCTTCCCAACGTTGGCAATAAAAAAAATTATTTACAATAATTCAACTTGAAATAGTATTAAACAATCAAGTCAGGGCGATTCAGGCCTTTATGATGATACCCAGGAAACACGTCATAGGTTTAATATTAGTAGTATTACCGCGTAATCGGTAATACTACGAAACTATTAAAGAATAACAAAGAAGTATTATAAAGAAGTATTCATCCATGCATGAAAGAGTATATGTTGTAAATATGTCACAGACGCTACTTCTTTTGACGCTACTAGATTACAACAGACACCATAAACAAATTGCTTCTTTAAACTTGGAGCATATTTCCACAAACGAAGGTTGAGAGGGAAGTGAGGCGTCAATTGCAGAAGAGAGGTATTGACTCTAAGCTTTTGCTCAAAGAAAACCTGTTCGGAGATGCCTCTTATCACGTGAACCATTCTGGCAGCCGTAGTCGCAACAGCCACTCACAAATGACGCCGACCACATTCACCCACAAACACTTCAACTGACGTTCAACAGCTAACTGAATTAAAGTATCGTTACAGTACCTAAGCATGGGAAGATACGCGATGGCACTTGCTGATCGTTTATATTTTGGTTCAATATGGCCTCAGATTACATGTTATCCCAATCCGACATGTTATTGGTTATTGTACAACTTATCGACGCGTGTGTTGTGAATACATGGGTTATGCACACGTCCTTGTGTACATCCTGTTTGAAACTGTATTGCCTACAATTCTTGTTTTCATATCGAAAATTAATTCGTACCTGTAGAGTATTCTACGACCTTGTACAGAAGGCGTCAGCTATTAATATATACTAGCTGTGCTCTTGAATAACAACGTCATCGGACAGGTGCGCTACCTCGTAATTACCACCATATCGGTTAATCGCTGCTATTTAGTTTACTTTTACTGGTTTTCCACTTATTTGACGTACCTTCTAGGCGCGTGGGGAATACGTCAGCTGCCGAGCGTGTACGATGACGTCACTGTGCCTCAACGTCAACAGTAGTGTTGATGCCGTCATGAAAATATACTCAAATACACCCGGGTAAACTTTAGCTGAACTACATTTGTATGGAAGTATATTTAGTAATAGGATTGGAACAATGTTGAGCAAATTGCAGACAACATTATATATCAGATGAAGTACGGCCTGTAGACCTCATTTATGACACCGAGTGACGTCATATTAGGTACACTTTACAGCTAGCCGCCATAGTCGCGGCGATGAAAACGAGAAAGTTGTGTCGATTGACGTCATAGCGAGACGGTGTGCACAGCAACACACTCCGGTGTCGGAACTACAACATCCGATTGAAAGTTGCCACTAAGGAAGGCACCAGAGGCTGATGTCACGATGTTACGTAATCGGCCGGTTTGGTTTAACATATTAAAGGTTTTTAAACCAAACATTCTATTATCATTCCATTTGGATAAACGACGCAGAATGATCAAAGTCTTCCTGTGTTTGTAAATATGGGCACTTTAAATTTAGACTTGTGTTGTCCGCGTCTTTAGCAATATTAGCTAACACATTATCTAGCTGTTACGCACGCACGCACACTTATACCAAAACGCACGCAAAAGCACACGTACACGCACACACGTGCAAACGCACACATGCACACTCGCACTCACATGTATACCACACGCACGCACGCAAATATATTTAATTAGTAAGATCCATAATGAATACCTATTATAAATTCGACAATGACACTTCACAGTGTGATAAACGAAAATGTCACAGGGTTCCTCGGGTACACAGCTTACGCTCATGCTGTCTGTCACAGCTCCTACAAGGGTATCAACGCGGACACATTGTGTATTCCGCAGATAGCTAATTGTAAACACAATCATAAACGGCGGCGTTCAATAAATTACCGACAGAGACAGCAATATGTTTTCTCGTTCGTGCACTGGTAAATGCCTAACGAAATGTCCGTGGGACGATGAATCACGGGCATTGTGTAAAACGGCGCTTGGTGCTGGGACAGATAACATGAGGATGAATGTACCGCGAGTCGACATTAGCGTTAAGCGTCGTAATAATGACAGAGCTGGAGCGAAGGTTCCTGGTCATTTTGGCCTAATGCCAAGTTTGTCCACTGCCCAATCACCTCCCTTCCGAATCACTCCACACGCAAATACGTCTATTACCATATCAGTAAACGATCAAATCAGTCCACCGCCAAACCAAATCTCTTGTAAATCTGCCTTCTATTATACCAGTCCACTACTAAATCAGTCCACTGTTCATTCAGTCCACTTTATGTTCACTGTACAACCAGTCTATTATTAAACCAGTCCACTATTCATTCAGTCTAATGCTAAACCAATTCACTGTTAAATAAGTCCACTGCAAAATCAATCCACTGCTAACTCGAGTTGAGAAACTACCAAATCAGTTGAATGTTGATAGGCATTGCATATCCTTGCAACTATATATTGATACACAACAAGTGGATCACTATTAGTGCATCTCCCCCCAGTCGTCAAGGTCCACTCGCCTCCCAGGCGTCAAGGTCCACTCGCTTCCCAAGCGTCGAGATCCACTCGCCTCCAAAGCGACAAGGTCCAGTCGCCTCCCAGGCGTCAAGGTACACTCGCCTCCCAGGCGTCAAGTTTCACTCGCCTCCAAGGCGTCAAGGTCCACTCGCCTCACAGGCGTCAAGGTACACTCGCCTCCCAGGCGTCAAGTTTCACTCGCCTCCAAGGCGCCAAGGTCCACTCGCCTTCCAGGCGTCAAGGTCCACTCGCCTCCCAGGCGTCAAGTTTCACTCGCCTCCAAGGCGTCAAGGTCCACTCGCCTCCAAGGTGTCAAGTTTTACTCGCCTCCCAGGCGTCAATATGCACTCGCCCCTTTCTATGTTCACTCGCTTCCTTGGTCCACTAAAAACTCTGAACTACCATTTGGTCCACTCGTCCCTTCCTATATTCACTCGCATCCTTGGTCCACTAACCTCTGAACTACCATTTGATCAACTCGCCCCTTTCTATATTCACTCGCTTCCTTAGTCCACTAACCTCTGAACTACCATTTGGTCCACTCGCCCCTTTCTATATTCACTCGCTTCCTTGGTCCACTAACCTCTGACCTACCATTTGGTCCACTCGCCCCTTTCTATATTCACTCGCTTCCTTGGTCCAGTAACCTCTGAACTACCATTTGGTCCACTTGCCCCTTTCTATATTCACTCGCTTCCTTGGTCCACTAACCTCTGAACTACCATTTGGTCCACTCGCCCCTTTCTGTATTCACTCGCTTCTTTGGTCCATTAACCTCTGAACTACCATTTGGTCCACTCGCCCCTTTCTGTATTCACTCGCTTCCTTGGTCCATTAACCTCTGAACTACCATTTGGTCCACTCGCCCCTTTCTGTATTCACTCGCTTCCTTGGTCCATTAACCTCTGAACTACCATTTCGTCCACTCGCCCCTTTCTGTATTCACTCGCTTCCTTGGTCCACTAACCTCTGAACTACCATTTGGTCCACTCGCCCCTTTCTATATTCACTCGCTTCCTTGGTCCACTAACCTCTGAACTACCATTTGGTCCACTCGCCCCTTTCTGTATTCACTCGCTTCCTTGGTCCATTAACCTTTGAACTACCATTTGGTCGACTCGCCCCTTTCTGTATTCACTCGCTTCCTTGGTCCACTAACCTCTGAACTACCATTTGGTCCACTCGCCCCTTTCTGTATTCACTCGCTTCCTTGGTCCATTAACCTCTTGGTAATGCATTTCAGAAAAAAACAACGATAGTTTGTTAGCGCTATTATTAGTGAACTTATGCTTTGCTTTCCAATAGAGTCTTTCTCCTACCTGGGAGAATTGAATGGTGAACCACTCTCATCCAGAAGGCTTCACTTAAACCAGTGGTGCTTTGGTCCATAGGTTGTTGTAAGCTGGTAAACACGTGAACGCGTGACTATAAAAATGGACAAACATAATATAGATGCATGTGTAGCCCGAGTGAAACACGACACAAAATAGCGAGTGCAAATGACTGTTTAATCCATCAGTTGTCCCCGACATAGACCTCAATCTCGGTGCATTGTTACTCTTGGAGAGTGCATGTTCTACTTCGTTGTTCTAATAGACATATTCAATCAGCCGGTTGTTTATATTGGACGAAATGTCCACCGCGGTTATTGCTGGCGATGAGATGGCTGTCGATTGTTACCACAGCAAGGCACAACTCGGACCCGGTGTTTAAACATACGATTTTTTGCACCGTTATATCGCGCAGCTGCCATATTGGAGCAAATATATATCGTGTAACTGGCCTTTTGTTGGACGACGTGTCCACGACCAACATGGCTTATGTTGTAAAGGTAATTAAAGCTAAGTATACTTATATATATCTTTAGGACTGGTCAAAGCGCTTTACACTTTACTCCCTGGCAAACCACCTGTTTAACCGAACACCATCTCGACTTCTCATTGAAGAACTGCAATCAATACGCGAAAACTACTTGTACATAAATATCCACCACTGTCTGTCAAGATCCGCCAGGTGAAGCGAACTTGTATATATATATATATATATATATATATATATATATATATATATGGAAATCTGTACTTTGATATTTCGGTCGAGTTTTACACTTTCCCTGAATCCAGATATATTATATTATATATATATATATATAATATAATATATCTGGATTCAGGGATAGTGTAAAACTCGACCGAAATATCAAAGTACAGATTTCCATAATTTATTCACCCCCACCGAACACCAAAAAAGAAATATTCACAAATCACCTGAGGATATTAACTTTCTCATACCACCTTTAAAATATTCCTTATTTAGACTCGTCAGTCTCGTACGAACTCTTATCGTCGAAATGATATGAACATACAATTTTGCCAGTAATGGGAGGAAGGGGGCCGACATATAGAAACTGCAAGAGGATGGCGATCAACGCACTAGTTGAGCAGATGTGTAAAGAAGAGGGGGTGGGATTCGTAGATTTATGGGGATACTTTGTTGGGAGGGAAGATATGTACATGAGAGATGGCCTACATCTAAGTGGAAAGGGGGCAGCAGTTTTCTCAGAGAACTTGCTGCAATCTGTTGACAGTGGGACAGGCTGCATCTATTTAAACTAGATTCGCAGGGGGGATTCACAGAGAAGCCTGAAACTGGAGGTATAGATAAAGACAGCAGAAATAAATCGGCAAAGAACAGCCTGGAAAACTGTTCTGAATCAGGATATAAATGCATTTGTTTAAATGCAAGGAGCATAGTAAACAAAAGAAGTGAACTAAACATTATGGTAGAAGATATTGACCCTCACATAATAGGTATAACCGAATCGTGGGCCACCACTGATATATCAGATGCCGAATTGGGACTAACAGGATATGTAATGTTTAGGAAAGATAGAATAGGAAGAAAGGGAGGTGGAATTATTTTATATATTAAAGAATCTATCCAGGCTTATGAAATAAAATTAGAAAGAGAAGCAGATTGCGAAGAAGCTGTTTGGTGTAACATAGTTACAGGAAACTCAACGTTAACAGTTGGGTTAGTTTATCGAAGAGAATGAAAAAATACAAAACGCTATAAGGGAAGTAAGCAAACGGAACTGTATTATTATGGGGGACTTTAACCATGGGCATATACAATGGAAATCTCTACAGAGTATGGGGAGTGAGGACCACAAGTTTTTAGTTTTAGTACAAGATAGTTTCCTTTCTCGACATGTGCTAGAACCAACCAGGGGAGAGAATGTGTTAGACTTAGTTTTGTCCTCACAGAAAAAATTAGTTGACAATGTCAAGATATGTGAGCCACTGGGGAGTAGTGATTACAACCAGTTACATTTTACCATCAAAGTAAAATCAGAAAGGAATAGTAAAAAGCAGTATAGGAGAAATTTCCACAAAGGAAGGTATAAGGACATGAGGAAATATTTAGCAAAGATAGACTGGAATAACACACTGAAGAATAAGACAGCAACCGAATGCTGGAATATCTTAAATAGTGAAATTAAGTGCATAGTCGATAAATTTGTACCTTTCAAAAAACAAGGGAAACGGTCTAAAAAGAAACACTTATCGAAAGAAGCCATTAGAAAAATTAAGTATAAACAAATGATGTGGAAGTCATATAGATGTACTGGAAATGATGAAGACTACAACATTTATAAAGAAGCACTTAATCAAGCTACAGCTGAAATTAGAAATTCAAAGAGAAGCTATGAAAAAAATTTAGCTAGTAATATAAAACATGACAGTAAGAGTTTTTATGCGTATATTCGAAGCAAACAGAAAGTTCAGGATAAGGTCGGTCCTCTAGAAGATAGTGCTGGAAATACAATATCAGAGGGATTCTTAATGGCAGAAGACCTGAATGAGTATTTTAGTTCAGTGTTTACCAGGGAAGATATTAGTTCACTGCCAGTACCAGAGGCTAAGTTCAAGGGGGCAGATTCAGACTATTTAGGACAGTTAGTTGTAACCTCGGAATTGGTAGCTAAGAAAATAAGGGCTAGGAAGGATAATAAATCACCTGGAGTGGACGGGATTCCGCCCAAACTACTATTGGAAATTGTAGAACAAATTAGCGCACCGCTTGCAACAGTTTTCAATTTGTCATTAGAAGAGGGAGTGGTTCCTTTAGAATGGAAAGAGGCAAACATTATACCGTTATTTAAAAAAGGTTCGAGAAACAAGTCAGAGAATTATAGACCAGTGAGTTTAACATCAGTGATTTGCAAATTATTAGAAAGACTAATTAAAGATCACATGGTGGATTTTCTTGTTAAACATAACTTGATAAACCCATCTCAACATGGGTTTTTAAAAGCGAGGTCATGCTTAACAAATATGTTATGTTTTTTGGAAGACATCACTAGGTGGGTAGATGAGGGATCACCAGTAGATATCATCTATTTAGATTTTCAAAAAGCTTTCGACAAAGTACCACATCAAAGATTACTCCTTAAGCTAAAGGCCCATGGCATAGGAAATGGTATAATAAACTGGATAGAAAAATGGCTGAATGACAGAAGACAACGTGTAGTAGTTGATGGGGAGGCTTCAAACTGGAAATCGGTATTGAGTGGGGTACCACAGGGATCAGTACTAGGACCTATATTATTCTTAATATATATCAACGATTTGGACGATGATATAACAAGCAAGGTGTTAAAATTTGCGGATGATACAAAAGTGTTTAGAAGGATTAA
>OZ023207.1:4148104-4187477 GCA_963995525.1 Escarpia spicata
TGTTTTGAACTGCGGACATGATCAACTCGACCCGGCAAGGAATGGGGGTAAATCAGTCTAAAAAAAGAATGCGGGACGAACTAAACCCACCATTGAATTAGGAAAAAACCCGGCAACGAACGAGGATAAACTAAACTCGGCAACAAGTGAGGATAAACTAGTCCCGGCCAGGAATGAGGAGAAACTACACCTGTCAATGAACGAGGACACACTATAGACAACACACTATAGACAACACACTATAGACAACACACTATAGACAACACACTATAGACAACACACTATATCCTGTACCGAATTATGAGACGCTAAACCCCGGAAAGGAATATAATTCAATGTGTCGTTATTACCCCCATGCGTGCAAATTGCACTCATGGACAAAACAGATTTAGCATGACAATATACATTAATTAATGTTCAATAACTTTTGTTTGGTTTCCTGTGAACATATTCGTTTAACTATGCGGCTTTCACAACAAAAATATTTAATTTCTGGAATCAGCTTAGCCGTCCATTGTTCTCATTGTTCTAGATTAGTAATGTCCGTCGTACGATGTGGCCTCCGTGTTTGTAGGCAATATCCTAAAAGAGGCATACCTATTGCTTTGTATAGCGATGCAATTACCTGTTTACCCTCACACGTTATAATTATGTTCCTTATTAGCCTTTGAAGGTGACTACCATTTGAAGCAGCAATTCCACATTACGCGTAGCCTTCGACGACAACAACAACAACCGCATCAAAAGTCGTATTCTTTTATGGTTCAACCGCTTCTTCTTCTTCTTCTCTTTCTCCCATTGGACGACCATCCAGTTGTGCTGATTATTCTGTTGTAGAGTTGTTTCATGATGAGACCTCCGCTCAGCGAGTCCACGACAGTTGTTTTCCATTTCCAAGCGTGGGATCGTTTATTTCCCCTAGCATAGACAACATATATAAGGGGCCAATGATGTAAAGGGTTTTTTCCGAAAGACACCGACAATGTAGGGTGAACGAAATTGTCTAAGTTTTGACATGGCGCCCGAACCAGTACCGAACCACCGCCAGGCGGCACCAGGATTCGAACCCAGGTTCCACCGAACGACTACCCAACACTCTAACTGCCCGCCCCAGTACATCGTGTAGTGTCCAGTTGTGATGCAGCATCCATGTAATCTTTATTAACGTAGGTGACGTTGTCCAGTCTTCACAAATGGCGACCACAGCAGTCTATCCAAACACCTGTCGAACATTAAGCGCGCTCCAGACGTCCACGCCGATGACTGGTCTTTCAAGAAGGCGACTAGGGGCATCACGGTGGACAGGGTCTTTCATTACACGAACAATTCATGCAGAGTCTAATGGCTGTACTTTCCAGCCCGTCAACACGCTAGCCGTCTAGGGACACGACTATAGCCCGCGACCACAAAAATCACTCTCGCGGTATCATCGCGGGATTCAGACTTGAGGCTTATCCGTAGACGCTAAACACGAGATTATTGTCTGGCGCGATTTCTCAGTAACTGCATCAAAATCTGAAATGAACTCCCCGTCACGTACAGATAGGTTGTCCGTTACACTGGATCATCCAGGGATGGTAATTATTAGCAAGATGCTCGCTGAATCAGTTTTTCATCGCCCCACTTGTGGTTTGGTGGTTGGGAATGACGAACGCCATAAAACTATGTGAATCTAGTATCTGTAATAAGTACCAAATACAGTCAATAGCTGTTGTTTAGTTTATGAATGTTGTAATTACAATTATTTATAACATTTCGCTCTCGAAAGACTCAACTCACGAAAACTGTTTTGTGTTTATTAAATGCAACATATTTAGTCTACGATGAAGGTCGTCCACGTATAATCGAGCTAGCGTGTCTACGCGGGTAGGTTAACGGCCTGAACCTCGAGCGCCAAACTTCCAGGGATTAATCTACGACTCCTAGAATAGCACGTAACACCTATATATTTTCGAAATACCCCACATATGACACGATTCTCACCCTTTATTGGGAAATCACTTGTTCGGAACGTAAATCGTGGTGTGCGCATAATACGTAAAACGCACCCTAACAATTACAGGAACCACGCGCACGCAGCAAATACTTGGGGGAAACGGCCCCTGATTCCTAGACTTGGCAATATGAAGTAGACGCTGACACAGTAATGTCTGCCATCAGCCAACAGCAACACAATACGCACTTTGTTTGACAATTCTACATTCTCACGACCAGGGTCTATCGATTGACGTGAACTTGTGATTCTCTCCGACCTTCGTCACTTTGAACAAACAACGCGATATGGTGTTTATGTAACGATTCTGTGTGTTTTCTAACATTTGGTAAACATTACTATCGCGACCATCATCTACAAAGGCAAGACGGACATTATTGGCAGTTATATAAAAATGACGATAAAACTGCCTCGGATAAAACTTAAATGTAGATCGCTTCCTAAAAATCTCAGGACTAAATTTTTTTATTTAAATGGCCCTATATTTTCACTCTGATTATGAATACGTTAGTCTTCCTTCTCAGCGGCCATACTCGCTAAAGGCCACCCGCTGAGAGTGGCCAAATTTATGTTGCATTGACATAATATAAAGCGACCACGCATTTTTATCCATATGCAATGTGTATTCGGCGGTCGAAAACAGCTGTCTAACATGATTGTCCATGATCCAAGCCTAACTGGGCGGTGGCATAATAATGCGGCTACCTTACATTAACTGGCAATGTGTGTGTGTGCGTGTGTGCGTGTGTGCGTGTGTGCGTGTGTGCGTGTGTGCGTGCGTGCGTGCGTGCGTGCGTGCATACGTTATTGCAGAGGCATGCGTCCCGACCCGCAAATATCTTTGAAATAGGCAGGTTCCCCATACTAAAGGCCACAAGGTGGACAGAGTACAACTGATTCCAAGAATTTCTTGTTAATAAATTAGTATCCAACAAAGCAGTCAATCTCCCTTTAAATAGCGCAGAATCCAGTTCGAAGATCTACCCAAAGCACCAACTAACCTCAGCTTGGTTTACGCCTATTGCAAATGACTTGACCTGTTTTGCTCACTTTCCCGGTGCCGTAATCGACAAGTTTCGCTCAAAGCCGCGCCGCTGGTCTCAAAGCGACCACCTGCAAAGGACGTCATTAGCGGTAGTAATTGAGTCGAAATAGCGCGACCAACATGAAGTTCGTGAGTAGACTGCTCCGTAGAGTGCTAGGTAGGAACGACGACGAAGACGACGACGGCGGTCACTTTGACGATGTCGACGACTAGCATTCGCGGTAGCACGGGTCGCACTATGATTGGATTGTTTCAGCCGAGGCTGTCTGTCCCCTTTTTAGAATATAATAGTCACACAACTGAACTAAATATAGAGAATGTATACTATAGGAAAATGCCCTCCTCCGGTTGGCGCTACATAAGCACTGACGCATTTAAGGGTTCTCAGGATGTGTCTTATCTGGGATGACGTTCAACAAACATGTTTAAATTTGAATAATTGTTTCTACTTTGCGCATGTTTATTACATCAAAGAGTGCCTACAATCGTCTCAAGCTCAAATCCCGATTGGTTCGATTGTACACAAATCGGACGCAGCGCGTGACGGGATAAAGACGGGAGTCGAGATCGGGACACTTGCAGGCACTCTCTATTGCAAGTTACGCGACCTACAGGAAACACTCGTAATGTAGCTAACTAACCCCAAACGTCATGTAATGTTCAGTACGTACTCAATCCAGACGGAATTTTGAAGAAAAAACATAAGAGCGTTAATTTTTCTTTCCAGGGATCGTAGAGAAATCCCTAAAAGTTCCGCACCCATATCTAAGACGAAAACGTTGATGTACCCACGTACATTCATACATACCTACGCTAGCACGACTGTAGTTAGATTGCGTAGGCCGGCTATTGTTTAACAAAACAGCCTTTGATGACAGCGCGGGTGCGATGTTCCAATATTTGCTGGGTCAAATTTGACACATCTGATATATTGGTGATTTTTGTATTTATATTCACGAATCGAGGATTGGCGAGTTGTTGTTTTGCAAAACGGCCAGATTGATGCTAAACACGTCTGCGATTGCACCACTAACTGATTCACATGCAGCGCAGTTTGACCAAGTGTATTCGGGAAATCTGCGCTAGGTTGTAACGATACCTCGATGCATCGATGTATAAAAAATACTTCGCTCACAATAGGAGCGATACAATCGATCGCAACTGCCTTGTATAACACCGCGATGCCTTGCACGCTACGACATTCTATAACACTGCATGCTTATACAAGGTCAGACCGCATTCACTTGACCACCGTAGGATAAATAGATTCTGGTCTGACCACTGGCTATCTGGTTAGCTCCCAGCACACGGAGTATTCTATTAACTGGCACACGTGTCGCCCCTACCAGATGGTCTTGTTAGATGTAATTGACTTGGCTAGCCTTTGTGTAATATCAAGACATGTCGACCTTTCATGCTCTGGGCCCTGGACTGGTAACTTTAATACAGCTACTTCGTCGCCGTGATCCCTGACAAACAATCCATTTAAGCGGACTGAGCGTCATCCTGTGTTTACATGATTTGTCAACGTACAAGCGTCTAGAATAGACAATTGTTTGTGTCGTGGTGATCAACACATACTTACAAATCGCCTGGCGTTAATCAAGAGCTCCACTCTGGCATAGACATCTCTGCCGCCCTTGCTGCTGACGAATACATTTTGTTGTGAAGAGGATGCAGGATTTGCAGTCTTATGACTTTTGTGGTCCCTCTTCTCGATCAGTTGTGTTGTTCGTTTTATCTTCTTCTCTTCTCGAACACGCCATATCAATCGATCTCCAGTGGCGACGATTATTAGCAACTGTTTCGAAGCATTTTGTCTCAAACTGAGAATAACAACACGTTTACTCTCCTTTTCTTGGTTGCCACAGGAACGTACCAGCATTCCAAAATCTCGCGCGCACCAAATATTGCTTGTTTTTAACTATATGTATCTCCTTTGTGATTTCAACGTTTCCTCAGTTTTGGGGCCAAATAAACGGAAGATTTCTTTCCACAATGTTAATGTATTGTTTAGTCTCAATGCTACATTACTTTCGTGATCGCGCAGTTCACAACGCAATTCACGCTTTCTATCACCTTCCATAAATCAACAGTATTTGCTGTCATGATAATGTCGCCAAGAGCAAAGCGCTTTTTTCTATGACTTACTCTTTCACTAATCTCTTCATTCCCCTCTTCATGTCAAGGACTCACTGGTCACTTGTAATAGAATGAGAACTAATCTCTTCATCCCCCTTCTTCATGTCATGGACTCACTGGTCACTTGTAATAGAATGAGAACTAATCTCTTCATCCCCCTTCTTCATGTCATGGACTCACTGGTCACTTGTAATAGAAAGGGAACTAATCTTTTCATCCCCCTTCTTCATGTCATGGACTCACTGGTCACTTGTAATAGAATGAGAAATAATATCTTCATCCCCCTTCTTCATGTCATGGACTCACGGGTCACTTGTAATAGAATGAGAACTAATCTCTTCATCCCCCCTCTTCATGTCATGGACTCACTGGTCACTTGTAATAGAAAGGGAACTAATCTCTTCATTCCCCCTCTTCATGTCATGGACTCACTGGTCACTTGTAATAGAATGAGAACTAATCTCTTCATCCCCCTTCTTCATGTCATGGACTCACTGGTCACTTGTAATAGAATGTGAACTAATCTCTTCATACCCCTTCTTCATGTCATGGACTCACTGGTCACTTGTAATAGAAAGGGAACTAATCTCTTCATCCCCCTTCTTCATGTCATGGACTCACTGGTCACTTGTAATAGAAAGGGAACTAATCTCTTCATTCCCACTCTTCATGTCATGGACTCACTGGTCACTTGTAATAGAATGAGAACTAATCTCTTCATCCCCCTTCTTCATGTCATGGACTCACAGGTCACGTGTAATAGAATGAGAACTAATCTCTTCATCCCCCTTCTTCATGTCATGGACTCACTGGTCACTTGTAATAGAAAGGGAACTAATCTCTTCATTCCCCCTCTTCATGTCATGGACTCACTGGTCACTTGTAATAGAATGAGAACTAATCTCTTCATCCCCCTTCTTCATGTCATGGACTCACTGGTCACTTGTAATAGAATGAGAACTAATCTCTTCATCCCCCTTCTTCATGTCATGGACTCACTGGTCACTTGTAATAGAAAGGGAACTAATCTTTTCATCCCCCTTCTTCATGTCATGGACTCACTGGTCACTTGTAATAGAATGAGAACTAATCTCTTCATCCCCCTTCTTCATGTCATGGACTCACTGGTCACTTGTAATAGAATGAGAACTAATCTCTTCATCCCCCTTCTTCATGTCATGGACTCACGGGTCACTTGTAATAGAATGAGAACTAATCTCTTCATCCCCCTTCTTCATGTCATGGACTCACTGGTCACTTGTAATAGAAAGGGAACTAATCTTTTCATCCCCCTTCTTCATGTCATGGACTCACTGGTCACTTGTAATAGAATGAGAACTAATCTCTTCATCCCCCTTCTTCATGTCATGGACTCACTGGTCACTTGTAATAGAATGAGAACTAATCTCTTCATCCCCCTTCTTCATGTCATGGACTCACTGGTCACTTGTAATAGAAAGGGAACTAATCTTTTCATCCCCCTTCTTCATGTCATGGACTCACTGGTCACTTGTAATAGAATGAGAACTAATCTCTTCATCCCCCTTCTTCATGTCATGGACTCACTGGTCACTTGTAATAGAATGAAAACTAATCTCTTCATCCCCCTTCTTCATGTCATGGACTCACGGGTCACTTGTAATAGAATGAGAACTAATCTCTTCATCCCCCCTCTTCATGTCATGGACTCACTGGTCACTTGTAATAGAATGAGAACTAATCTCTTCATCCCCCTTCTTCGTGTCATGGACTCACTGGTCACTTGTAATAGAATGAGAACTAATCTCTTCATCCCCCTTCTTCATGTCATGGACTCACTGGTCACTTGTAATAGAATGTGAACTAATCTCTTCATACCCCTTCTTCATGTCATGGACTCACTGGTCACTTGTAATAGAAACGGAACTAATCTCTTCATCCCCCTTCTTCATGTCATGGACTCACTGGTCACTTGTAATAGAAAGGGAACTAATCTCTTCATTCACCCTCTTCATGTCATGGACTCACTGGTCACTTGTAATAGAATGAGAACTAATCTCTTCACCCCCCTTCTTCATGTCATGGACTCACAGGTCACGTGTAATAGAATGAGAACTAATCTCTTCATCCCCCTTCTTCATGTCATGGACTCACTGGTCACTTGTAATAGAAAGGGAACTAATCTCTTCATTCCCCCTCTTCATGTCATGGACTCACTGGTCACTTGTAATAGAATGAGAACTAATCTCTTCATCCCCCTTCTTCATGTCATGGACTCACTGGTCACTTGTAATAGAAAGGGAACTAATCTCTTCATTCCCCCTCTTCATGTCATGGACTCACTGGTCACTTGTAATAGAATGAGAACTAATCTCTTCATCCCCCTTCTTCATGTCATGGACTCACTGGTCACTTGTAATAGAAAGGGAACTAATCTTTTCATCCCCCTTCTTCATGTCATGGACTCACTGGTCACTTGTAATATAATGAGAACTAATCTCTTCATCCCCCTTCTTCATGTCATGGACTCACTGGTCACTTGTAATAGAATGAGAACTAATCTCTTCATCCCCCTTCTTCATGTCATGGACTCACGGGTCACTTGTAATAGAATGTGAACTAATCTCTTCATCCCCCTTCTTCATGTCATGGACTCACTGGTCACTTGTAATAGAAAGGGAACTAATCTTTTCATCCCCCTTCTTCATGTCATGGACTCACTGGTCACTTGTAATAGAATGAGAACTAAGCTCTTCATCCCCCTTCTTCATGTCATGGACTCACTGGTCACTTGTAATATAATGAGAACTAATCTCTTCATCCCCCTTCTTCATGTCATGGACTCACGGGTCACTTGTAATAGAAAGGGAACTAATCTCTTCATCCCCCCTCTTCGTGTCATGGACTCACTGGTCACTTGTAATAGAATGAGAACTAATCTCTTCATCCCCCTTCTTCATGTCATGGACTCACTGGTCACTTGTAATAGAATGAGAACTAATCTCTTCATCCCCCTTCTTCATGTCATGGACTCACTGGTCACATGTAATAGAATGGGAACTAATCTCTTCATACCCCCTCTTCATGTCATGGACTCACTGGTCACGTGTAATAGAATGGGAACCCGGAGAGTACACGTCCCTGACGCACTATATTCTGAAGACCTACACGCTCCACGTCCACCTGGAGCCTCCACTGCACGTGGATATATTCTGAAGACCTACACGCTCCACGTCCACCTGGAGCCTCCACTGCACGTGGATATATTCTGAAGACCTATACGCTCCACGTCCACCTGGAGCCTCCACTGCACGTGGATATATTCTGAAGACCTACACGCTTCAAGTCCACCTGAAGCCTCCACTGCACGTGGATATATTCTGAAGACCTACACGCTCCACGTCCACCTGAAGCCTCCACTGCACGTGGATATATTCTGAAGACCTACACGCTCCACGTCCACATGGAGCCTCCACTGCACGTGGATATGCAGTTCAAACTGCGGTCTCCGGATTCATCCAGGGACACAAGACCGAACCTTGACATACATATTCCTCTTTCCTAGCAACAGACGGTGAGATGCGATCCCGATTACTATCCCAAGCGACTTCGTTTCACTGTATTCAATCCAACCCCACAGTGCCCACACCAACACAGAACAATGCTGCTGCACAACGAAATGGTTTGTTGTGATCGTCTATTTATGATAATTTTTTTTATTTCCCATGATTCAACCAATGTCACGTGGCTCATATATTGATAGTTCGCGTTCCGTATAAGGTTCGAATCCGCCCTCGGTGATTCACAGCAGAACGTTGCCTGTGTCACGGAACCGTGGCCTATCGGGAGCATGTTCTCAAATAACTCCCTTGGAGTGCGACGATATGTCCATTATAAAGACTCCTACACTTACAACAGTGGCATAGCAGGGGTCGCCACAAATAGACTGGAGACAGCTACTGACGATAGAGACAATGAGAGATTCATTGTTCAGAAGAGCTGCAGATGAGAGGAGGATAAACGAATCACACACTTTATTGGTGGATCCAAGGGTATGAAACAGGTGCACCCCCTTAGTCCAGCTTGTTTTTTTATGAAGTTAGTGTTAGCTGTCAAAATACAGCGAGGTGGCGGCCTCACGTATTTTCCTAGGAAGAAGGTATGTCTAACATACGATCTAGAAGCACTGCCACCAAGCAGTAATGTAGGTTCCCCGCAGTCCTCCTGATTGTTGTCTCTGTTATCTAGTCCTCTTAGTTCATTTAGGTTGGTTAGCAGCCGTTGTCAGGCTTGCAAATCGGTGTGCTGTGGGACGCCCATCTTGAGTTGCCGGACTAACACGTTGTGAAGACTGGCAATGTGAGGTCTAGAACAAGGCGGACGATGCAGTCCAGGGGCCTCCAGAACAAGGCGGACGATGCAGTCCAGGGGCCTCCAGAACAAGGCGGACGATGCAGTCCAGGGGCCTCCAGAACAAGGCGGACGATGCAGTCCAGGGGCCTCCAGAACAAGGCGGACGATGCAGTCCAGGGGCCTCCAGAACAAGGCGGACGATGCAGTCCAGGGGCCTCCAGAACAAGGCGGACGATGCAGTCCAGGGGCCTCCAGAACAAGGCGGACGATGCAGTCCAGGGGCCTCCACGAATAATTGATGGGGCCTCGACAACACTGTTTTGGGTAATGACCCCCACGGCTTTGGGGATCAAATATGTGCAGGTGGTGAGAAGCCTGTTGTGCCTCTACGTGGAAGCATGACAGCTGACTAACCACTGGGTGATCGTGCAAGGTGGATATACTGAAATAAGATTGTTACATGTCAAAATGATGTAGAATGTAGCGTTCAAAATGAAATTAAAAGTCGTGTTGTGCTTTGAAGCCTATGCTGTAGTAGATAGGGATGAGGCAGACCTGACGGCCATCCACTGCCCTGCGACCTCCTCTCTCAAATCCGGCGCTGAGGACGGTTAATCGATGTGAAAAACACACAGTTGTCTGAATGGGTCACCGCGGTACCGTCAACCACACTAGCACTGCTGGTAACCACGGCGGCGCCTGGCTGTGGAGAAAGACCGCAGAAAATAACTCCGCAAACACAGTAACGTCTTGGTCCACAGTCTTCATTAGCATCAAGGGCGGCTAAGACAGCCATGCCACGGTGAGACTCTTGAAATATGCGATGTGCATAAAGGTGCTGACGACCACGACGCAAGACTTTGTCTTGCCACCCAGAAAAATGCTGATGCACGTAAATTCACTTGGCTTATTTTCGTGGTATATATATATCCATGCTGTGTTTGTGATATGGAGATAATAAAAATAAACGAAAAACAGTACGTTTCTATACATACGAAATGAAGTCGACAAGACAAAGCCTGGTATGCTGTTGACTTGCCGCGATGCTTTCGCGCGTGCTGCACGCGGCGCTATTAGACGGGTTAGTTGACGGGTGAGATCATGCATTGAAAGTGTGACGTGAATCAATAAAAAGCGACGTTGGTTGACGTCTTTAACATAGAATTCACACTCATGACGCGTGTCGTGTCGTTCGATAATGGTTCTCGCCTTAAGTGGGATATTTTCGTAAACTATGTCAAATGCGGAAACTATGTTTCTTTGAAGCTACAGTTGTTTTCTAATGGCAACTTCGAAGACGGAAGAATAATGTGTCCGCCTATATAAACAAGATGAATCAATCCGCGTGTGCGCGTGTGCGCGTGTGCGCGTGTGCGTGTGTGTGTACGTGTGTGTGCGAGTATGAGTGTTGATGCGAGGGTGCAGGAACCTGCGAACGCCTGCTCTCTCGTGTGTGTGACCATAGTCATCCCTGGTGCGAGTAATTTGTTGTATTAAAGAGGCAGTAAGTAAATTAATTCGACTACTGTGATTATTCGCGTGAGCAGCTAGTATCAGTCTCGTCGGATGCGACAGGCTGCTGGAGCACGATCACCTCCGACAACAGATGGCTCAGCTAAATATGTCCGAATTAATGACAGTGTCATCACTTCTGCGTGAGGCCTAGATAACACTGCCATAGACTTGTTAACGTCGCTAATAAAACATTGCTACCATACTACGCAAGCGCACACGCACACGCACATGTACACAAAAAGACACGCAAGTATAAACACACATACGCACATATATACGCACGCACGCACGCACGCACTCACACACACACACACACACTCACACACACACACATACATTCACACTCATTCTCGAACACACACACCCTCTCCCCCCCCCCCCCCCCCCCCCCCCCCTCTCTCTCTCTCACGCATGCCAGCGCATTCTGACGCATAATGACCGGTATCTCCGTGCTATCTATTATGGAGCTAAACCTTTTTCTTTTTAGAATCCAGATGTCCGACAAGCCTCTGACCAAAATACATACTCACCAAAGTATAGACAAATTCGCATGTTAGCAAGATAGCATCACTACTTTACTGCACTGGCAACATCTTCAAAACATTTATTTCAAGGTCAGATAACACTGGTTAAACTAAGAAGATGCTATCGTGGTCGTCGGGGCATTATTTATTCATGCGAAATCATCCCTAAGACACTCAATGCAAAAAAACCACCCGCGTCAGGCGGCTTGCGCTCAACACAGATTTCCCACGAGAATACTTGTCAATGGTTCCGCCAGTCACATGTGCTTGTGCACGAGAGACCACTGTCTTAGTTAGTGCTCGGTGTTGACATGCGAGAAGGGGGGGTAAAGATATTTTACAATATTTAGCAATGTTTTACAATATTTAACAATATTTAAGAAGACTTAATAATATTGCTATGCAGAGCAAACAAACTGATGGCTACTGGATGTGGAAGCCCTTGGCTTATCGAATTTCCAACATGTTGTGTATCCATATGTATTCCGTCGTACTTGAATGTTCCACAAATGACACGACGTTAACACTTGTCACATTGTTGCACCGCTCTACACAGTACCATACCACACGTTGACGTCCACATTAACCATGACGTTGCATTTTGCACAGTCACGCTAACTTTCCAGCATCACCTGACCACTGTCCACTGTGTCCGTGCGACAAGCGTGTCCGTCGCAGAGTGCGTGACCACGCGACTGCTGCTCACGGCAACGCGTGACCAGTCATTCAAGCTCGTGCCGATTGGGCTAATGTATTCCTTCGCGCGCGACCCTGTCCACGAGTAGATAAGGCTATTGATGCGGCCACTGATATTCAACTGTCCTGGTATATTACACGCATCACCTGGGCGCACACACCTGTGACAACGCCCTTCTCTTCTATATCACGGCGGGATACCGACGTGTCACAGGCAAACACAACCACAACATCTATCGTTAAAACATACACATATAAAAACAATGACTCACCTGTGCAGTAGATGTTGTAGTACGCCTGACACCAGTAGCGTCAGTGTGCTTCAGTCTACACGCAGGTCTATCGATCTAGCCAGCGGCAAACTGTCCTCGTTATCGAGACGAGCGCCTCTCGAGGACACTGGAGGAAACATCGCCCTCTGGCGGATTGCTTCGCGCCCGTTCAGACAGTCGCCATCTATCGTATAGTAATTGTATCATTATAATTATTATCAATGGGTCAATGGTACTACAGCGACAGACGTCTGTCGAATGTCAGCGGTGAATGATGACGCGGACAATTAATTAGGTTTATGGTTGATTACAGATATATCAGGAAATGTTATTAATTTCCTACAGTGCCATCTTTTGGTATATTTAAAATGAGAACATATTTTTCTGAGAATTGATATGCACATGAGGACTTCGACACACATACTGCGGCTAGACATACATTACCTGTGGACGGCAGGCGACATTTGTGACCATGTACCCCGTGCGCACGAGAACATGGTCTGATTGCTTTGGTGGCTGTTTTCATAAATTGGACGATTTTCTATTAGCAGGTCCTCGAAAGAATTAAAAATGAAGAACGTTTATTTTAATAACCCATTTGTGTACAGCATTATAAATTATATACACATACTTATTATCGGCATTTGTATGCGTAATAAGCTTGTGTGCGTGTAAGCGTGTGCGTATGAGTGTCTGTGTGTGCGTGCGTGCGGGCGTGCGTCGGGGCCGTAGCTAGCTTGAGGCATCTCCCAGAAAAAGAAGAAAAAAAAAACATTTAAAGTGTTCTTTAATTTACGTGCCCCTTTTGTCTAGCCTATATTACTGATGTCATTGCTATTTTTGTGAGTTCATGCCCACTTATTGGTCAAAGTGCCTAATTTTTCAGAAACGGCTCCACTCTATATCTCACGAAATGTTGGATCCGTGCCTGAAAACGATTGTGCCCAGGCTTGAGGCGTGGATAAGGGGCAGAGTGGAAGGTGCGGGTTGTTTCTTAAGTCAAAACAGTACTGCCAATGAGTGATACCTCGTATTTTAAGTGTTCTTTTATGTGAAAAAGGGCACCGTTTCTTAAAAGGGCAATTTCGTCATGTTACATCCGCCCCTGATCAAGGCAGTAGATGAGTAAAGGCGAAGGAATCTGTTTTTGCATCAAATCACTCACTAAAAATTAAATTTTCACGGATCAATAAACAACGACAACTATCTCATCAATATATTTGACCCATTTATTGATCTCGTCCTTGAAGAGTTGACTGAATGATTTTTCGAGTAACATATATGATGCATGGCTGTCGGTTTTAATAAACATATTATCATCATTTGATATTATTTTTTTTATGTATTTTTTTCATTCCCACGCAGCATGCAACCGATAACGAAACAATACTTGAGCCGTGGGCGAAATTCTCCAGAAAATAAAGCAGATTGCACCAAGAGGAAGTTCATTTTCAACAATTTCTGGGAGAGAACCCCTGAGTGAATTTCTGTGCTTTACTGTATTTGTCACTGCCACCTCAATTTGTTACGTTAGCTACGGCCCTGTGCGTGTGCATGCGTGTGCGTGTGCGTGCGTATATGTGCGCGTGTGTACATGCGTGTGCGTGCGTGTTTGTACGTCCGTGCATGTGTGTATGTTCGTTTGTGTGGGTGTGTGTATTTGGCGTGCGTGCAACGATCTTCAATTAGCACAAGCAACACATCGCGTGAAAGTAAAACTGACGGCATGTCGACACAAATTAATAATTAATGAAATATAAAAGCGAATCTTTATTCCACGCTACAGCAAGCTCTTGACGTCAGAGAACATGATAATCGAACACCAGGCACTACATCGTCAATACACGAACCGACTAACACAAATCAATTTGTAGCCGGCGTCGCAGCAATTTACTATTGACTTAAATCCACTTATCTCCCTGTTGCAACAGATTGGCCAGCGTAATAACAAGATCGATCAACATTGCCACATAGAGCAAAGACCTCAGAAGGCCAGTGGATGAGGAAGAATTCGGCTTATTGAGAGTCCAACAATGATTTTTTCTATTATTATCTAATAAATATTTATACTATTTAATGTTAGCGGCAGACCATTTACAAACACACGCAGGCACGCGCGTACACCCAACACACGCACGCACGCACCATGCACATACAAGCAAATGCGCGCAAACACAGACACACAGACACATAGACACACACACGCAGACACACACACACACACACACACACACACACACACACACACACACACACACACACACACACACACACACACACACACAGGCACACACACACGCGCGCACACGCACACGCACGCATACGCACACGCACACACACACACACACATAACAATGCAGATATCAGTAAGGAAGTGGCACTTGATGAGGCACCCCTTACATTTCAACAAACATATGTTGCACATAACCTGAACTTCTGATCACGACGGGAATATTGCTTTCGATGACGTCATAACCCGGAGAGCCCGTTTGTAATTACTCACGGGTCATTCGAGCAAACTGCTCAGAATCGCCAGCAGGGAAGATCGATTTCCAATCAGGCGTATCTGTCAAAGCGATATGCACGTGACGCTGTTGGCCGAATGTTATGTGTCAACATCGACTTGGTCCTTTATTGAAGGCCTTGATCACTCGGCGATAACTTGTTCGCACACCTCAGGATCGACAGAGACGGGATGATCGGGCTGCGACGACACAGGAGGGCGCCGCTCGGTTAGTTCTTTACTGCTGCTGTTTTGTTGTTACTGTTGTTTTTGTTATTACTGTTGTTGTTACTGTTGTTGTTGATGTTGTTACTGTTGTTATTGATGTTGTTACTGTTGTTGTTACTGTTGTTGTTGTTGTTTTTAGTGTTGTTGTTGTTATTATTACTGTTGTTACTGTTGTTGTTACTGTTGTTGTTGTTTCTGTTGTTGTTACTGTTGTTGTTGTTTCTGTTAGTGTTGTTGTTGTTGTTAGTGATGTTGCTGTTAGTGTTGTTGTTGTTATTACTGTTGTTGCTGTTGGTGTTATTACTGCTGTTGTTGTTATTACTGTTGTTGTTATTACTGTTGTTGCTGTTGCTGCTGTCTTCCTCGTGGTTCCATTGTACATGACTAGGGTCTAGTTCGTATACTGTTCTGCTGTTCTTGTTGTAGTTCCCCTTCTGTTCTCCCCATCAACAGTCGCCTCTCTTCGCCTTTCATCTTCGTTCGTCTTTCATAAATCCCACCCTGTGTGTTCCTGCCCCAGCTGTCGTATTCCCCTGTGGTACTGATGTTATTCCACCTCAACTCTCCTTGACGCGCAAAATATGTGTGATTTTGAGTTTATTGGCCTTGTTAGACTGTTATAAAACGGAATTCAATGGAACAAACAAACATACTGTGACAGAGTGTTTTTCAACGAGTGGCCGTTTTACAAAGGTGGCAGCTTTAAGTGACTATACCTACTCTGAAAGATTGTTGTTTCCAGAATGTTTGGTCACGGCGAGAGGTGCAGAATATCGCGGCCGGCGGGCACACACGAGACACGGTCGACCCTGTCAGAGATGGGATGTCCGCGGATTACCTTCTACTGACAACTTCAGACAACCGTTGATGTTCGCCGACGGAAGTGTTCACGCGGCCAGGCACTTCTGTCGTAACCCTGGCGGCACGCGCCAACACCCGTGGTGCTACGTGACGTCAGACGGCGCATTCTGGGAGTATTGCGACATCCCAAAGTGCGGTATGTGTTGGCCACATTCGCGTGCACATACAGGCACACGGCTATTAATTTTATTATAGCAATCTTAAAATTTGCATATATATTATTGTTTCTTGTTTGTATATTTAAATTGCGACAAAGTATTGGAAAATCCGTGTGGCAATTAGCCAGAGTCAGAAAAATTCAAATGTTTGTACCGTCCGTCGGTCAGTCCGTCCGTCCGTCCGTCCGTCCGTCCGTCCCTGGCTCCTAGCCCTCCCTCTGTCTTCCGCCTTTCCGTCCAGTTTCTCCCTCTTTCACGCGAATCTACCTGATTCCAGTATACTTACTACGTCGAATATTCATTCAGAATTTACAGGCACACATCGATATTTCACTATATGTGCGAAGATAATCATCAATTATTTGGAGCTGTGCGTTGGTCTGTTTCATAAATATAAAAGACGGTATTTCACCGCAGCAACACTCATCCAGGGAAATGTATTGTGTCATTAAACTTGCACGCCCTGATAATATCGTTTTGACGTTAATGGCACTTGATGCAATCCACTAATTACATATCGATTTATTAGAGTACATTACACGTAATAAATGCTATATATAACCTTGTGTGTCCTGTACTTTACAGAGATGTTGTCCTCGCCTCTGCCGTTGCTGCAATCTTATACTACCTATGCACTTGTTTAATACTGCACTTCTGTCACACTCACTGTTATCAAAATGCAAAGATGAACCACACTGGTTTGCCCCAGGACGTATTGAGATTGTGTGACATTCCACTAAGATATTTCTCTGATCAATAGCTGTCCGCATGCATATGTTCTTCTATTATGATTTTCGTAGGCATATATTTATTCTTACTTTTGTTGTTCATAATTTTTTTCAATTAACTTTTTTTTTTATAAACATTGATCTTCACAATTAAATGCAGTCCCGGTTGCTTCACTTCACTCTGCTGAATAGATATATTCGACAAGATTACAATGCAAGAGACAGGCAACGAGCGAGCTTTAAGACGGGTGCAGTTGGAGATGTCAGTTTCAAGGGGAGTGCAGTTGGATGTTTTGGTGAGCTTCAAAAATATTGAACGTCATTACCAAAAATGTCCGACAGCGGTGTGGTGCTGAAATTCGGTTTCAACCCACCAATTGTAAATTTCTTTCCGGCGCCAGTGCAAGAATTGTAACGCAACGACGCATCTCTGTAGTTGCAATCAACTGCCTGTCCCACATAAAACTTGCCTTCTACTCAGGTTGTCGACACACGAAGATAGGCGCCGGCTACAACGGGTCGGTCTCTATAACCACTTCCGGTAGACGATGTCGACGATGGGCGGCGTTGACATCGCATCGTTACGGTATCTACGGCAACGACGACTTCCCGGATAGCAGCGTGGAGGCTGCCGGGAACTACTGCAGGAATCCTGGGAAGGGAAAGAGGCAGGGTCCTTGGTGCCACGTGGCGGGCTCCAAGACGATCACTGAATACTGCAAAGTGCCGTATTGTGGTAGGATAAATACATGTTATTTAAATTACATTTTAACTACTCTAATATAATGTAGTTTTCCACCATTAATATATGTTTTGTTTTATTTAATTTAAAATTCGTATTCATATATATCATTATTATTAATAACTAATAATCATAATATTACTCTGCATGTAAGCGCCATGTTTTAACTGTATTACATTATTATACGTAGCTAATTAATTTGAGGACTTATGGATTTTAAGCGCCTTTGTCCAGATATACAATAACAAACAACACATAAATACAATAATAATAGTTAGTATTATTATTATTTTAAGTTACGATTTTATGATAGAACACAGCAATACGTGTTAAAAGGAATACCGCTAACCTCAACACATTAAACGTTTTCGATATTTCATTAGCATTGCTACAGTCTGCATTGCTACAGTCTGCATTGCTACAGTCTGCTTTGCTACAGTGTGTTTTGCTACCTTTTATTTCCAAGTTGTCTCTTTTCTCTCAGGTCTATAAATCTCTGGCTACAGTCTGTGATACAATCTTTAGAGAAAGTATTGTTGTCTCGTAATAACTGCATGGTGGGTTAGTTCTTTCCAGTTAAGTAATGGTTGTGTTGAATGAACAGGTCTGCGTGTTGGTGAAGTGTAAGCCATGAAAGGAGTCATTATGACAGGACACCGTGCTATGTAAGAACGTACGTGTACCTTTAACTATGTTGAGTTTCCGTATCAGTTTTTGCGGGTGTTCTCCCTCGCAGAGTGTCGGACGACACCACAAGGCCTGGAGTACAGGGGGCGTATCTCCCGAACGTGGACAGGGAAGACGTGTCAACGCTGGGACTCCCAGGTTCCGCACAGACACGCCTACGAGGAGGGAGATCACTTCCTTGACGACGTGGGAGAGTCTGCCAACTACTGCAGGAACCCGGGACCCGGACACCAGGCGGCGCCCTGGTGCTTCACTCTCGACCCACGCACCAGGTGGCAGTACTGTGACGTGCCGCTCTGTGGTACGTGTGGAGGGCGCGTAACAATGTCATAAGGCAGCCTTAGTTATTAACCAGTATGAAAAGACACACGCATACGTAGATATACCAAGCACACACAAAGAACACACGCACACACGCACACCAAACCACCTACCGATACGCACACGCACGCGCACACATATACAGCTCCACCCTCGCACACGCACGCACGTACGCACGGGCTGATATGCCTACGCGCACACGCACACACGTACACACGCGCGCGCGCACACACACACACACACACACACACACGCACACACGCTACATCACCAATGATCCCTGAGTGTTTGTAATGACAGAAAGCTTATATTTTGCAGAAGGCAGTTTTCTGGAGAAGTCCGACTTCCGTGTCACACCAAGTATGGCTTCTAAAACAACCGAGGATAATGCAACGTTCTCACCGACGGGTAGGTTATGATTATTTTACCCGTAAATTCATATCGCCAAAATGCGTGGTAGTTGGCATTGTGCACAGCAATATGATTTAAACATAGGAAATACTAGCTAAATGTCTATCTTCCGGAAGGCATTACATGTTCCCTGACGCAAGCGATGGTTTCCCCAGACATGTTCTTGACGTTTGTAAGAACCCTCACCGCACGGTGAATTACGGATAAAAACGTGTGCTAGTAGCCGGCGTAGGTGAATTCCTGAGTGAAGGCTGAACGTTTGGACCGCGACAAGCGTATCTACGTTTAAAATATATCATACCCGCATACTTACACACATATCGTAGCTCGGTTATTGTTACAACTTTGAGTATATCTCTTTTCAGCGCTTCCCCTTCAAACCGGCGTCCTGAGCAGCGTCTCGCTGTTTCTTCCACTGCTTCTGTTGCTCCTCGTCGCCATGGTAATCGTCGTCGCGTGGAAAGGACGAACGTGGCTCCGACATAACGAAACGTCCACTGCGCACAATCCAACTGTTGGCTTCGTGAATCCCCTGTACACAGGATCGGGCACGGGAAAGTCACAACATTGCCTTTGTGGCAAGCCAACAATCATTAGAAGTCTCGGATATGACGACACACAGTGCATCGCTAAGGCTTCTTTTGTTGAGTTGTGGCCTCGTCGTCACCAGCATTGAGGCTACGTCGGCAGTGCGATGAAGGCAATGTGATACATTTGAAATGTGTGTCTGTTTGTACCTGGACTCTAGTTACATGGAGTACATGTGCAGGGAATATCTGCTTAAAAGGAACAATAACTTTCACATTCTAGTCGTGGCATGCGCTGTGTGATATGCTTACTGCACCATTGTGTATTAGGGGGTCGGGTATGTGGAAACAGAAACATCAATTTCAATATTCAACTAAATAATATTGGCCATTGGTCAAATTGCGTAGCTGTCTGTGTGTGTAATGCTAGAAGCTGGACAACGTCCAAGGCATGTTAGGGTAGCATACATAAGCATAGTCAGGGGGGTTTGGATGTCAGACATATGGTTTTCTGCCCCCCCCCCAGCAGTAGGCGGCGCGATGGCGAACATTTTCAACAGAACACCCTACCCTACCCCCCCCCCCCCCCCCCCCCGTGTTCGTATGTCATTGCCGGAGTCATGCTTGCTGAAGCTCCCCCGAAGTGAATGTCGTTCCCGCGCCATTGAACATTAGCATCAGGTGAATTTTGCATTCTGCTTATTAAGCTGATTACGATAATTACAATGATAATATATAACAACATGGTGATACGAAGGCTTCGATTTTATTTAATGATTACACTGGTACTTCGTGTATTACGAAACATAAAAATCCCGTATTATAAGTTGGAATATGTGTAGTAGCCTCAAGGCGTCTAATACATACAGTGGACGCAGACCTAGTGCTGCAATGAGAGGCCGGATTATGAATAAAATGGAAGTAGTTTGATTCCTTCAAATTTCTTCGTTTTTTGTTGCTCCAAGTTATGTATTTACACATAATGCAAACGGTTAGGTGTATATGTATACTTGCAAACACGCATGCTGGGTAGTTGGATTAGCTATTGGTATATTTAGCTGTTAAGTGATAAATTTACAAGTCTCGCGGGATAACATTGTTTTGGTATTATACATAATCGTATAAATAATGTAATTAAACATTGTCTGTGTTTGGTTTGCTATATTCTGTCAAACTGGATCAAGATGTAATACGTCTTACTCGTTAATTGTATTAACGAAGACTAAAACTGATTTACGTCATACCAATAAAGAATAGGCAACCCCGTTTACGAAATTATGGAAGCTAATCATACTTTGACTCAAAATGGAACGCTTGATAATGTAATTTATTTTACTGCTTCCTGAAAAAGTTCTTGCAGAAATTAAGGCAAATTTATAGAGGGAATCAAGTAAAGTAACCATTGTATGTTTTTGTATCTGTGTGCGTGTGTGTGTGTGTGTGCGCGCGCGCGCTCGCGTGTGTATATGCATTACAACTATATTAGATGCTGTATAAAACTGACCGTGCATGCAGTAGTAGTAATACATTGATCAGGTAAATGTGCTGTGGGTTGCTTACCGATTTACCCAGGAATCGTGATACAAAACAATAATTTGCACAACCAGTTTCAATCTGCGTATCGACGACGTCACTCCACTGAAACTGCTCTACTTAAAGTGCATAGTGACATTCTGTCTGCAGTCGACCGAGGCCACGTTGTTGTTCTAGTCATGCTTGACTTGACCGCAGCCTTCGATACCATTGACCACGCCATTCTGCTGAGTAGATTGACTCGTAGATTTGGTATGACAGGCGCTGCGCTCGAGTGGTTTAGATCGTACTTGTCCGGACGGCGGCAGCTCGTGCGTATTGGCAGTGACAAATCTTCACCAATACCTGTGCCGTTTGGCGTGCCGCAAGGCTTAAACGACCAGAAGACGGACGTTGTGGTGTTCGGAACCAAACACAAGTCGCCACTGATGAAGGACATCCGCATCATCATTGGTGATGCAACTCTGAGAGCATCATCTAATGTTCGTAACCTTGGCGGCATATTCGACTCATCCCTCGGCATGGCGAATCATGTCGGTGCTATCTGCTCGGCAGCCTTCATGCACCTACACAACATTACCAATACCAGGCGTTACCTTACCATAGATGCGACGAAATCATTAGTTCATGCCTTCGTCATGTCCGGATTGGATTACGGGAATGCGCTGCTTGCTAGACTACCACTTGAGCATTTGCATAAACTCCAACGCATTCAAACATGGCAGCAAGAACCATTACTTTCACACCTCGCCGAGATCACATTACCCAAATCCTGAAAGAACTGGACTAGCAACCTGTGAAATGTCGAATTGAATTCAAGATTTTATTGCATGTGTATCGATGTCTGAACGGCACCGCGCCACTGTACCTGGAGAACAGGCTGAAGAGACAGTGCTCTGCAGGGCACACACGTTCGTTCCAACAATATCTGCTACAAGTGCCGCGAACGAAGTTTGTTAGTTTTGGTGATCGTGCATTCGAAGTGATCAGACCTCGATTATGGAATCCGCTGCCGTTTCACATAAACTGTAGTGGAAACCTATCACTGTTCAAACGGACTCTGACGACGCACATGTTCAACGCGGAATACTGTTGACATTTCACATTTCTTACTGCCAAACTTTTTTTATCCACCCATGATTGCATATATGTAAATATTATATTTATAATTTATTCTATGTATACATAAAGTATCTTATATTTTATTAATGTTTAAATAACAGCTTTTTTTTTTTCTTTTTCTTTTTTTTTAGTTATTTATCTATTTTTAGTGAACTAAATTAAATTGTTCTGTTTTTATAATTATTATATCAAATTTGTATTTTATATCCATTGTGCTCATACCTTTACTAAAATGTGTTATGCCATTAGAGTCTTGTAGAGCGTTTTGAGCATTTTATTGGAAATTGCGCTTTATAAAATAAATATTATTATTATGTCAGAACAATAAACACAATGGTTTATTACATAGACCTTCAACCTACAATATCATTACACTAATACTCTACCAATGTGTCAAACACATTGTAAAAGTCATTTACTATCGTATGAGTTCATAGAATAATATTCTGTGTTTTGCTTTAAACTTTATATAAACGCCGACATGTTACATTTAAATAGTTGATTCCACTACTCTTAACCTCGCTTATCGTGCCAATGATGTGTTGCGTTCCTGGAATTGCAATGGGTACAGTAATACATACTGAATGCTTGTGATACCTTTGCACTTATAATGTATGCGGTTAGTAATGTATTAACAAATAGGATTTTAAAATGTATATTATATATATATATAATTAATAACATATAAATACAGCCACCATCATAACAAATCAACTGTTATAACTAACTAGTGACATGCACATACTGTCCCTTGGGTTTCCCAGTGTGAGCCGTACATGATGCGCAAACACATAATCTTAATGCTCGTTATAATGTCACCGAAGCAACTATCACAGATTTAGGGCACTAAACTCCATTGCCACGGACAACCTTAGCAAGCGTTTGGCACATTTCTTTCTATGTTTCCATCCGCTGTGTTTATCTCAGTCGACAGCGTCGGTATCAGATCTGGGTGTGGATTCGACGACCTCTATGTCATTGTCCTGACCTTCCTGGAGAATTGGTTCCGTCAGGTCGTCGGAGTCTGGCTGGGAGATGGGTTCTGGCTCCGTGACGACATTAGGGATTTCTTCCTCCACCTACAACACCAAGTGCCCGTATTATCGCCCCCACATTAGATGCACACCCTTTTACTGTAGTAGAGCTTTGTAGTAATATATATTCGTTTCTGCAGGTCTTGATGAATGATACTATATACAGTTTAAGTGGGTCCAAATACCGTCCAGTGATCACGTTCAAATCACAATAGTTGTATCTTGTTGATGCTGTTTGTGGTTGCGGATATTAAAAAAGTCGCAGAACAGTTTTTAAATGGACGAACAAACCTACTACGACAATCCTAAACAATTTTCAAAATATAAAAATATTGTTTTTATCAAAAACAAGATTGCCACCCAAATCAAACATGCTCCGACTGACCGATAATAACTTTACGTAATTAGGAACAATCGTAGAAAACGTTTAAAGTTGCAAGCAATCAATTAACGTTCAGTATAAGCACTCAACTGGTAAGTAACCTTAACCCACGAGACAGTTATAAGACAATGAATTAATTGCTTTTCTTCAGACGGATCATATATTGACCTCTGAACGTTTCGTGCATGCTATGCAAGGCATCCAGGAGGAAATGCTTAACCCATATCAGTCGGCATACCCACATACACTAACTCGATAATCTATATATCAATACGCTAACTTCGGAACATTGTAAGTGTATCTCCTCTCAGCTTCACTCGCCTTCTTCTACATTTGGTTCTGGTCAACTACATTTGAAACAAACAAAGCGTTTTCATTTTGTTCAGTGCCTTGACATTCATCCGCCAGGCTGCGCCACAGGAGTTATATTACAGTCAGTATCCTCTGCATTCAGCCGCCGTAATTGGCGATACTGGAAATGGAATGAAAGGAATATATGTTCAAAATACTGTACAAATACTGTCCAATCTTTCGTTTGATGCTTCAAAGATGAGTGTACAATGGAACCTCTCTATAAAAGTCACCATCGGGACTTGGCAAAATTGACCTTAATGGCGAGGTGACCAAATTAGCGATGTTCACTTCCTGTACTTTACGGTCACATAAATTATTTCGGACTATCCTAGGGTGAACTGAATTGCGAGGTGGCAGTATTAGCGAGGTGGCAATATTACTGATGTGACCTTAATTGCGAGGTGACAGTATTAGCGAGGTGACCATATTAAAGAAGTGGCATTATTAGCGAGGTGACCGTAAAACAAGGCACGACTGTAGTTAGATTGGTATACCTCGATGAAGTAGTCTGGTCTCGCGCCGCACTTCTCGACCAGGTATTGCGCGATGTCTTTACGTCGCGCCTGCGCACACTCTTGCATTAGGGCTATGTCAAGGTCGTCGATGGACAGTTCATCCCGGAAGTGTTTCGTCATTTCGATGACGTCATCGAGCGACGCCATATACATGGCCGATAGGAGGAGTCGCTGTAGTGTGTGGGCTTCGATCCGGGCACCATACAGGCGGTTACGTTCTTGCTCGATTACGTCACTAGGCTGAAAGTATAGGCATATTTGTTATTGTACTATTTGTTATTGTATTATTTGTTATTGTATTATTTTTTATTGTATTATTTTTTTAAAGACTTTTGAGCGGCTTAAATCCACGTTGGCCTTGTTCAGTGTTTGCAGTGACGTCTATATAGCGCATAAGGAATACTACACAATACTGAAAACATAATTCATATTATAAGTATTGCACATTCTTTAAAACACATTTTTATAAAATGTCAACAACAACAACATACACAATCAGATATGCCATATTTATTTAGTTTAAAATTCCGAATAAATCTGTCCTAGTCCTTATACTGATCATTTGGCGTTGGTTAACTATTCAGTCCTATTCGCACTGAGTTTCACAATATTTATTCCGCTACGAATATGTCCAAATCAAACCAAGTTTTGAAGGTAACCCTCCTACCAACAGACGTATGTTATATTCGATAATTTGTGAAACAGTTTTATACCAAGTACACACAAATAAAGTACTTTTTCACAATTTTCTATTTGACGCAAATCCGTTGTAACATTAGCAACGAGTGCTCTTTGTATGTGTCTGTGATATAGAAAGGAGGAAGCGAGTCCTACCCGGTAGTTGAGCCAGCGACGACCCCGTGGTCTGACCTTGACCGGCGTGGGAGAATCCAGCTCCCTCACGTAGTCGTACACAGACATGTTGTTCTACAAGAGAACCAGGCTTGAGACCATGATGACAATATCAACGACAACGTCACCATCTACATCGACACGGTGACAAAGACGACGACGACCATATCACTACAACCATCGTATTCTGTACTGCCACAACGGCCATTCCTTTTCCTTCTGTTTTTACTATAAAATAAGACTACGACGACTTCTATGACGACAACGATTAACATGTTACATCCACATCTACGATCTAGGTCTAGTGAGGAGAATACGACAATTTTTACAAGTACGAGTACTGTTATCTTCACTTCGCTTCCTTTTCGACTTCCATGACGCCACCAAAGAAGAACAAACAACAAGTACAACAACAACCGGAGTCATAACAACAACAACAACAACGACTACCACACATACACATTTAATTAGCGACAACACTGTACTATTAGTCGGCCGAGAAATGACGGGTATGTTGATACTCACTACGTCTACCAGGTTGGGATCAGCGCCTCCTTCTTGGAGGATGGGCCAGACGAGGTGACGGTCCTTCAGGCACACGCACAGGTGAAGGGGCGTGCGGTTGAGCTGAGAGGGAGAGCAGGTATACGTACAGTGTGTTTGTTGCACACTCAATGACATAAGCACATAATACATATGCGTATGGGCAAAGTATGCTTCATATACTGACGTACGGGACACAAACACACGAACATGTGTACAAACACATACCCGTATACACTTCTACATGCATACATGCATACGTACAGATACGCGCACGCGCATACACACTCGCACACAAACGTGCATGCACGTACACAGACATGCACACACACACATACACACATACACACATACGCACGCACACACACACACACACACACACACACACACACACACACACACACACACACACACACACACACACACACACACACTCACATATACATACACATATATACGCACGTACACATACATGCATAGACACATCCACATATACTCATGCATACACGTTCAAACTGTACATAAACTCTCTTATGCACACAAACACACACGCACATGCACGCATACGCATTTACACGCAGTTGATTTTCTATGGCAAACCATAGCCCTCAAGTTTTGGCATCTAGCCCCAATTTATCTTGTTGAAATCGACTTGCATGGCCAAATCCATAAAAATGTAACGCTACAACTAGTTGTGTCCATTAGAACGGTGACACGCGATTGTCGTGAATCTGTAACTTACGTTGTCGGTCATGTTGACGAGAGTCGGGAACTGCTCCACGATGAAGCGAACGATGTCTGGCTGAAGGTACAACACGGCAGTGTGGAGGAGGGTCCGACCGGCACGGTCTCGGCCTGCAATAACGTGTAATAATAATAATAATAATAACGATAATACTGCCTCGCTTATATGCTGTGCTGAGAAGCGCAACAAAATAAGAGTCATGGAAAGTTACGCGCAAGAATCATTATAAAGACGAGGGATGCGAGACATTAGATATTGAACTAAAACTAAAAAGAAGTTTATCTGTTCGTTTGTTTAGGAAAGTCATAGTACACAGCATTATATATGTATTATAACAGATTATCATCCCAAATATGTGTTAATGGACCATGTTGTGTGTTAAAATGTAAGTGATTCAGCAGGAGACAGTTTGTTTGTATGGCATCGCTTTCGAAGGCGTCGCCTCACGATCGAAGCCACAGTAACAACGTAATGACATGAGGAACTGTTCATCTGTCGAGTATAAAGAATCTCTTCGAAACTTTCAGAGCTCGCTGTGCGGGGGAATATGAATGGCATCGCGGTGATTTTGGTAAACATGGAACTGTTGAATTCATAAATGGATTCAGCTTTGCTAAAACATATTTCGGCGGTCAGTATGTTATAACATGACGGTATTACAATAACGACGAATCAGAAATCTCCCTTTAAAACCGCCGACAATTCGGTTTCTCACAAGCCCATTGCGGCACTAAGTTGATGTCTCCTACAAACGTGACTCACCGTAGCCACACCGCTTCTCCCCCGCCAACTTCGACACCATATTGAGGTCTCCCGCCCTGGTCGAGTCGTGGAGGAGTTGGATATCCGCCTGACACACATGGGGACAGATGACATTAGGTGGATGGATACGCCATACGCTACGATGGATAAGCAAGGAAATAAAAGTTTTTATTTTTTATTGACGATGGAATTGTGTAATATTTGTGTGTAATATACCAGCTGACACAATCCAAGGCACCACTTGTCACTACTACAGTACGTTGACGTAACTCGTTCCCATGTCCTTTCACTTTCTGCAGTCGCTATTTAGGCATTGCATGCAACAGTCAATAAAGCTACAACAACTCCAATGGCGCCACATGGGGATTGAATATCCGCTGAAAAAGTAAAGAATTAAAAGTAACCAACTATGCCTTATTTAATTTGTCGCCAATTGGTAGATCAAAGGCCAAAGATCCGAAGATCCGAATGAATATAAAACGTGCCGAGAGGAACTCGGCTCTTGGGAGGAGGTACACGCACAATGCTCTACTGTTAGTGTATTAATACACAGATGGTTCGGTTTAGTGTCAGTGGGGGAATAAAATGTGCTCTGAACAACGGATGTAAAGGGACTCGGTACAAATTTTACACGTTGCTTCTATCGTGATCGCCAGATGGCGCCACTGTCGTTGAGCGTGATTTTCACTCTCTATCGCTCTCACACCGTAACAGTTTGATGTATGTCTGAGTGTGTGTCTGTATGTCTGTCTAGCTCGTCTCTTTCTACTATACTTTATCTGTCATACTATTCCCTCTCGTCTGGTCACGTACCCCTGACACCGTAGCGAGACTCACCTGATACTTGACGAGAATATCGAGAAGCCGCAGCGACTCCCTGAAGCCGCGTTGTTCGGCGATCTCTCGTGCCGTCTTCATCTTCTTCATGCCGCGGATGTCCAGGATGTGGTCGTACGCGTTCACCGTCATCGTCTCCACACTACACGATAAATCTACACGCCTTCACCACAAGCTAGACTACACACATCTTATTATCAACCATCGCAACTTTATCCTCCGTGCACCATCTCGCATATTGATATACAAGGCGACCATAAATAAGTGCGGTTGACTGGTTGATGCTGGGATTAAAACTGCTGCTAAGACTTTATGACATACACTATGTATGCTTTAAATATAACTCACTTGGAAAATACTACAACTTTGCTTCTGAATTAGAGTCCCGTCAGAAGAACATGTAAGCTATCATACCTTTACAATATGACGTCATAGAAACATCAAATTGCAAAGCGAATGAAGATAGCTATATTGAAAAGATGATGGGTATTTGGGACATGTCATACGAACAGACAACAAGAACCCCAAAAGTGGCGTGATACCGGCAAAGAGAAAAACAGGACGACCACAAAGAACGTACAGCGTACCGTCACTCAGCAATCAAAACACAATACCATGAAATGATGCATGAAGACAGAGGTAAATGGTGTATATTGCTCTCCTTATTGTATGGCTGACGGTTGTGGCAGTGAACGACTGCATAAGTAATAACATAATAAAAATGTCAGAAAAGGACGTAAAATGTTTCACAACATTTTCACAATTTCACAACAGGTCATCAGAAGCACGTGTTATGTAGCCGTACCACGTGTTACGTACCCGCGTCACGTGTCACATACCCGTCACCACGTGTCACATACCTGTACCACTGGTCGTTGTAGATCAACTCCACGACGTGGTCATCGATAATCTGCTGAAGCTGGTCAGCGTCTGGAATGTTATAGATGACGAGGTAGTCACGTGGTGTGCTGCCCTCCCAATCACGAGCCGACACGTCAGCACCCCGGCACAGGAGCGTGTGCAGTAGTTGGGCCTTGCCTTCTCGCCGGTTCTTCTTCACAGCCTGGGGAGGGAGAAACATACGTACAAGCGACTTTTACATTTCTTCTTGAAGCATTAATAATGTAAATGTTCCATTACATATTGTAATTACCTAGACAAGAAACGTGGTTTTACTTCCGAATATTTCACACAACCTTCTTCAACGGGATGGGTGCTGTGGGAATATCACGTGCCCAGTGCCATAAGAATAACAAGATGTCAACTAATATTACATGGTTGTTCAGATATTACCCAACACGCTGCTCGGTTCTGGTATCCATAAGAGCGGGCAATGTGCACTATTGCACATTTCACTCGATAGGTAGTGTTACACAAGCAAGCGTTTGTGCTGTAACACGTAGTGACGATCCCAATACTGATATGAAATACTTTGGTGTTTTTTTTAGAATGTGTCAGCTTTTCCCGGCTACCCCCTAATGATAACACACTGACCACGTGCAGCATCGTTGTGCCAATCTCGTCTCGTAGTGTGACGTCAGCGTGCTGCGAGACGACGAGCGCGTTCTCGTTGCTCACGTGATCACGGAAAGCCCAGAATGCAATTGGACCACACGGCGCTCGCTCTGTAGTGAGATTAAATGGGTATAAACTAAAACATTTATATATTTGGAGCTATTTGTTGATGTTAACGTGTCAGTATTTAACGTGTATTAGCACACTGGGGTGCATTAATTTTGTGTTTTTCGTCTGTGTATCCTATACCTAATGACATTATGTTTCCGTAGGCCTCGGAACTTGATGGATATTGGAATGGCTGAAGCTCACCAAATGCTTTTGGAACTGTTTCAATAAGGGTAGTGTTTGAGGGGGTCGAGAGTGGGGTAGTGTTTGAGGGGGTCGAGAATGGGGTAGTGTTTGAGGGGGTTGAGAGTGGGGTAGTGTTTGAGGGGGTCGAGAGTGGGGTAGTGTTTGAGGGGGTCGAGAGTAGGGTAGTGTTTGAGGGGGTCGAGAGTGGGGTAGTGTTTGAGGGGGTCGAGAGTGGGGTAGTGTTTCAGGGGGTCGAGAGTGGGGTAGTATGTTATATTGACCGCGTTGTCACTGTCGACGGAAGTAGTATTGGAGATGTGTCCTTACTATAACCACTATCCAGGTGCAAAAACTCGTGTGGCTAAGCATACTTCTATCTGCCACCCTAACTACTGAGGACTCGGCTAATCCAAGCCCCCATTCGTCAGCTATGGTTTGTCTCTCAATTAATATAAAATTAGAAGACTAAGAATATGAATAATGATAAGACTTGATGGTGGTGGTTTTCTATTATCTATTTCTGGGCATTTATGTTACGTTCATGGGCACACATACTTCTAATTTGTTCAGTGCAATTATTAATAAAGAAATATATGTATTAGTTTAATAGAATCCACCTTAAATGCATATAGATCTATAAATTGGCGTTGTTGTTATTCGCCTGGGATGAGATCAGACGATATCAGTGAGCATGACATAAAATGATTGTATTAGCGTTACAAAACGAGAATGTTGATGACAGGAAAAACATATATCGATGCTACTTTGAGTTATTATTGTCGTCCACGAAGAAAAATAAGCGGACGTAATACGTTGACGTCACAAGACGCATGACGTGACGGCTGATGGCAACGCCTCGCCATTTTGTGGTGCGATTACGCGTTGACTTCCATTCTTTAAAACAGCTTCGTAATACGGCAAGTCACAATCCGTATATCACATTAATATAATTTCACTACCGCAGATATTTTAATTAACAAAATATGGATCAATACCAGATTCTTAATGTGCAAAAAGGGCGATGCGTCGGATTAATCAAGACCGGTGCGTTCGATCACTAGGTGGTGCATCACTGGTTACAGAAGGTAGTGGCTTCAATTCCGTTATGCCGAGAAAATGAGTATCCCACTCATGGTTTGAATGTGTAACCTGTCGTTGACTCACTTCCTTTCACATTGTGCGATAATGACATTACTGGGATATGAACATTTACTTTTGTTCTAATAGTTAACTGCAACATTTGGAACCAATGGTCTATCGGTTGCTGTGCCGACTCTGTTAATCATTCTCTATTTGTGTATGTGTGTGTTTGTGTGTGTGCGTGTGCGTGTGCGTGTGTGTGAGTGCGCGTGTGTGTGGGCGTGTGGGTGTGTGCGTGTGTGCGTGTGTGCGTGTGTGCGTGTGTGCGTGTGTGCGTGTGTGCGTGTGAGCGCGTGCGTGCGTGTGAACGCGTGCATGCGTAAGTGTGTGTGTGTGTGCGTGCGCATTGGGGGCGTGTGTGTGCATGTGCGTGTGCGTGTGTGTCATATCATGTCATATCATTATATCACTTGAATGTGTTATACAATTCCGTATCATTTAAATACTTACTGTTTAACGTAGCTCCCCTCCTTATTTCCAAATTACAATAATGAGTTCATAAACTTATTACTGCCGATGGCTTTTAATACTGGTTAATCATTTTGTCTTGATCAGCCTATGTGCTTGTTTCCGATGATTTAGGCACAAAATATGTTATCTAATGATTTTTATTATTGTCTTATAACAAATGTTTATTCACCTTCGTAGTGACAGCTGAGATCGGCTCCAAAACGGAGGAGGAAATCCACAACTTCCGGTGTGCAGATTTCCATTGCCATGACGATGATTGGACGAGCGACGAACTCGGCGTGTCTGTCGTGAGTAAGGCCGACGTAGAAAAAGTCATCGATTGTGTTCACCTTTTTCTTCCCTGTGACGATGGAAGATATAAAAACATGACAGTAATGGTAAATTCTTGTGACGCCCGATATCCAGTCCTTATGACTGCTCGGGGCGCTTTGCACTTCAGTCCCTGGCAGACCTGTTAAATCTAACACCGTCTTTGGACATCATTTGGAAGTTTAAACCACGCTGCAATAACTGCGTGAAGACAATTCTACAGGAATACTCCCCACAGTGTGTATATAGTTCGATACGCATTCGTACAGCTAAGTGAACTGGGGTAACTTAGGGAGAACACAATTGACCACGGTTCGAAAGTTGTCACATGAAGGTGTAATCCAGAAACCTGTACACATATTATAAATCATCACAGTTGCACTCTTAAGCGTCCATATGAAAAAGAGATAAATTGTGATTATATGAGTTTGCTTACGTTCAAAAAGTTCCCCCCAAAACGTCATCCAATATACGTGCATTCACTGTGGGTATATCACGGTGCATTCACTATGGGTATATCACGGTGCATTTACTATGGGTATATCACATTTGTTGAAGGTACTGCCAGCCAAATTGCGTTGAACAACCTTTCTTTATTTCGCACTTTGAAAGGTGTGCCCTTGAAACGTTCCGATTACATACAAAAACATTTGAATACTAAACACATCTGTCTCTGATGCATGCTGTACCAAACGGAATTTTCTGGAAATGTTGTTTATCCGGCCTGCTTTCTGCAATCGCGCCCGAAAATGGAAGAAGCACAACCAATAAAGCAAATTTCCTAGTAACTATTACCACCACTGATTCCGGAAGAGACAAGCCGCTTTTAAAGCACCACTAGAACCCTCACCTCGGCCCATTGCAATGGTGTTCATCATGGCCTTGACATCACAAGCGAACGTGGCACACACGAACTCATTAATGTGTTCGTATTCCTCAAGTAGTCGCAGTATATCTTCTCTCTGACGGTACTTGGCAATGTCCAGCACGGTCCGGATGCCCTTGCGAGCCTTGACTCTCGCCCACGACTTGAGCCAACGCTCGGCCTTCACCACGTCGTTCGCCTCGACTGCAAGGATAAGTCACCACAATGCTCATCTTTTCAGTATTTAAATACATGGCTGCTATACGTATTGAATTATAACGATTAAATACTGATTGCAGCACGAACGGTACGCGCCCACTTGTTGCTGTAATGTGAACGCGCTAGTGGGCGCGTACGGTTTGCTAATGACGCGCAATCTGCACATTTTACTCTCTTGGATATTTTGATGCTAAACTCATACTTTATTTATCTACCCATGATTGAATATAATATGTAAATATTGTAATCATTATTATTCTATGTATACATAAATTATCCCATATATTTTAATAATGTTCAAATAACAGTTTTATTTTATTGTTAATGAATTAAATTATATTATTTGACTGTTTTTATAATTACTATATTATATTAGGTTTATATTTTATATTTACTCTGCTCATATATCACCTACGTGTAATATTTTACGTTATTAGATTCTTGTACAGCGCTTTGAGCATTGACGCATGACCCAACAAAATGACATGCCACGAGTGAACTACATGTAATTGGGTCAAAGCCGTTCGCGCACCAGACGCAGTGTATACACGACGACCGTTTCCAGAACGGTTCGCGTCGTCTCATTTGTTAGTAGCCTGAACGCAACCCGACGCAAAGTCGACACGACGCCAACAGTACGCTAGAATCCGGTAACCGGCCGGACCCAGCATGAACACGGCCTAACACACGCGCGCGCGCGCTCAGACGTTCACATGCACACGCACCACTTGTTTAGTATAAATTGATTATATGACTGATTGATTGATTGATTGATAGACTGATCAAGATCAATATTCACTAGACTGAGTGACATCCTGAGTGACACACGGAGTGACAGACTGAGTGACACACGGGATGACAGACGGAGTGAGAGACTGAGTGACACACGGAGTGAGAGACAGAGTGACAGACTGAGAGACAGACTGAGTGAGGTAAAATATTTAGCAAGCAAAAATGAGAAAGCATACGAACAGACAGCGGTGTGAGAGAGTGGAGAGAGAGAGGGGGAAACAAGGGGAGAGAGGGAGAATGAGAGGAAGTGTGTGTGTGAGAAAGAGAGATGAGGAAGGGAAAGAGAGGTGGGGGAGGGAAAGAGAGATGAGGAAGGGAAAGAGAGATGGGTGGGAAAGAGAGATGAGGAAGGGAAAGAGAGATGGGTGGGAAAGAGAGATGGGGAAGGGAAAGAGAGTTGGGGAAGGGAAAGAGAGATGGGGAAGGGAAAGAGAGATGAGGAAGGGAAAGAGAGGTGGAGGAGGGAAAGAGAGATGAGGAAGGGAAAGAGAGATGGGTGGGAAAGAGAGATGAAGAAGGGGAAGAGATATGAGGAAGGGAAACAGAGATGGGGAAGGGAAAGAGATATGGGGAAAGGAAAGAGAGATAGGGAAGGGAAAGAGAGATGAGGAAGGGAAAGAGAGATGGGTGGAAAAGAGAGCTGAGGAAGGGAAAGAGAGATGAGGAAGGGAAAGAGAGACGAGGAAGGGAAAGAGAGATGGGGAAGGGAAAGAGAGATGGGGAAGGGAAAGAGAGATGGGGAAGGGAAAGAGAGATGGGGAAGCGAAAGAGAGATGGGGAAGGGAAAGAGAGATGGGTGGGAAAGAGCGAGAGAAAAAGCAGGGAGGGAGGGAAAAAGACAGACAGACAGACAGACAGACAGAAAAACGATCAATTTATTCCTACCTGCGACCCACAGTCCGGGCAAATCAGCAATTCTGTACTTTTTGTCGAACACAAGTTTGCCCTTGTCCTGGTAGGTCTGCACGTAGACGGCTCTCCCCCGCTTGTCCGTCATAGCAGGGTCTGTCCCTGTCAGGCAGGTGGAACAGTTCAACATTTATATGTAAGCACTCTGGAACTAATTAGTACAGTAATGCAAGCAACACATTGTAGTAATCGAAATGGTTCGTGGTATATCGTCAGTGCATCTCCTCCGAGGAGCCGATGTTCACTAGCCGCTTTCTACGTTCATTCGCTTCCTTCGACCAATCATCTCTCGCATCTATCAACTAGCGAAGCATTTCACGGAACACAGCAATTATTGCTACTTAGAATGATTTATTTCCATGTTTTATATACACTATTTTTTCCGATAGTATCGGCTTCATCCATACCTGGGATATTGAGTGAAGATCTCTAGGTGGCGCCACCGTAAGTGTCTTAATTTATAATTATGTTCATAACGGTTTGTTGTTCCATGGGTAGATGTAAGCTAATAATTATAATTAACTGTTAATCATGGCATAAATATAATAGAATTGTGCGAACACATTGTCATGTCGTCCATTCAAAACAACAAAGCCATTGTACGATATAAAGTGATTCGTACCTATGCGCAAGACGTGGGCCATGAGACTTTGGTCGAGGGTCGATGCAGCTTTCACAAGAGCTGTCTCACCAAGCGAATCTCGTGCATTCACGTCGATCCCCGCGAGAGCCAGGCGATATAATGCACGTATCAGGATGACAGCCGTCTCTTCATCGGTTTTCTTCATCTTCTGTTGTAAGTAATGCCACATTAGTATCTTTATTGAGAGCAAGGGACTGAGGTACTATATTGCTGTAGCACACATATTTTTCTCTGTGCGTATGTGTGTGTATGCGTGCGTGCGTGGGGGTGCTTGCGTGCTTGAAGACACACGTTTAAGTATATGTGTGAGTGCATGCGTATACATGGTATGTATGTTTTCATGACCGATTATACGTCGGTACAAACAAGAAAAGAACACTGATGACGATAGCTCATTGTTTTTTTTATCACAATCTTAATATGATGTTATCCGTCACAGCAAATTGAGTATTAAGGTCGCACACGCACGCACGTTACTGCACACGAGTCAACAGATGTTGTGATCTTATATAATCTCATTTTCCAGTTTCTAGTTTATTTTCCGCGATTTATAATCCTTAACTGAGCCATGCATGTATTTACGAACCCACATATAGCAAACAAATTGTGTATTTTTGAAACAATACACTGTTTGTATCAAAATGACTTCACAGAACGTCACAAAATTGTTTCACAAAACGTCGCTTTTGTAAACTCTTCTTTACAAACCAAAAAACTACAGAAGATATTTTGATAAATTAGGTATTATTTTAAAGCCTATTATCTGTGGAATCAAAAAAGGTACAACACTAAATTTCACAATGTTATACCTGTACACCTGGCGGGACATATCTGCCAGTTGTGACTTCTCACCTGGTAGCGGTCAACCACGTAGTGCAGGTATGTCCAGCCGTCGGTGTCCTCAGCGTGACTGACCAGGTTCACGTTGACGCTGGTCCCTATCAGCTCCAAAGCCTCGGTCAGACTCTCTCTCGTTCCTTCCTCCACCTTCGAGTAGAACTCAGACCTCTCAAAGGCGCTCTCAAGGTCACGCATGCACTCTGTAAGCAATATCACGTCATTTAGTCGTTAATTATTATTATTCAACGCCAACCGTCAACAGCTTGCCAGGACACATGCTGTTACATGTGTCAAATACGCATGACTTTTGGTACAAGTCAACGGGAGTCACGAATTTAGTTTAATTTTACTTGGTCTATAATTAGATGCCTGAAAAACGTTTATATCTCGCTGTGAAAATGGAGTAGTTGTTTTAGGCACTTGTCGTTTCGTCCTCTCTTGACACCCACCACGAATAGAGTGGTAATGACTGCGTTTATCTTAATAATCTACCAAGGTTTGCATTGCACACGATGCGACTGCGGGACCGCTCCAGTTACACAGGACAGTTAATACAACTAACATTGTTGATCAATTATTACAGGAACACGTAGTCAGCAATGTTATCACCGTCATCATCGTATTCTATTCCATCAGCATTTTCATAGCCATCATGTCACGTAATTTTCTATCACCAGTATTCCCATTGTCGTCGTAATCATCATCGTCGACGTAGTCATTGTTCTACCATAATATTATACAATGTTCTTCTTGTATTATTCTCCTTACGTTATTGCGTATGATTTGTCTTAATTTGCTTTGCATTTATGACGAGTTTTGATTTGATTTGATTTAATTTAATACCGTCATATTCTTCGATGCCCGTGGCTCCGTACTCCTCCAGGACCTCGACGACCCGGCGGGACACATGACCCAGCTCGTTGAGGGACACAAGGAGAGGCTTGGGAACGTCCCACGCCTCGTCCTTCTGATCCAGGTCGACGTTCCCTGGACACAGAACAACATACTGGTGAAAGAGTGCTCAAATACACACGCACACATTGACACAAGAAACCGATAGAAGACAGAGGAAGACCACATCTATGATGAACAAACGGTGTGAGGGAATAGGTAAACAAACGGTGTGAGGGAATGGGTAAACAAATGGTGTGAGGGAATGGGTAAACAAACGGTGTGAGGGAATGGGTAAACAAACGGTGTGAGGGAATGGGTAAACAAATGGTGTGAGGGAATGGGTAAACAAATGGTGTGAGGGAATGGGTAAACAAATGGTGTGAGGGAATGGGTAAACAAATGGTGTGAGGGAATGGGTAAACAAATGGTGTGAGGGAATGGGTAAACAAATGGTGTGAGGGAATGGGTAAACAAATGATGTGATGGAATGGGTAAACAAATGGTGTGAGGGAATGGGTAAACAAACGGTGTGAGGGAATGGGTTAACAAACGGTGTGATGGAATGGGTAAACAAATGGTGTGAGGGAATGGGTAAACAAACGGTGTGAGGGAATGGGTAAACAAACGGTGTGAGGGAATGGGAAAACAAATGGTGTGAGGGAATGGGTAAACAAATGGTGTGAGGGAATGGGTAAACAAATGGTGTGAGGGAATGGGTAAACAAATGGTGTGAGGGAATGGGTAAACAAATGGTGTGAGGGAATGGGTAAACAAATGGTGTGAGGGAATGGGTAAACAAATGGTGTGATGGAATGGGTAAACAAATGGTGTGAGGTAATGGGTAAACAAACGGTGTGAGGGAATGGGTAAACAAATGGTGTGAGGGAATGGGTAAACAAACGGTGTGAGGGAATGGGTAAACAAACGGTGTGATGGAATGGGTAAACAAATGGTGTGAGGGAATGGGTAAACAAATGGTGTGAGGGAATGGGTAAACAAATGGTGTGAGGGAATGGGTAAACAAATGGTGTGATGGAATGGGTAAACAAATGGTGTGAGGGAATGGGTAAACAAACGGTGTGAGGGAATGGGTAAATAAATGGTGTGAGGGAATGGGTAAACAAATGGTGTGAGGGAATGGGTAAACAAATGGTGTGATGGAATGGGTAAATAAATGGTGCGAGGGAATGGGTAAACAAACGGTGTGAGGGAATGGGTAAACAAACGGTGTGATGGAATGGGTAAATAAATGGTGTGAGAGAACGGGTAAACAAACGGTTTGAGGGAATGGGTAAACAAACGGTGTGAGGGAATGGGTAAACAAACGGTGTGATGGAATGGGTAAATAAATGGTGTGAGAGAATGGGTAAACAAACGGTTTGAGGGAATGGGTAAACAAACGGAGTGAGGGAATGGGTAAACAAATGGTGTGAGGGAATGGGTAAACAAACGGTGTGAGGGAATGGGTAAACAAACGGTGTGATGGAATGGGTAAACAAATGGTGTGAAGGAATGGGTAAACAAATGGTGTGAGGGAATGGGTAAACAAATGGTGTGATGGAATGGGTAAACAGACGGTGTGAGGGAATGGGTAAACAGACGGTGCGAGGGAATGGATAAACAAATGGTGTGAGGGAATGGGTAAACAAATGGTGTGAGGGAATGGGTAAACAAATGGTGTGAGGGAATGGGTAAACAAACGGTGCGAGGGAATGGGTAAACAAATGGTGCGATGATTGGGTAAACAAACGGTGTGAGGGAATGGGTAAACAAACGGTGTGATGGAATGGGTAAACAAATGATGTGAGGGAATGGGTAAACAAACGGTGTGAGGGAATGGGTAAACAAATGGTGTGAGGGAATGGGTAAACAAACGGCCGAGAGCAGAAAACCATCGCATAAGACAGGGAAAGACGTAGGTGAGTAATAAAGAAAACATAACGGACTACCGAGTGACGAGAACCCTACCCCGCAAGGGAGTGAGAGGACAAAAATGAATATCTGACAGGGTAGAAGTGTTCGACGTTTTGCATTTTCCTAAAGACAGAATACAGCGCGGATATATAACTATCTTTTACCAAATGCGTTTCTCAAAATATTTTTTTTAAAGTTTACTCC
>OZ023207.1:4187677-4190177 GCA_963995525.1 Escarpia spicata
GAGAGAGAGAGAGTGAGTGAGAGACAGACAGAGACAGACAGACAGACAGTCAGAGACAGAGACCGAGAGGGAGATGTTGTAGTAGGCAGGGAGGGAATAGGGGAAACTGTTACGCTAGGATGACCGGTCATCCACTACTCTGGCGCCATCACATTCCTAAATCCGGCGCTGAATTACTCTACTCAGGGATATGCTTACCTGCTTTCCAAAGGCCGGAACTGGAGCACAGTTCTCCCTTCACCAGTTCGCAGTAATGGTTGCGGGGCTGATGGAACACCCGGATTTGTTTCTTGTTTGGGATACACGGGTCGATCCCTGCAAGCAGGACTCATTGATCAGCATCATTGTTACATTTGAGGATGCATTGCACTGCGATTGTCTTTGTTCGTAGTCTCGCATGAAAACCAGATTTTAATACTTACAGAAGAGTGTGTGTGTGTGTGTGTTTGTGTGTTTGTGTGTTTGTGTGCGTGTGTGTGTGTGTGCGTGTGCGCATGCGTGCGTGCGTGTGTGTGCGTGCGTGTGTGCGTGTGTGCGTGTGTGCGTGTGTGCGTGTGTGCGTGTGTGCGTGTGTGCGTGTGTGCGTGTGTGCGTGTGTGCGTGTGTGCGTGTGTGCGTGTGTGCGTGTGTGCGTGTGTGCGTGTGTGCGTGTGTGCGTGTGTGCGTGTGTGCGTGTGTGCGTGTGTGCGTGTGTGCGTGTGTGCGTGTGTGCGTGTGTGCGTGTGTGCGTGTGTGCGTGTGTGCGTGTGTGCGTGTGTGTGAGTGTGTGTGTGTGTGTGTGTGTGTGTGTGTGTGTGTGTGTGTGTGTGTGTGTGTGTGTGTGTGTGTGTGTGTGTGTGTGTGTGTGTATGTGTATGTGTGTGTGTGTACTTGCGTGTATGTCCGTGCGCATGTGGTGTGTGTTTTGTTTATTATACGCAATAAACATATTATTGATCTCTTTAGCAACATAGTCACTATCATTTTACAGAAATAATCACTCAGCAAAATAACAACCACAATTTCATTAATATTGCAACAGTGCACCAACAAAACAACAAAAACAACAGCGCCATCATCAGTTTAAATGTCGTCATCGTCACCACCATCATCATCATCAGTGTTGTCTTCATCTCCACCAATGTCGATGTCAGCATTATCACAGTCGTCGTCACTCACCTATCCTGATCAGGTGCACGCACAACAACTGAGCGTGCGGACGAATACACGCGATGTGCAGCGCCGTGTTGCCGTGGTCGTTTTGCGCATTGACGACGACTCCACGCATGGCCAGTCGGTAGATCAGACAGACAAGTAGTGTCAGGTTGTTGTGTTTTTTGTACACGTCTGTCGCCTGCATGACCACGTGATGCAGATACGTCCTGTGGGAACAGCGGGCGTGCATTATAATAGTTTTAATAATTATGTATGTTCCGGAAAGTTAAGAAAAGTTATTATATAGCGCAGTATCCAGTTATTAGGACTGCTCAGAGCGCTTTACACTTTACTTCCTGCAGACCTGTTCAATCGAACACCATATCGACTTCTCTGGGAAGCATTCAGCCACACTTCAATTAACACTGCCTGTAATGTGCGAACACTATTCGTACACAAACATCCACCACCGCCAATACACGATCTTTCAAAAGCCCTCTTTAATTAATTCACTTTTGGCGTGACTTATTTCTGAATAATATTACCGAATGAACTTACTATCGTTAATGATAGTCTAATCCGCTTCAACAAATACCGTGTTCAGTTTTGGTATCAAAAATCATACTATATTACGTTAAACTGGAGGGGTTTGACATCCAGAAGGAAAGGGAGGGCTCAAATTGGCCTAAGTCAAGTAAGCAAGTCAAGACTATTATTTCGTTGTCACATGTCAAAATTGACGACCAACTAGCATGAAGTATCACATTGTATCATGTCTATGCATTGTCACATGTCAAAAGTGACGACCAACTAGCATGAAGTATCAAACTGTATCATGTCTATGCATTGTCACATGTCAAAAGGTGACGACCAACTAGCATGAAGTATAACATTGTATCATGTCTATGCATTGTCACATGTCAAAAGTGACGACCAACTAGCATGAAGTATCACATTGTATCATGTCTATTCATTGTCACATGTCAAAAGTGACGACCAACTAGCATGAAGTATCACATTGTATCATGTCTATGCATTGTCACATGTCAAAAGGTGACGACCAACTAGCATGAAGTATCACATTGTATCATGTATATGCATTGTCACATGTCAAAAGTGACGACCAACTAGCATGAAGTATCACATTGTATCATGTCTATGCATTGTCACATGTCAAAAGTGACGACCAACTAGCATGAAGTATCACATTGTATCATGTCTATGCATTGTCACATGTCAAAAGTGACGACCAACTAGCATGAAGTATCACATTGTATCATGTCTATGCATTGTCACATGTCAAAGGTGACGACCAACTAGCATGAAGTATCACATCTTATGTTGCTACATCATTTCCACTATATCT
>OZ023207.1:4195177-4235177 GCA_963995525.1 Escarpia spicata
TAATATTAATTTATACAACCCTGCAAGGTTAGTGGACATCTTATACATTTTAGTAACACTGAACAAGATTGCTAAGTAGAGCACAGCCCTAAGTGAAAAGTCGACAAAGACGTAATTGGCCTTTCGACAGTCCAACATTTCTTATATATGTGAAACGTGCCCTTCTGAGGTATTTGCTGATAATGTTTTTAAACTTATCGACGATCCTAGCATTTTATATTCAGGGGATATTATGTTTTCTTCTGCTTATTTATTTTCCTCTGTACGAATAAAAACGTACGTATGTCTACCAGTGATGTTCATGTTTGCTGCGATAAATTCACATTTTCTTTATGTAGTCTAACGATGATAGATATACTGTTACCCGCCAATACACACTCGTTAATGTGTTATGGTAAAGAGTGTTGACGTTGCAATGGCAACGAACTGAACACGAACGTCTTACGTCATCATTCTTTATTCAGTAACACTGACGTGACAGTCATAAATACTATAATATGCAAATGAATCCATCTCACGAACTAAAGCATTCGCACATTACGCTGAAGTGACGCCGCCTTCGCTGTCCACAGTCTATTATCTATTGATTGCTTATATACAAACCTGATTAAGCGATAACGTGAATCTGTAATTACAATTAAGTATACGCGCAAAGCTTAATTATACTGGGGACGACTTGGTCGAGTGACACATTGTTGTCTACTGATGAATTATCAACACACACGTACACTGCTGGAGTCAATTTAATTGTCCATCTATACCACACGTATTAAGTGATCCTCGCATATTATATGTGTGGTAGCCAGCATACCAACCGCGGACCCTCTAAACTTGTTGATAGGCGTTACGATGAATATGTACAACTATTTCAGTTCAACTACATCGCAAATGGGATTAACCATTCAGTTTATAATCCCGCAGTCATCCAAGGACACATCATGACGATTTATAACCATGATAATAGTATGAAGAACACACATAATTTAATTAATTGTATAATGTTACGGTTATCCGTTAGGATGCTATCTTCCCGGTTTACAATACCTACACTAATGTACTATTTTTCATAGGGCGCGGTGACACTGAATGTATTAGTATTAAAATATCGGTTGGTATGAAAACTATATATAGTGTCTTTCATCAATTCAAATAGTTTTTTAACGATACGATTTAGCGATCACACAAATTAACCTACTTCCGGAGAGATGCATAATGTTGATCAATGTTCCATGGAATGTACAGTGTTAGAACTTATTACATACAGATTTGTTTAAAAAAATGCTATGCATTAAAGTTATCCCGCATCAACAGCACCACTCACTCACTCACTCACTCACTCACTCACTCACTCACTCACTCACTCACTCACTCACTCACTCACTCACTCACTCACTCACTCACTCACTCACTCACTCACTCACTCACTCACTCACTCACTCACTCACTCACTCACTCACTCACTCACTCACTCACTCACTCGCTCACTCGCTCACTCGCTCACTCGCTCACTCGCTCACTCGCTCACTCGCTCACTCGCTCAGTCATTCTCTCGCTTTCTCGCTAACTCGCTCTCTCGCCAACTCCCTCACTCACTCATATATAAACGCGCGCGCACACTCACACAAACGCGCACACACACACACACACACACACACACACACACACACACACACACACACACACACACTCACTCACTACTTCATTCGCTCACTCGCTCGGTCACTCTCTTGCTTTCTCGCTAACTCGCTCTCTCGCCAACTCCCTCACTCGCTCGTATATAAACGCGCGCGCACACTCACACTCACACACACACACACACACACACACACACACACACACACACACACACACACACACACACACACACACACACACACACCATATATCCGCCCGCCTACATCAGCATGACTGTAAACAAACACGCATGCACTCATCGCCTCCCTCACCTCACAGTTATACATTATAACCATTCAGCACTCCAATTTTACTGGCAGTAAGGTATCGACATTCTTTGCTGGAACTGATCCGAACATTTACATGTACCTGTATCACATTATAATAGTTCGACTACCATTGTCAAACCACATGCTGGCATCCCCTCCTCATGGGCATGTTCACAGTAACGGATAATTAAGAAAAAGTTCACCAACCTTCAGAAATAAACACCGTCGTTGATCTGTCACGCGGTCTATGAAGCGTGACGATATACGTTCAGTCACAACTACTAGTTACACTAACATTAAACTGACATTAACAGTCCGCCAACCACATCCTATACTGTAAACGGAATATCCCTATGCCATGCTGAAGGAGCTGCGTGTTTGTTCTACTCCCTGAATCCTGTTGATCGCCTCTTAACACATTCCCGACTCGGTGGCTTCCCTGGCAACGAGCCGCTACTGGACTCAATCGAGCACAACACATGTGTATAATTTGCGCCGTTTATTCGCGGTATTTACAACCCGCTGCACCACGCTGTCGTCGACTAAACCCTTTTCACACACCATGTCCTCAGCCGCTTGGCTCGCGGACAAACAATCAACAAAATACACAAATCGGAGGTAATACTCATCGATTAATCACTCAGATGCGGATTTAGCACCATCAATAATCACGCACGAGCATCACATGGGTGTGCTTAATTAATTTACGACGAACGATATTAATTATATTAATCCATCGATTTTTAATTAGTTGTTCTCGCGGTCAAATACATAGTACTTCTCATTTCAGTATATTCCTGCGTAGATATTTCGACATAATACGTCGATAGCAATTACTTCATGACGTGTGCAGCGAATGAAATGGCAAGAAAATTAGGACAATTGGTTTAAGACAACTAAAGTATATAAAACAGATGCTATGAAAAAGACTATAGACAATCTATGTAGGCGTTCCAGAGCGTGAGCGCTGACAAAACCAGTCACGGTTGTCCGCGCAGCTACAACGGCCACAGCAGTCAAACGGATCGATTACAGACGCCGCTCAACAAAGCTCTGCCGATTTAGCATAGGAACAAAACTCGTGTATTATTGATGATATTCCGCATGAAAATCGTAGGTATAAGTTAAATACAATAATTATTATTCTGTTGACACTAAAAAAGCAGACGACAAACATTGCGGCACGTATTTAGAAATTGAACTATTGAGTTTGTCCAAAGATCTGTCAGTCGCTGGCTTTTCTGTTGAATAGCATTGTCCAATTGCTGAGCGGTGGAACTTCTAGCAGTGGTTTTGTAACTCAGTTCAGTGATGTATGTGTGTAATGTTAAATTAAAGGTAGAGTATAAATTATATTATAAATTATTACAGCTTATATGTCAGCTGTTATGTGCTGGGATGAAACTTAAGTTAAAAGTGTTCAATAAGTAAATAAAGTCATTAAGATAAATTGTATATGTATATATGTATGTATGTATGTATGTATGTATGTATATATATATATATATATATATATATATATATATATATATATCAATTAAATGGATATACATATATATATATATATGTATATATATAAATTAAACCAGCATTATATGTAGTATATAGGCGGAACGCAATAGCGCAGCGGTAAGAGCTCCGGACTCTCGACTGAGAGAACGCGGGTTCGAATCCTGTGCGGCGGTGTCGAACCTTGGGCAAGTTCGTTTACTCTACATTGCTTCAGTTCACTCAGCTGTATGAATGAGTACCTAATATAGACAGTGGTGGATATGTGTGTACGAATACTCTTCGCGCATTAATTGCAGCGTGGCTGAATGCTTCCCAGAGAAGTCGAGATGGTGTTCTATTGAACAGATATCTCAGGGAGTAAAGTGTAAAGCGCTTTGAGCAGTCCTGAGGACTGGATATTGCGCTATATAAGAACTTACCTTTTATATATAAATAACGAAGAGCTGACGGGTAAGGAGATAAACAATCAAATATGTATACCCGTTGTGTAAATCGAAAAAAAAACCCGATATAGCAACATTAATAAATTAATATAGCATATTAAATACTTTGGAATATTTCATTGCAGTGTGTAATATATTAAATGAAAAGTGTCCATCTTGGTAATCAATATATATTAAAGAATTAAAAAATTTGTCTATTTCGTTAATTATCCAAATTAGTTAATTAATACAACGATGTGGCACAGTTTCCCGTATGTATAACGTGTAATATATCAAATGAAGCTCATCAATCAATATCTATATATTATTTGTGTTGACAGTCCAATGAATTAAATTATAATAATAGTAATTATTATTATTATAAATTATTAAGGAAATCATAGAACAACAATTCACTATTTACCATATGTTGCTGTGCAGATGAAAATAATAATATTAAATGATAAGCCAAAACAAATAGTTTACACATAAATATCCACATTCTTTTGAGATCATTGTGACCTAGTATGGGCTATTGTGACGCAGTGTGGGCTATTGTGACGTCTACAAATTATCTCACCTGGAAGACGACTGCATGAGACAAATGTCAGCCTAATGGCTGAATGGAAACAATGCTAGACTAACTATACGTAGTATAAGTTACGCTGCCGCGCCCAAGTCAGACTCAGGCATCTGCTGCAAATAGGCATGTGCATTGGATGTCACAGGTGCAATTAAGGTCGATATTCAGTTTGCAGCTGGGTTGATGCAAGAATATAATCGATGTTCACGTAACTGCCGTTTGGGGCAAACTTACGGGTTTTTTTCAAGACGGGAAAACGCTAGGTTAGGTAATGTTAATTTTCTATAAACAAAAGTAATATGACATAAGCCCAGATTGAATAGTTGATTTTTCCTCCTAATATTGGTATGTTGTAATAGGCATATAATAAACACGTTGACAACGCCACTAGTGTCCGATCCTTGAGATAGTTTAACAAAATCATTCTGCGTGACGGCTGATATGCATTAACATAACGTCTGATTGGTAGTTGGCATCAAACCTGTTATATATGAGACATTTGGCAAACGCCATACATACACATGAGTACACATTTGCATAGGCCTACTACTACTTATTGACGGACGTAATATTCATAAGAATATTGCTATAGCATGCCATATAAACATTACCAGAAACTATTTTGATAGCGTAGACTACGCAGAGCTTCCCATTTTCTGGCTAGAGGTATTATGCTGCGTTCCAATGGGCTCGTTTATATCGTAAACACGACTTGGCGAACTAAAAGGTTCACGGGCTCCTCGAGTTTACCACTTGTAAATTTATGCAACTGGGTCAAGTAGGGGTTATAAAGTCATATTCACGCTATACACTGGATATTGGAACGCAGCATTAGTACATGATTTTTATGGTTTGAGATGGAACAACTTGCAACATAAACTATTTCAAGTGTTCTGATTACATTGGAGGCACCTATAAAACATATCAACAGTTTATAGCAAAGAAAATTGGGGAAATGACTCAAAACAAGGAATCGATATTTCATATTTACCCCATGTTAAATACCATTGATACTTAAAACGGTGGAATTGATGCAGACAGCCCAGGATCGTAAGGCACATATAGACATGCAAGCGCCGTTCATATTCTGATCCTCAAGGCCATTGTATTCTGGAATGATGCGGTTTGTTTTACAAAATGTATATTTTCAAAGTAGCATACATCTGTTAATTTTCATGACGATAGAAAGGATTTATTCGTAATAAAACGATGAATATATGAAAAACTGAATATATGTAAATAACCTGACATATGCAGGGCAAACCCAGAGCACGCCCGCGGAGACGGCCTGTGTAATGCCACTTTCACGTTGTCTACAGGCGCCTACACTTCGATTTAACAACTTATGTTCAGTCAAATCGATTATAGCACTTTCCCTCACGATATTGTACTAATGAAAGACAACGACGTACGCGTATTTATACATATGTGAATGAAACAAACTATGATACAAAATGTAAGCGATAATAAAGATCTGGGCCTTCCACGTGGAGATGAGTTCTCTTGGGAGCATATATCACCCGATGGCTGGATCTGGTTTTAAAGAGTTGCGATACTATAGTTCATCTACGCATCAAAAGCACTCGCGCACATCATGAGAGGAAAGGCCATTTCCAGAGCGGTAAGTGCACACCTCTTGTGAGATGTAATTCTGAAAGGGCTCTTACTCTCCAGATCCTTAAATGCCCCCCTTCCTATAATACACACGATTAGCTACAACAGCGATATGTTGACCCAAAGACCTAAATAGACCTAAATGGCATTAGCAGCATTAATCCAGAATCATATTTAGATGCGGTTCATGGGAAACTGGTGTTGCTGTATCAGATGTGCTATCCTATCTGGCTACCTCGGGCCATGCTCTACGTTAAGTACGCTAGGCATAACTTGCAACCCATGTTGAAAGTAATCATGTTGAAAGTATTCATGCGCAGCATGAAGACCTGCGAGGGACAGACGAGGGGAAGAGGAATGGCCGAGCAGGAACGACTGACCTGGCTGCTATCCATGCCAGCCTATATATAGATAAATAGAGCAGTGCAATAACTTACTTGTGTTATATACCACAGTAACCACACACGTGAACAAAAGGACATGACCAAATTAATAATAATAATAAGATGATGATATGAGGATGACGGCAAATAAGGGTGTCTTCCTTGCAAATAAAAACAACAAGAACAATTTCATCAATTTGTTGAGCGGATACTTATAGAACAGGATGCCAAACCAAACCTGCCCAGGATGGTACAGATCAGCTGATTTTGCAAACAGCAGTCAGGTCTGCAACGACGGAGAACATTGTTCTAGAGGGGGGGGGGTGACTCATATCTGGTTGTCCCCCTCTGCTTCCATGCTGACACAAATGCCCACAACTTGCTTATATAAAATTGGCAAAGTCAATCACAAAGAAGGACTGTGCGGGGAAGGTAGACCAACTAAGCAAATATTATGTGTGTACCAATGTCATTTTCAACCATGCTTTATTAGGATGTAACACCACTTCCCGGCTATACGGCCTTTGAAAAGGAGCATCTCTGAAGAAAATTGGCCCCAGCCAGCACCAGAGGCAAACTGAACAGTTTGAGACGCATGATGCTTCAACAGAGCATGTTGTAGCAGAAGGTGGGGTTGCGTTTGTATGCCTTTACAACGGAAACCGGAAGACAGGTGAATTAGTTGAGATACCGAAGGTTGTGTGAGCAGGTGACAGTCAATAGTTCGTACGTGACTTCCAACTCTCACAGCTTGCGGGTGCACCAGCAAGTGCAGGGTGGGTGTAAGCCATTTGAAAACAGTAGGTTGGGGATGGAAGATGAACGACGGTTATCTTCATCCCGTCATGACAGACCTGCTTTCATCATCTGATGCCCTGTTGCACGTAATCTGCTCCACATAGTCCTTCAGTCAAACGCCCTTTTGAAGGTGTACCGTACATTAGGAGGGTCCGCATGTTGTTATTGCATTTTTATGAACTTCTAACCCTCTAGGACAATAATCCCAGTGATGCCACCCAGGCACCCTTAAACCCATTAACTTGCACATTAGTTATCGCCATTAAAATATATACTACTTTTCTGAATATCTCGAATTGTAAACATCCAAACAATTAAAATGATGTGTCCAAACGCATGTATTCAGGGTATATGGTTATGATTATGCCAGTGAACAAATTACAATAAGAAAATTAGCTCTGACCAATATAACCTCACCATTTTAGTTTATATCTCCTCAAAAGGCGAAAGGTAGACACTAATCGACCGAATTAAATTACCCCCTCCCCGTTCAAACACCCAAATGGTACTTTGAAATTCATAAATATACCGATCACAAAGACGCCTGTCGTAGACCTGCCAAGCGATGCATTACGCATGACTCTAAGGTCAAACAAAATCACCGTGCGTCAGATTATATATTTTCGACATTGTGCGCTTCTGCAAACATCTTAAAATTACAATGGTTGCCCACCTATTTTCTTTAACGACAAAATAATCATATCATATAACTTTGGAAAGCTTATTGTCTCCCTTTCAAAACGAGATACGACGTGGCTGTTAACCAGAATAATAAGTGTGAAGGTCAAACTAGGTTACCGTGAAATGATGAATATTCGAACTTGTGCAATACCCCGGACGTCATTAAGTTACATTGTTACTATTTCAGTTCTGTGGACATCTTATGGACAGCATGAACGACCGATTTCTTCTCATCAAAATGAAATATCACTTGAAGGTGTCAGTTTTTGGAGTTTGTATGGAGTGACGACACCATTCGGCTTATTGATCTAGAGGGATAGAAGGTCACAACAAAGCAAAACAAATCGTTCGGATCCCAATACACGACTTACTGGTCAACACCCGAATGAACAGATTGCATTTTGGTATGTTGCACATGCCGCAAGAACAACCTTGAGTGTTCCCTGCACGTAGTCAATGGCGTGGCTGAGGGTTCTCATCAAACTAAGTCTAGATATACGTCAGTGATGAGGAAATGGACGATGAGTGACGTTTGTCGATGGAGAGAAAAACTCAAAACGAATATTTGTAATATACTAAAGGTTTTAAGTCTTATATATTTAGTTGTAATGATTTCATGATATTCAGATGCTGGTTCTGGTTTAAAAAAGACATTTAGTTGAAATAGTTGTGAATATTTCAGTAACTACCATAACAAACATCAACTTGTAATATTAATGAGAAAGTAATACATCGATTTTACCTCAATTAAGTTTTTGTGTTGAACGCAGTGGTACTATCTTTCTACAAATACTCTTCGCGCATTATCTGCAGCGTGGCTGAATGCTTCCTTGAGAAGTATCGATGGTGTTCGATTGAACAGGTCTGCCAGGGAGTAAAGGGTGATGAGCTTTGTGCACTCGAAAGGACTGGATACTGCATTATATCAGAACTTACCTTTTTGACTCTAGAGATTCGTGTATGTATAAGTTTAGATTTTTACATCAAGGAAGGATTCATTATAATTAGTATGCGCAATGCTAAAGCGCGTTTGTGTTGTGTTACGTATACGGCCAATGCTCATTACAGTAGCATGTTTATATGGTAATGCAGATACTAATCTTGTTATATGGGGGAAAACACTAAACATTTTCCTCAATTACGCTTATTAGCTACATTCGTGTATTGTTATGTTGGCCTTATATCAAGGGTCATTATAATTATTATACACAATGTAGCCCTGCTAAATTTGTTTGCGCTTTGCTTCATGTGCGATATATGTTCATTATAATTATGCTGAGCGTTATCACGTTATATAGGGGATGAATTGGACAAGTAATCCCAGCTAGTCGTGCATGTTCTGATAACAATAAGCATTTTCACTGAAAAACAAAGGCAATATTAAAACATTTTAATGCTTGTGTATGTTGTTTTGTTCTTAATATAATATGTGTATTTACGAACACACATTTGGATTATTTGTTTACATAAACACTATCTTGCTGAGTCTTTGTTCCGAAAGTAAAATCGTTACGAAATCGCACAGAAAAAAGCCTCAATATTTTATAGGTGTATACTTTTAATGTTATCTAGGATATATCCAGATTTTCTAAACTGCAAGAATTGCTTCTGTTTCTATTTGTCGCAACATGTCGCCATTTTGGCCATAAAAGTCCTTTACTAATCGGGCATATTTGGGAACGAATAATGCAATAAAAGAAAATATGAATCAAACCTTTCTTTTCACATCCAGAAACTGTAACACGTTCCATCGCGGTGGGAAATAGCGATGTCGGGATGGAGGTGTCGAAGCGCCGAATCTACTCCGTCTTTGAAGAGTGGGGGTTTGACGAATCCAGCCAGCGAAGCCCTCCTATAGACTGACATAAAGTCAGCCAAACCCAGCCATAAATAGCCACGTAATGTGTATAGTGTAGTGGCGCCATGTAGTGGATATATTTGAGAAAAAACTCGATAGAAACTGAACGTGAGGGAACGTCGTGGTGATCCTCCAAACACAGAGGTCCTGTCCGTAAGTGGGGAGATGGGGATTAAACGGCTGAGTTCTAAAGGGATAAAGGTTACTGATGCCAGAAACCACTTGCTTGTGCAGGTGTTTGTCAATGCGGGAATCGTGCTGCCCTTGAAGCCGTGCCCACTCAGTGTGTTGCACATACAGGCGCACGACACTCATTAAGGAAGTCAGCGCCTGGCGACATCGTTTGGTTTCTATGACAGCCGCTTCATTAAACGTATGCTGGGTTGTCTCCGCATCGAACCGGGCAAAACATCGACACGACTGATTGCGGTTGTCGCTGATGGATTTTAACAGGAAGGCGCATGCTTACCGGTTACATTGTGCAAGTAATTGATTCCCTATGCGGTATGGTTGGACATATTCGCAGCGTCGACCACGAAGGACTAAGCCCGGCTCGTTTACATTAATTATCACATCGTATTCAAATTTCCATTTCCGCAGTTTATTCAGAGGTACTTTCGTTTTCTTTTCTCCAGCTACCATTGTCATTGTTATATCTTATAATTTCGAAGAAGATAAGTTGTGGCCAAATAAACACTTGTTGACTTGAAAGAATGGTCGATTTAGTTGGCTTCTTTTCATAACATTCACTACATTTACCGAATTTGCAGCGGGTTACTTGAACTCTGTCTCACGATAGTCGCACGAAGGCTGTTTACGACATCAACACATCCTGACACATCGAGATCGTGGTCCAATGTTTTATAGCTTAGATACAGGCTAAAATATTGGATATGTATATATATGTATATATATATACATATATATATAAAGATATATATATATATATACATATATATATGTATATATATATAATTATATATACTTACATACTTACTTACGTACTACCCGTTACGTCCCCTGGCGTTTAGGGCAGCGACCGAAGTTCCTCCACCTCTGTCTGTCTCCGGCCATTCGCTGTATGGTGCCCCAGCTGTGGTTCATTTCCCTCAGCTCCGCCTCCACTGTACTCCTCCATGTTGTTTTGGGCGCCCCCGTTTTCGCTTCCTGTCTGGTGTCCACCAGACAGTTGTTTTGTGAAGCGTCAGCATCCATGCGAAAGACATGTCCAATCCACCTCCAGCATCTTCTTTGAATGATGGTGGGCATGTCTTCTTGCTAACATTGGGCAAGCAACTCCTGGTTGGATATGGTTCTTGGCCAGAAGAATCTGTGGATTTTTTTTAGGAAGGTCGTGTGGAAGGAGGACAGTCTTGATAGGTCCTGCTCCGTCATTATCCAGCACTCCGCCCCATACACTGCATATAGCAATTTTGACAGCACAGCTCTGGACAATTTTGAGTTTTGTCTTTGTGCTGTATTGTGTTGGTCGCCAAACTGCAAGTAGGCTCCTCATGGAGGCGTCCCGTGCCTTGTTTAGTCTGTTGTGCTGTATTGTGTTGGTCGCCAAACTGCAAGTAGGCTCCTCGTAGAGGCGTCCCGTGTCTTGTTTAGTCTGTTGTGCTGCATTGTGTTGGTCGCCAAACTGCAAGTAGGCTCCTCGTGGAGGCGTCCCGTGTCTTGTTTAGTCTGTTGTGCTGTACTGTGTTGGTCGCCAAACTGCAAGTAGGCTCCCAATGGAGACGTCCCGTGCCTTGTTTAGTCTGTTGTGCTGTATTGTGTTGGTCGCCAAACTGCAAGTAGGCTCCTCGTGGAGGCGTCCCGTGTCTTGTTTAGTCTGTTGTGCTGCATTGTGTTGGTCGCCAAACTGCAAGTAGGCTCCTCATGGAGGCGTCCCCTGTCTTGTTTAGTCTGTTGTGCTGTACTATGTTGGTCGCCAAACTGCAAGTAGGCTCCTCGTGGAGGCGTCCCGTGTCTTGTTTAGTCTGTTGTGCTGCATTGTGTTGGTCGCCAAACTGCAAGTAGGCTCCTCATGGAGGCGTCCCGTGCCTTGTTTAGTCTGTTGTGCTGTATTGTGTAGGTCGCCAAACTGCAAGTAGGCTCCTCATGGAGGCGTCCCGTGCCTTGTTTAGTCTGTTGTGCTGCATTGTGTTGGTCGCCAAACTGCAAGTAGGCTCCTCGTGGAGGCGTCCCGTGCCTTGTTTAGTCTGTTGTGCTGTATTGTATTGGTCGCCAAACTGCAAGTAGGCTCCTCGTGGTGGCGTCCCGTGCCTTGTTTAGTCTGTTGTGGATGTCTATGCCAGTTTGCCTAATGACACTTCTAAGGTAAGTGAATGTTTCAATGCTGGAAAGGTCCTTGTTGTTCATCTTCACTGAGGCTGGTATGTTACTAGTCAGGGTAATGACGTTCGGCTTCTTCTGACTAATACGCAAACCAACCTGACGGCCAAATCTGCTAAGGCGGGGTCATCGGCAAAGTCCAGATCCTCTTGTGCAGAAAAAGGACTCCATCGAAGCCCTCTTGGTACATCTTCTGTCACTCGTCCCATGACCCAGTCGACGACAACATTGACAATGAGAGCTGATATAACACAGCCCTGTCTCATACCTGTCTTAACCTCAAAGTAAAGATCGCTGGTTCCAACATTGCAGGTGAAGTTGGTGTATACAGCTTTGATGATGTTGACGATGCGTTGTGGTATTCCGTATGATCTGCGAATGCGCCAGAGACAGGCTTTGTGGATGCGGTCAAAGGCTTTCTCAATATATATAAGGTTTATGTAAGCTGCCTTTGCAGGACCTCAACATTTTAGTGGGTCCCAACATGTAACGAGAGTCTCACCTATCTTTTTTTTTTCGTGTTATTTTCTAAGTTGAAGGAGTTCATTTTATAATTGTATCTCGCATGACCAGCTACTTCCGAATATGCGGCGTTGCACTTGACTGGTTCCAGTCCTACTTGAGCGACAGAACCTGCTGTGGGCGCATTGACACTGTAACATCGGATACATCGTAATTACCATACGGACTCCCGCAAGGCTCTGTCCTAGGGCCAATACGTTTCTCAATGTATACGATACCCATTGCAGATATCATCAGGAAGCATGGCCTCAATTATCATTGCTACACTGCCGATATACAAATATACCTCTCAGCCCATCCCACATAATCAAAAATTAATGACGCAATACAGCAACTTGAAGCCTGCCTTGACAAGCTACGTCAATGGATGTCGCAGAACTTCCTCAAGCTGAATGATGACAAGACAGAATTCATTGTCGTCGGATCCAAACAACAGAGATCAAAGGTCAGCAGCACATATATTAGAGTGGGCGACACCATGGTTGGTTACGCCTTCGGACAGCGTCAATAGTCTTGGTGTTATCTTTGATGAGAATCTTTCCATGGATAAACATATCGCCGCTGTATCCAGAGCCGTCTGTCTGTCAATTCGTAATATTGGCCTGATTCGTAAGCACACCAATCAGCCGGTTGCGGAACTACTTACTCACGCTCTCATTACTTCTAGACTGGACGTGGGCAAAGCTCTGCTTCACGGCCTCAACAAATCACAACTACGACTCCAGCGACTAAAAAACACAGCTGCCAGACTGGTCACGCTCTCCAGGAAATGCACGCACATTACACCTATCCTCGAACAATTACACTGGCTGCCAATTGAACAGAGGATCATCTACAACATTTCTACTCTTGTATTAAAGACAATCCACCGTGTCTCTGCTATGTACTTGTACAACCTTGTCAAACAGTATGTGCCAGTCCATGAAAATATGCGCTCTGCAAACAAGTTACTCCTAACTTATAGATTTTTAGAAAGGTTGTATTAACGACTCTACATTACATTGCTAACGATATTTTATTTTATGATATATAATTAATTATACTAATTTTTTAATTTCTAGAACGTTGCTGTTATTATATTTTAGAATAGCACTTTTACAATTCTTAAAATTACTAATTTAAAGTCATCAATGGTCAAATATTGTGCAAGCGCCGTGAGCGCCTCTACGGCGGATACCGGCGCTATATAAGATCTCATTATTATAGTATGTTCGTTTTTATTTTAAAATACTGTTATATAGTATAAATTGTATTTATTATAAAGCACTGACATCCCAAATATGCTTAACGACGCAGAACCAACTATAGAATTTAACCGTTCAATGTTAATAAGAATCGCCGCGCTGCCACTCAATTCTCCGCGCTGTCATTCAAATTCGTGAATAACGAGCTCGGATATTCCGAGGAAGGTCGGAACCCGACAGGGGCGAAGCTTCAAATGTCAATACACTTACGCTGTCAACATGGCTTTCATGAAAACCGACGATTCTTCGAGCGATGTAAGTTGTACTATGAATTGTCGTATGTATTCCGTTTGTCATTGCATTTGTGAAATCTTGTTTCACATCGTGTTAATGCAGTACATGTTATCGACATGACATGTGTCAGTTAACGACATTCTGTATTATATAAAGCAGCAGATTAGTTTTGTCCGCCAATAACTAGTCCCGTCAGTTCGTGTTGTCAGTTGAAGGCAGGCCAGGGACGTAAATGTAATTACTGATCTAGTAATCATGTTTCGTGTCTACGGTGTATTAGTTGTAAACATATAATACTGTGTGTGCGTGTGTGTGCATGTGTAGTTCCATCAATATAATGCATTGGGTTTGACTACGACTGGCGAATGATCAGCTGGCCCGTGGCGTTAGCGTAGCGTCGTTTATTGTTTTTGGGAGTCCGTTTTTCTGCCACGAAATTTTTTACGTATATTGAGTGGGGGAGTTGGATAATTTCACCGGGCGAAGGGGTTTTGGTGCAGATTTTCCCGGGAAGGGGAGTTTTGTTGGAGATTTTTCCAGTTGATAATGGGCGAGAGGAGGGAAGGAGATTTTTCTGGGCGGAGAGGATTGTTGGGAATCTACATGATCGATATGAGAGTAATGAAGTATGTCAGATTTTTCCATATCGACTGGAGGTAGTGTTGACCATTTTCAAGGTCAAGGGGTAATGTTAAATGTTTTTAAAGTTTTAACACTACTTGCCCCAAGAGGAACATATATGTAATATATTTCACAATGGATCAGATAACAAATATGTTGTAAATGTCACTGACATGGACCTTTGACATGATGTATCAAAAATGTGTAAAGTCAGATTTTTGCAAAAGTTAATATTATTGAAATAACAACTTGTTTATTCACTGCTTAATGCTGCACCCTGAGTTAAACTACTATCTGTAACAGTACAATATGAATAATATTGACTTATTTGACCACATTTGCTACCATATATGTCACTGTGGCATTTGATGTAATTTACTCTGTAAGTAATTGCGCTCAATAAGTAATAAATGTTATTGTTATTACTTTTCGATAAATGAAGCCTTTGCAAAATTATCCGTCATCGGTTTTGGCAAGTTAGAAAAATTATACAGTAATTGTCTGAAATGTTTAACTGTCCTGTATTACTTTCAGCACAGTGACGCTGGAACGAAAGTCAAATTGGGGGGGGGGGGGGCTAACGGAACTTCAGCACCACTGAATATTTTTCGCCGTCGCATATCTTCACACCTTCCTTCACCTTGTGGCTGTCTTGGTTGGGTCGACTGTGACATGAGAAGACTGGGGGGGGGGTGTTCATGACATCCGAACAAAAACGAGGGGACAGTGCTGTTGAATTAAAAAAAAAAATTTACGACGTTCCGCTACTGTAAATTTACCCCCCCCCCCAGATACTCCCCGCGGTCTCCGCTGAAATTATGACATCCAAAGACGGGGGGGGGGGGGGGGGGTGCTTTCGAGAGAAAAATTAGCCACCACGCCGCCTATTACTGGGGGGGGGGGTCAGAAAACAATATGTCTACCCTCCAATTGCATACACCTTTCACAGTCAACAAAATGCACATTAATCGTCTCATACAATTTTCATTTCCATCCGCCATTGACGCTTGCCACAAAAACATTTACGCTCATGTTTAATGAGGGGGCAGAACCATATGTCTGCCCCCTAGAGAAATTCCGGAGGCAGCTATGTTTCTGCATGAGGCTAAATAAGTGGAACACTTGTTTGGAGGGCCTAACATCACAGTCCATACACACGCATCCTGTTTGACTATGTGACAATAGAGGTGTCAGTGGGGCAATATGGATCATGTAATTGACACCATGGTATCCAAATCTCACAGACAATGACACCACAGTGCATTGGTGTTTGACTATATCTATACAGCTGTTAGGTGAACATGGCCTCAAGATGGGTTCCAAATAATGCTGATGACATTAATATTAGCATGAAAACTGCTGCAATTTTAGTGTTATTTGTAAAATAAAATACTGATGACCCATTTTATTTTTTGAATGACGTTTTATTTGCAACAACTTATTTCCAGTTATAATGTATCACCTTCATTTTTAAAGACTAAAATCAGCACATCAGTTCCACTAGGACCAAACTTGTGTAAAGAAATGTCAGAAAGTAGCATGATTTATTGTATTAGTTTTATTAGTCAACAAGACAAAACATAATGTGTTTTAACACAATGTTTGACATATAATTGCTCATGTTATGGATATGTTATGTCTACTAGTGGGATGGATATGTTATGTCTACTAGTAGGATGGATATGGTATGTCTACTAGTAGGATGGATATGTTATGTCTACTAGTAGGATGGATATGTTATGTCTACTAGTGGGATGGATATGTTATGTATACTAGTAGGATGGATATGTTATGTCTACTAGTAGGATGGATATGCTATGTCTACTAGTGGGATGGATATGATATATGTCTACTAGTGGGATGGATATGTTATGTCTACTAGTGGGATGGATATGTTATGTCTACTAGTGGGATGGATATGTTATGTCTACTAGTGGGATGGATATGTTATGTCTACTAGTAGGATGGATATGTTATGTCTACTAGTGGGATGGATATGCTATGTCTACTAGTGGGATGGATATGTTATGTCTACTAGTAGGATGGATATGTTATGTCTACTAGTGGGATGGATATGTTATGTCTACTGGTGGGATGGATATGTTATGTCTACTAGTAGGATGGATATGTTATGTCTACTAGTGGGATGGATATGATATATGTCTACTAGTGGGATGGATATGTTATGTCTACTAGTGGGATGGATATGTTATGTCTACTAGTGGGATGGATATGGTATGTCTACTAGTGGGATGGATATGTTATGTCTACTAGTGGGATGGATATGTTATGTCTACTAGTGGGATGGATATGTTATGTCTACTAGTGGGATGGATATGTTATGTCTATTAGTGGGATGGATATGTTATGTCTACTAGTTGAATGGATATGTTATGTCTACTAGTGGGAAGGATATGTTATGTCTACTAGTAGGATGGATATGATATGTCTACTAGTGGGAAGGATATGTTATGTCTACTAGTTGGATGGATATGTTATGTCTACTAGTGGGATGGATATGTTATGTCTACTAGTGGGATGGATATGTTATGTCTACTAGTGGGGTGGATATGTTATGTCTACTAGTGGGATGGATATGTTATGTCTACTGGTAGGATGGATATGATATGTCAACTAGTGGGATGGATATGTTATGTCTACTAGTGGGATGGATATGTTATGTCTCCTAGTGGGATGGATATGCTATGTCTACTAGTAGGATGGATATGTTATGTCTACTAGTGGGATGGATATGGTATGTCTACTAGTGGGATGGATATGTTATCTCTACTAGTGGGTTGGATATGTTATGTCTACTAGTGGGATGGATATGTTATGTCTACTAGTGGGATGGGTATGCTATGTCTACTAGTGGGATGGATATGCTATATCTACTAGTGGGATGGATATGTTATGTCTACTAGTGGGATGGATATGTTATGTCTACTAGTGGGATGGATATGGTATGTATACTAGTGGGATGGACATGTTATGTATACTAATGGGATGGACATGTTATGTCTACTAGTGGGATGGATATGTTACGTCTACTAGTGGGATGGATATGTTGTCTACTAGTGGGATGGATATGTTATGTCTACTAGTGGAATGGATATGCTATGTCTACTAGTGGGATGGATATGGTATGTCTACTAGTGGGATGGATATGTTATGTCTACTAGTGGGATGGATATGCTATGTCTACTAGTGGGATGGATATGTTATGTCTACTAGTGGGATGGATATGTTATGTCTACTAGTAAGATGGATATGTTATGTCTACTAGTGGGATGGATATGTTATGTCTACTAGTGGGATGGATATGCTATGTCTACTAGTGGGATGGATATGCTATGTCTACTAGTGGGATGGATATGTTATGTCTATTAGTGGGATGGATATGTTATGTATACTAGTGGGATGGATATGTTATGTCTACTAGTGGGATGGATATGTTATGTCTACTAGTGGGATGGATATGTTATGTCTACTAGTGGGATGGATATGTTATGTCTACTAGTGGGATGGATATGTTATGTCTACTAGTGGGATGGATATGTTATGTCTACTAGTGGGATGGATATGTTATGTCTACTAGAGGGATGGATATGTTATGTCTACTAGTGGGATGGATATGTTATGTCTACTAGTGGGATGGATATGGTATGTCTACTAGTGGGATGGATATGTTATGTCTACTGGTAGGATGGATTTTTTATGTCTACTAGTAGGATGGATATGTTATGTCTACTAGTAGGATGGGTATGTTGTCTACTAGTGGGATAGATATGTTATGTCTACTAGTAGGATGGATATGGTATGTCTACTAGTAAGATGGATATGTTATGTCTACTAGTAGGAAGGATATGTTATGTCTACTAGTGGGATGGATATGTTATGTCTACTAGTAGACATAACATATCCATGTCAGCTGGTGTGAGTGATAACAAACACTTGAAACCTATTTATTATAATCCTCCAAATATCTTCCAACTGTACTCAATTTGAAGAAAGAGGCATACATGTTAACGTCAACGTGAATTACAATATTAACCTCGAGATAAGTTTTGCTAAGATGCATGGGAACTAGTTAGATAAAGCTTTAATAAATTCAATTGTTTACACATTAAATGTTTGATACTCACACAAATATGTGCACAACAAATTATGTTAAAATAACCTCCACAGTAACTGTTGTATTTCTCAGCAGTCTTTGTTTATGGACTCGGTCGTGCACAAACCTGTTCTTTCGCAATATATCAAAACTACTTACATACAATCTACATAATTTGTTTAAAAAAAGTTATGGCGAAATCTCTGGTTACCAAACCAGAGGTAATAAAAGGTTGTACTGAAAAAAAAGTACACACCATTATTGTCACATTGACATACAAAAAAACTTGACCAATGTGAATGAGTGCTAAAATAGTCAGGAAACATAACAATGTTGATGCCATTGCCAATTGTTTTATGAATAATAACACGCTTACAATGGATGATGAAATTTCAACCAGGTTTATTAACAATTGCAGCTGCAGCTAGGTGCCATTTTAATAAAAAAATTGTCTTTAACCCACAGGCACCGACTGTGATGGAAGTGAACAAACTGACATAACATTCCCAATATGACATTGGCTCGGTATTACGCGATGCACGAAGTTAGGACATGACGATAATTATACCCAGTACCAGACAATAATGTTGTACTTCCTGTAACGTGTAGCGCCGTGGTGCAGTGGCTGGAGCTTCGGACTCTCAACCGAGAGAACCCGGGTTCGAATCCTGTGCGTCATATCGAATCTTCGACAAGTTCGTTCACTAGACGTTGCTCCAGATCACTGAGCTGTATGAATGAGTACCTGGTTATAGACAGTGGTGGATATTTGTGTATGAATAGTCTTCACTCATTAATTGCAGCGTGGCTGGATGCATCCCAGAGAAGTCGAGATGGGGTTCGATTAAACAGGTCTGCCAGGGAGTAAAGTGTAAAGAGCTTTGAGCAGTTCTATATAAGAACTTACCTTTACTTTTTACTTTCCATTGACTTCCTATATTCTACCTGGTTACCTTTCTACCTAGATTACGATTACGCCTTGGTCAGTGACGATAACGTCCCGAGGCCGAGTCTGCGGCTGTGTGTGTGAACAGTGACGGTCGTGCATGATGCCCGAACGGGAGATATTCTATATAAATGCAATCAATATATCGGCATCAAATATTAATATTTATATATCATATACATCTTAGAACAACATAACTTGGAACTACGGGACAACAAAATACACAAATGGTCAGTCCAGCTACGGCCTAAAACGCTGCAATGAGCTGCAATGTCAACTTACGACGTCACGTGTCGAGCAGGACTTTGCAACTTAACGATCCGATTTCGCTTTTATGACCGCCTTCAGACGATGCCACCGTCTCTTCTGCTCCCAAAGGAACTCGTGTAGGACCCCTGAGTTTATCATCTTCCATTTTCTGTAGATAATACAGGTGGACGCGCAACCTTTTATTTCCCGCCATTACACGCAGTGACAGTAAACTCGCCACTAAGCGTTCACGTGATCATTTATCACGTGGTACACAGTTCCCTATCGTTAAACATCGGAAATTAGAAGCCACGCCTTCAAAATTGGCGCGCTGCCTTGTAAACAACTGATACAAAATCGTATCATAAAAATGTCACCAACAAAGCTGGAACAAACCATCCATTCATTGTGTAATTCCTGAGCCGTTTATACAGAGGAAGCCACAACTCACATTGGAATGCTCCTGCCGAATTTCTTTCGGTGGCGGGGAACCTGATCGAGGTGATGCAATGACACTATACCACTGGAAGAGGCAGCAGGTGGATCTACGCATTCTTCTGTGGATATTTGTGACGTTGCATAGAATTCGGCCCTATATAATAATAATAATAATAAAATAACTTCTATTGCGCCTAAATCCTTGGAAACCAAGCTCAGAGGCGCATCAAAACAAAAGGGTTGGTCAATCTCAAAGTCCATAAGTAGTTTTCCAGTTGTCAATAGATGGGTCAAGGCGCTAGGGAGCTACGGTGGATAAGCAAGGTAGTAAAGATACGTTTTTAAATGACGACGGAATTTTGTAATATTTTCAACTGATCTAACACTAAGAGGAAGCACATTCCAAAGAGTTGGTGCAGCAACAGAAAAAGCCCTAGTTCCAATGTTAGTGTTGACTCTAGGAACAAAAAGTAGGTCAGAACTAGATGATCGAAGCTGGATAGATTTTCTTACAGGAGTAAGCAATAAATGCAAATAAGATGGTTGCTTATTGGACAGTGCCTGGTATGTAATGGTAAAGATCTTAAATATTATACGATATCGTACAGGAAGCCAATGTAAAGACTTCAAAAGTGGCACAGAGCGAGAAAAACGAGGAGATCTTGTAACTACTCTTGCTAGACAATTTTGGACACGCTGAAGTTTTGTGATATCCTTGCTAGCGATATTATAAAGGAAATAATTGCAATAGTCAAGTCTGCTGCTAACAAGCGCTGTTGCAACAGTCTTAGCAACAGAAAATGACATATACCGGCGAATACGGCGAAGATCACGAATATGATAAAAACAGCAGCGACATGTTTGAGATATATGTTGTCGGAAATTGAAGTTACTATCAAAGATTACTCCTAGATTCCGCACCGAGGTTGCTGGCGTTATAGACTGATTCAAAATACGCGTAGGGAAAAAACCATCCAGTTTACAACGCTGCATTGGAGTACCAATAATGATCAATTCAGTTTTATTTGCATTTAATTTCAACTTGCTGTCAGTCATCCAATGGAAGACATCTTGAAGGCAATCACTAAGTTGGTTAAGGGAGCGATTTCTATCCGGGGTAGCCAACGAAATGTAGATCTGAGTATCATCAGCATAAAGATGATGATCTAAGTTATGTCTTTGTATAACAGAGCTTAGTGGCGTGGTGTAAAGAGTAAAAAGCTAAGGCCCAAGAACAGAACCCTGGGGAACACCAAATAAAGCCGGCAGTGCAGCTGAAAAGCAGTTCCCAATCTTTACAGTTTGGTATCTATCAGTTAGATACGAAGAAAACCAGCTTAGAGCTGTGTCAGATATGCCGTACCACTTTAATAGGCGTTCAATGAGAATGCTGTGATCAATCGTGTCAAACGCGGCAGAGAGATCTAGTAAGGTAAGTGCAGTCACTTTACCATTATTAATGTTCAAGTTAATGTCATTATGAACCTTTAAAAGGGCAGTCAATGTTGAATGAAACTGTTTATGTTCTGATTGTGACACATTAGTTAAGACATGTGTGCTAATGTGAGACCTTAGACGACTTGCTACAACCTTTTCTAGTATTTTGGAAATGAAGCTGAGGTTAGAAATAGGTCTATAACTGTTTAGGTCTTGCTTAGGCAGAGATGACTTCTTAAGAAGTGGTGTGACATGGGCGTATTTAAAATCATCAGGAAAACAGCCAGAGCAAAGTGATGCATTTATAATATTTGTTATAGGTTCAATTAGTGTATCGAGACATGCTTTTAGCAGTATTGTTGGAAATGGATCAAGTGTACAAGATTTATTTGGGGAGGACATAATTATTTTCCTAACTTCATCAACTGTTGCAGGTTCAAATGATTCAAGTTGAGAATTTACTTGTGGAAAGTCCACACTGACATTACTTATATTATGACGTGGGAAAGCAGAACGAATGATACTGATTTTATTCTTGAAACTAGAGAACGAATCACATAGAGACTTAATTGACACATAATCAGGTAACGATGGAGTAGGCCGTCTGTGTAGAATGTTATTGATGCAGTTCCATAACTGACGCGGATTATCAGACTTATTTATGACCATATCTGTAAAATAATCTGATTTAGCTTTAGCCATTTGTCTGTTACAGAGGTGACATTGCTTAGAATAGCGCGATCTATATAATGGCGAGTGTGATTTGCGCCATACACGCTCTAAATAACGACGACACCTTTTAGATAGTATAATTTCGGAAGTCATCCATGGAGCCGGTGGCCTTTCTGAAACCCATTTGGATTTTATAGGTGCATGTTTGTCAAGTAGTGCATTGAGTACTTGACAGTACTGTTTATATAAGTCAGATAGATGTTTTTTTGGATCTGTGATAAGGTCAGATATAAGGATATCAGCCATTAAAGCTGTAATGTCAATCCTATGAATGGCTCTGTAAGACACATTGTGTTTCGATTGTAAAGGGGCTATAGAAACATTAATATTGGCAATGACAGCATGGTGGTCTGATAACCCATCTGAAACAGTAGGTGCTTGGATATTATTACAAGTTGAACGGGTTATCAAGAGGTCAAGCCAATGGCAATGTATATGTGTCGAAAAGGTAACATGTTGTTTCAAATCAAATGATGCCAGCATATCATCAAACGTAGTTGTAGTTGAAGAAGGTATATCCAAATGTAGATTAAAATCACCAAGAATGTAAAATTCTGAGTGAATGACTGCCAGATTTTCCAACATATCCTGAAAGTCTTCAAAGAAATTGGCCGGATGTCCTGGAGGGCGATAGATACAAACAAAGTGTGCGGAGAAAGAAGAATCTGAAATTTCAGCAAAGATGGACTCAAAACTAGAGAATTCAGGGTTAGAATGTAATTTAACTTTGAACTGCTGTGATATAAAAAAAGTCAACACCACCTCCACGGCCGGCTAAACGTGGTCGATGGTGAAAGGTGTAACCAGAAGGGGAAACGTCAGCAATGCGTGCATGTGTATCATGTGGTCTAAGCCAGGTCTCAGTTACAGCTAGAATGTTTATTTTCTTTGAAATTAATAAATCACAAAGTGAGGCTGTCTTATCTCGTACAGATCGAACGTTTGTAGTGGCCACCCGAATATTTCGTCTACCAGATGGCCCATGATTGAGACTTACATCTCCTGCTAGTAATAACATTATTGCTAATTTCAATGTAGGCGTAGAGCGGGGGATTGGCAGTAACTTTCTATTATAACAAACATGAAGACATGGCAGACTATGCAAAATTGAAATAGAATGATGAATTCTAGTGTGATTAGTAAAAGCACATTAAAATGATTAGATCTCAATGGTTTGCATAAAACAAAATCGATGTCCCTTACAACAACAGAGCAAGACAAGCAGAAAACACCAAATAGGAATAATGGTGACATAATTATGTTAGATTATTATCATATTTAGTAGAAAATAATAGACCAAAACCATATCATTTTATATCATATAGATAATAAATAGTAAAGAATGTTAAACCTAGAGCTAAGGCTAAGCCTACGGCGTAACTGCCGTAAGTAAAAACTAAATTATATTTACAAGATCAGTAGAGTCTCAATTTTAACAATAAAGCCTACTTTATTTAATTAGAAAATGTTGAACCGGGGCCAACTCCGGTAACTAAATTGAGACTTACAGGCCTATTAAGGGAGGAAGAACTATTTATATTTATTATAATTCACTCAGTCAGCCGCAGCCTTAGTCTTAGATAGGCAGAAACTGACTGTAGTATCAATCACTCAATGGCAATTAACTGCACCATGATTCCTTTTTAAATACCGTATTTATTGTAATAATATAAAATGCCATTAGTAATCTAAAAGGTCAATTAAAAAAACTCACAGGCAGCATGTTTTGTAACTTCATCATTTAACAGTATAATTGGTACAAACGACAACATTTAAACAAACAAAAAACTGAACATTGCCGACCGGCGAAAGTGAACGATAATCATAACGGCTTTAACGCCGGTTTTATTAAGTTGAATATAACAGGACCAACACTTGTTAAAATATGCTTATAATTTAAATATACTTAGCTTATGGTTGAATTCTTGATTCTGTAGCGCATTACAAGTTACATAATATTAAAAGTAATCTATTCTAAATAATTAGTATGCTATAATTGAACATTAAACGAAGGATAAATTTTGAAAAGTAAACATTATGCCACGCCCCCTAGCGACCAATCCAAAATATCGATGACGCCGTTATGACAGTTGTGGCCAAATGTTAAATGTTACAAATCAATGTGTTCACTCCATAATTCCACATCGTTTCATTCATATAATGTTGCGTGTTATGGCACTCGAGAAGTTGGTGCCTAACATAGCGCCCCGGTTCGAGACAGTGTGCGCCGCTGCGATCGTTAGTTAACGCGCATAACACTGGACATGACTTCTACTAATATGCTTAATATTTTATTGTCTATTTATTTATTTAATTTCTCTTATGTTTTTATTTTAATCTAACTGTCGCCGATGCCATACTGTATACAGGTTTTTCTGTATACTTTGATAGTTAAAAAAATCGTGATTTGTTAATGCGCCATTCCAACAACTGTTGTTCACGGCGCCGTGTACAATGCCCTGGAAAATAGGTCTTGAGTCTTGTTATTCGATTTAAAAACAGCAATCGACATTATCGTTGACGTGAGATGACGCGGCAGTTAAGTCACGTTGGTGACGCCTTGAACGTGGCACATATAGTAGATTGTGTTCACTATAGTAAGGTGTCTCTGGGAAAGTGTCGTTATTTGCCTGATAGAAACATGAACATTGGACCGTATATGTAAAATTTCACGGCCAATCCGATTGCTCTTAACCTTGTGTGTGCCTTGGGTCAACTTTTGTTCTGGTCTAGCCGCCTTTAACCCAATGGTTACAAATGTCTCGGTCACCCAAAGAACTTCAGACAAAGCCTTCCAAGCCGATCTTTCCCCACGCAATGGAACGTTGAATCGAGACTACAGCCCGTCGTGACATGCAGCCTCAATATTCCCTTAGCCTTCCGCTCTGCAAGGTTGTCACAAACGGTGCTGACGTGTATGTTTATGGAGCTTCGCCCTCTTCCAAATGAAACCAACAGTTGGAAGTTCCCGACGGTCGCTTTCAAAAAGTAGAACATCCCAACGAAGATGGCTGCAACATCCGTGTCTACAGTGCGCAAATTATCTGTCTTATACCTTGCTGAAGAGCACGCAGACATTATACATTACAGGCGTGTTCATCTCGTCGTGGGAATATAACTCAACCATGACTGTTCCATGAGCAGTACATTGTTATCATTTATCTCGCACAACACCTTGTTTTCTGATCTAGGCCTATTTTTAGATATTGGGGCGGCGGCAGTGGCATTTTTTGAAACGAAATTTTCGTGTTTCATATTTGACTTCGTAATAAAATATAAGTCTAATGACTATCTTTCGACGTTGCGTGTCCAATTTTTGAGCTTGTGGGCATTCGACGTGGTATTGAGTCGTTTGTTCTCTACCGTTAGCTAGCCTCGGTGAAAGTTTATGTAGAAATGGCAGATACAATTTCTAATAATAAACCTGGTTGGCATGTCACCATCCCTTACAAACATAGTTGATTTGAGAAAAACGACACTATATCTAGATGCCACGGAATTTCGCGACGTACGTATTTTGGGAACTCTATAAACTTCATAGTTCAATTGTTCTCATTCGCGCGTAGAATGGAAACGCATGTATTATTTACTGGCTGTGTTAGCCTTTGTGTTACCAGCGTGAAAATGTTTATAAATAAATATTGCCATCTAGGCCTTGGCTGGTACTAGTACAGGGTTGGGCAGATGACACATTGTCGACATCTGGAAATGATGCCTGTGCCTGTGGTGTCCTTGTCAATACGCTATCTGGATCTTGATTCTTGTTGACATGTTGATATAGATGACAATCTTGTAATATGGTGTTAAAACAATATTCAACAATTTGTTTGAACTCAGCCAATGAAGTAATTGCTAATTTAGGGTTAGGATTATGGTAAGCCAGTTTTTGAAGGCAAAACATTGTGTGATTTATGATTAGATCCACATAAATGTGTCTATATTTTTATAACAATGTATACGAACAAACAAGTGATTTGTTTTGCCGTCTTGTTTTCAGAAAAGGTGAACATGACCAATATTACAATCAACATCATGCAGTATATCTTGCATGAATAGTTCGTGTCATCGATTCAAGCCGCAAGGATTGATTTTGGTGTGGACATTTATTTATGTACTGTTGCTCATTTGAAATACATTATTATAAGATGCCATGTTAAATATATAATAATGAAACAGTATTTCTGAAGCTGTGGAGTATGTATGTTTCTGTAGACGTTTCTACCATTAACTTAACTTTGTAATATTAAACTGTTATTGTATGAACTCTCGTGATAAGGAGCACACTGGAACGTTGTCAGACATTTCAGTATTATATATATATATATGTGTGTGTGTGTGTGTGTGTGTGTGTGTGTGTGTGTGTGTGTGTGTGTGTGTGTGTGTGTGTGTGTGTGTGTGTGTGTGTGTGTGTGTGTGTGTGTGTGTGTGTGTGTGTGTGTGTGTGTGTGTGTGTGTGCGTGTGTACATATATAATGTTCCTTGTGTCAATGATTGTACATTATAGTTCAAGCCAGAATGGGTGTTTCACAGCGGTTCTTCTTAATTAAGCGGATGCTCATTATATGAGGCCTCCTTACAGTTATGGTGGGAGTCCGTTGTTCCTACCACTGTGGTCCAGATTACCTGGTAAAGGGTGTTGAAGGATGAATGGAAGTATCAGTTCATCCATAAAGCTGGGTCAGTCCCTGTGATATGTTGTGCGTCAAGGGTAACTTGTCTCCTTTATTATTTACCATTTACATTAATGTTTTAATTCACATGTTTCTATATTGTAACCATATGTTTCACACATTATTGCTAAATGCTTTATTTATTGCAACTATATGTTTTACTACTACTAACTACACTTTGTGTAGGAATAGTCTTTGTGCAGTAATTGTAGTGTGACTTAACACTAAACACATAAATAGTTTGGGACTCTCGAATGAAAATCATAATTGAAAGGAGGCTGTATTACCGAGTACAAGTACTGCAATGCTACATAGAGCCCATATTGCTATATGGATGTGAATCCTGGACAATAAATAACAGTTTACAAAAAACCATAGAAGCCACTGAAATGTGGTTCTTAAGAAGAATGCTGCGAGTGTCATGAACTGCAAAGAAAAGCAATGAAGTCATCCTTAGGACAGCCAAATCAAAAGGAAAGATCATCAACAAAGTTAGAACACAATAAGCACGATTTATAGGCCATGTCATGAGAAAGAAAAAGTTAGAACAACTAGTAACAACAGGAAAGATAGAAGGAAAAAGATCTAGAGGACGCCAGAGAATAAAAATAATAGATAGTCTGTCAACATGGTGTGGAAGGAGCACAACAGAACTGCTACAAACTACACACGACCGTGCGGTTTGGAGGGCCATGATCGCCAACGCCTGTGACAGACATGGCACATAGAACAAGAAGTATTACCGAGGTGACCATAAAAAGGGGTTTGCTTTGTATTACCCCATATTGGAATACAATAACAATACTAATTTGGTCATCAAACTGTAACGCTCCTGAGACACGTATTCGTGAGAGAAATATGTATGATGTGCCTCCTTGTTATTGGGGTTGCAATTTTAATATAGTGTTGTCCTACACCTATTTATTTGAAGGTATGGCATCTATTGAACATTGCTTTAAAACAGATTACTGTAAGATAATCTTATTGTGTAATAAAATATGTGATCATCATAGTTTTGTCTTGTTAGTTTGTAAGTATATATATATATATATAAGTTTGTATATATATATATATATATATATATATATATATATATATATATATATATATATATATATATACTCCCTCTTAGTGTTAGATCAATTACAAATGTTACACAATTCCGCCCAATCATTTAACGACCTGCCTTTATAACCTATATCCGTCGATCTGGTGACAACTTGAATACTGCTGCCTACCGATTTTTAGATTGACTAATCCTTTCGTCTTGAAACACCTCAGAGGTTGGTTTCCAAGGATTTAGGCGCAAAAGAAATTATCTTATTATTATTAAATAAATAGTTACTTTGGTTGTAACTACACAATAAAGATAAAAACATGGATGTTTTCAAACTTTATCGAGGTGAAACCATCCAAAGATTAATGTAAATAACCCCTCACATCAATGTGCTGGTACATATGTTATAACAATTATAAAAGGTATCAAATAATCATTATTAAACACAATATGTATGACGTAAAATGAACGTAGTAGTGACGTAAGTGCATCAGTCTCGTTCTTTAAAAAATCTACTATGTAATGACTATGTAATTGTCTGTATGACGCATCAAATAATTAATTAAAATAACAATTATGCCCGTATGTGATGTTACAGTATCGCCCCAAGAAGTTACACAAAATATCAAACCAGCCACTACCCCTACCACCGCACTAGCCCGATCGCCGACGGAATACGGCCGATCGTAACATGTGTTTATTTGTACGATTCAATCGGACCGATTGACTCGACCGAGTCACCCGTCAATCAGTCCGATTGTATTGTGCCGTGTAGCGCCGGCTTAACGGGAATGACCTGCATATGCAAAGGTGTCCAAGCCGTGACGTAAGCATACCTTATGTCTACATTTACGTTCAGAAGACGCAGCTGGGCGAATTTGGTAAAATATACAGGCTACTGACTTAAACACAATGGTGTACTTAAACACAATGGTGTACTTAAACACAATGGTTGTACTTAAGCTTTCAAGAACACACTTGCTACATAGATCCCCAAAAGAAGACCATCAAATGCGGCCAATAAGATGATGGCGCAGGCACCTGACAGGTTGATTGCGATGTCTTTGCCTGATGCCCTACCATTATACACAACAATCGTGCGTAGATAAAGTTTAATCAAATTTAAGCATGCTTCGTCCTGTCATTCACAGGATATATTTATTTTAGACTGCGTCACCTATACATATGTACCCGTGTTAAAACAAACTTATTCAATCACATGTTCATCAAAGTGTTGGTGATCCCTGTGTTTGCGAATTCATCTGATGTCTGAACATACATAACACCCAACATCTTCGTTTGCCGTTTCGTTCACTGTCCTTTCACGTTGCGTTGAGTCCATTAGCGATTACGTGACATCCGGCCGCGTATCCTAGCAACAACCTTTGGGGATGTACACAGCAACTGCCAGAAGGCGCACCAGCGTCTATTGCAATTAAACGAGGGAAACTGCCCACTAGTTTTTCAGCTGCCCATCTTTGGCCGTCACCTTAAGAACTTGTATATTACCGACAGGCGTTAGAGATGTGACATCATTTCGGTTCCATGGTAAACAATACACAACATTCGATTGTGTATAGCCATGATGGCGGGTCACCGTGACGCCCAGACAACAAATAAGGGCAATGATGTATGACTAATGCATTCAATAGGATAAGGATATTGTAGTATAAATGATAATGATAGTTGTATTTATTTATTTATTATTATAAAGCATTTATAGAGCGCCGTGTCCGGATAACAAATCTGCTCAAAGGCGCTGACAATAGTGGAGTTTAAATAAAATACATTAAATGACCTACAACATATTAAATATAAATATTAAATAGAAAGGTAAACGAATATGATTTAAAAGTAGCATATAAAAATTACATAAAATGTCAGTTAGATAAACCTGAATAAAAATAAATATATATATATTTACAAGTGTATATATTATACATCAATTACATGAATTAGCCGTTTAAATACCTAAAATAAATAATATGCTTAAATAAAATAAAATAAATACATATAATATGCTAATTAATGCTAATAAGTACATAACCGAATGTCAATATTGCACAAATGTCACTGATGCGGACTGCAAAGTTCTTCGAAGGCCAGTCGAAATAAGTGTGTCTTTAAGAGTGATTTGAAAGTGGCAACGCAATTTGCGTGCCTGACGGCATGAGGCAGGGCATTCCACAGGATTAGGCCAGCCACCGAGAAGGAACGACGGCCATAATGTTCAAGGTGATATCTCGGAACAGTCAGCAGATCTTGTTCGGCCGATCTAAGTGATCTGGTCGGCGTGTAGGATGTCACGAGCGATGAAATGTACGCAGGGCCGAGATGGTGCACTGCACGATATACCAGCAGTAACAGCTTGAATTCAATCCGCTGGCGTATAGGCAACCAGTGCAGATGGTACAGAACAGGTGTTATGTGTTCTCGTCTCCTTGTCCCGGTAATGAGACGTGCTGCGGAATTCTGTACCATCTGCAGCTTTCGCTAGTGCGTCTCCGGCAGACCATATAACACAGCGTTGACGTAATCAATACGTGACATGGCTAAGGCTTCACAATGGTTCTGCAGCCATTAGTGGTAAGACATTTCCGAATTAACGCGATGCTTCGGAGGTGACAATATGCCACCTGGCAAACACGACGCATACATGTTGTTTTAGGTTAAGTCAAGTGCATCTTTGTCGTCATCGTTTCCATAGCGAACATTGAAATCACCGAGTATAACGATTCCGGTGTTTCGAAGTTAAACGCATTCAAGAAATTCGCCGAATTCTACGAGCAATTGGCGAAAGGACTTCGACTTGCGACCAGACGATGGTGGTCGGTAAATTACAAAGATGCGTGCCGTTGCCGCAACTCTCGATCCGCGGGCCATGGTCTGGACAGAGAAAGGTGGAAGGAGGTCTTAAAAAAGACCCCCCCCCCCACACCATCGATCGCTCCGCGGGAGATATTCAAAATTGTAACCGTGAGGGACCATCGCAGAAGTGAAAGTCTCATCACTATTGCACAACAACGTCTCTGTTTTTTTTTCTTAACAGTAAAAACATAAATAAGTGACAATGAAATGCAATACAAAATTATACAAATACGATAAGTCATATATTATATGATTCATACACAAATGAATGAACACATGATGTTAACGAAATAGGTGTATAATTACGCTGACCAACACTTAGTCTACCTCCTTCGTTGCCCTTCTGTAGATTCCACTGACGCTGTATCGATCGGTTAACTTTCCAATTATGCCAGAGAAACCTTTGGAAGGCACGACAGCTAAGCTCATCTTTCACGTCGCTAAATTACCTTTTCTTTTCATTATCTTCGTCTTTGGGCGCCAACGTAATTTTCGTCGTAGTGATATTTCACCACACAACCTCTGTAATTAGCTTCACTGCCAGCTGGGGGATGAGTTACCATTCAACCTGTGGGGTAGTTGGACTGTCCTCAATTCCTGGGAATTCTGGGATAATGTTCAAGCCCTCACGGTGGGTGTTTCTAAGAGGCAATTTGTGCTGTCTGTGATGGAGACGGGGGTAAATGAATAGATTGTAATCATTAAAACCAAACAAAATGGCGACCACTAAAGCGTGGGAGCTTCGTTTTTGTTATTCTGACTTTCTAGTTTCGCTGCTAATGTTGTAAAACGTGTGTCGTCTCGTGTCGTCGATCGGTCGTATTCTAAAGAAGCTGTGGTTTATCTTCTCCGGACATTGACTTCTGGTGGTGTTCACTTGGATGCATAGAGTAGAATTCGGATGTTGCCTAAATTATCTAATATCTTCGAAGATGATATTCTTGTTGCCAAAATGCTGGACATTGGGCTGACTAAACCACAGATGCATCATATGTTCAAATAAACATTCCGCCCTTTCCAAAGAGTTAAAAAAAACACTGCATTTGAATACATTTAATGCCGGCCCACCTAAACGAGGGTTTATCCCAGATGAACGCTACATCGCTCGTTCAGCAGGCCTCTCTACCACCGCATTCATCACATAGCAATCATAAAACTTGATGGTATTTGAATAAACATAACAAGGCAAAGTTAATAAAAAGACAAGCCAATATAGTGACTATAGACACCATTAGCTAACGTAGTAAGCACAAACCTGCCGTCAAAAGCATACGCCAACCGCAAGTTAATTGAGTTCCATGTCACAGCTTTTGCGATCCAATCAGAGGTTAACGCGAGATATGCAGTTCGACTTCGCGTAAGAACGCCAAACATGGATATTTTGCGTAAGTATAAACGCCAACTTATTTCTTACATAAATAGTTATGGTAATTCAAATGTAGCTATACAGAGTAATAGCTACAGCTATTAGGAATATATAATAATCATAAGACATAACTTCTATTGCGCCTAAATCCTTGGAAGCCAAGCTCAGAGGCGCATCATTCTCCAAACCCGTAAACAGTATTCCAGTTGTCAACATATGGGTCTAGGCGCTTGGGAGCTACGGTGGATAAGCAAGGTTGTAAAGATGAGTTTTTAAATGATGACGGAATTTTGTAATATTTTCAGCTGATCTAACACTAAGAGGGAGCCTATTCCAAAGAGTTGATGCAGCAGCAGAAAAAGCCCTAGTTCCAATGTTAGTGTTGACTCTAGGAATAAAAAGTAGGTCAGAACTAGATGATCGAAGCTGGATAGGTTTTCTTACAGGAGTAAGCAATGGATGCAAATAAGATGGTTGCTTACTGGACAGTGCCAGGTATGTAATGGTACATATCTTAAATATTATACTATATCGTACAGGAAGCCAATGCAAAGGGGTACAGAGCGAGAAAAACGAGGAGATCTTGTAACTACTCTTGCAAGACAATTTTGGACACGCTGAAGTTTTGTGATATCCTTGCTAGCGATATTATAAAGGAGGGAATTTCAATAGTCAAGTCTGCTGCTAAAAAGCGCTGTTGCAGTAGTTTTAGCAACAGAAAATGACATATGCTGGCGAATACGGCGAAGATCACGAATATAATAAAAACAGCAGCGACATGTTTGAGATATGTGTTGTCGGAAATTGAAGTTACTATCAAAGATCACTCCTAGATTCCGCACCGAGGTTGCTGGCGTGATATACTGAATCAAAATATGAGTAGGGAAAAAAAATCCAGATTACTACGCTGCATTAGAGTACCAATAATGATCAATTCAGTTTCATTTGCATTTAATTTCAACTTGCTGTCAGTCATCCAGTGGCAGATATCTTGAACGCAATCACTAAATTGGTTAAGGGAGCGATTTCTATCCGGGGTAGCCAACGAAATATAGATCTGAGTATCAGCAGCATAAAGATGATGATCCAAGTTATGTCTTTGTGTAACAGAGCTTAGTGGCGTGGTGTAAAGAGTAAAAAGCAAAGGCCCAAGAACAGAACCCTGGGGAACACCAAATAAACCCGGCAGTGCAGCTTAAAAGCAGCTCCCAATAGTTATAGTCTGGTATCTATCAGTTAGATATCCAGCTTAGACCTGTGCCAGATATGCCGTACCACTTTAATAGGCGTTCAATGAGAATGCTGTGATCAATCGTGTCAAACGGGGCAGTGAGATCTAGTAAGGTAAGTGCTGTCACTTTACCATTATTAATGTTCAAGTCAATGTCATTTTGAACCTTTAATAGGGCAGTCTCTGTTGAAAGAAACTGCCTATATGCTGATTGTGACACATTAGTTAAGACATTTGTGCTATTGAGAGACCTTAAACGACTTGCTACAATCTTTTCTAGTATTTTAGAAATAAAACTGAGGTTAGAAATATGTCCATAACAGTTTAGGTCTTGTTTAGGCAGAGATGACTTCTTAAGAAGTGGTGTGACATGAGCGTATTTGAAATCACCAGGAAAACAGCCAGAGCAAAGTAATGCATTTATAATATTTGTTACAGGTCCAATTAGTGTATCGATACATGCTTTTAGTAGTATTGTTGGAAATGGATCAAGTGCACAAGATTTATTTGGGGAGGACATAATTATTTTCCTAACTTCATCAACTGTTGCATGTTCATATGATACAAGTAGATAATTCACTTGTGGAAAGTCCACACTGACATTACTTAAATTATGACGTGGGAAAGCAGAACGAATAATACTGATTTTATTCTTAAAGTGACTAGAGAACGATACTTAATTGACACATGATCAGGTAGCGACGGAGTAGGCCGTCTGTGTCGAATGTTATTGATGCAGTTCCATAACTGACGCGGGTTATCAGACATATTTATGACCATATTTGTGTAACAATCTGATGTACTATTGGCCATTTGTCTGTTATAGAGGTGACATTGCTTAGAATAGCGTGACCTATCTAATGGCGAGCGCGATTTGCGCCATACACGCTCTAAATAACGACGACGCCTTTTAGATAGTATAATTTCGGAAGTCATCCTTGGAGTCGGGGTCCTTTCTGACGCCCATTTGGAGTTTATTCATGTTTGTTAAGTAAAACATTGAGTACTTGACAGTACTGTTTATATAAGTCAAATATATGATTTTTTTTATATGCGATAAGGTCGGATATAAGGATATTAGCCATTAAAGCTGTAATGTCAATCCTATGAATGGCTCTGTAAGACACATTGTGTTTCGACTCATAGAAACGTTAACATTAGCAATGACAGTATGGTGGTCTGATAACCCATCTGAAACAGTAGGTGCCTTGATATTATTACAAGTTGAATGGGTTATCAAGAGGTCAAGCCAATGGCCATGTAGATGTGTCGAAAAGGTAACATGTTGTTTCAAATTAAATGATGCCAGAATATCATCCAACGTAGTTGTAGTTGTAGAAGGTATATACACATGTAGATTAAAATCACCAAGAATGTAAAATTCTGAATGAATAACTGCCAGATTTTCCAAAATATCCTGGAAGAAATGTTCCGGATGTCCTGGAGGGCGATAGATACAAACAAAGTATGAGGAAAAAGAAGAATCTGAAATTTCAGCACAGATGGACTAAAAACTGGAGTATTCAGGGTTAGAATGTAATTTAACTTTGAACTGCGGTGATATAAGAAAGCCAACACCACCTCCACGGCACGATTAAATGTGGTCGATGGTGAAAGGGGTAACCAGAAGGGGAAACGTCAGCATTGCATGCATGTGTATCATGTGGTCTGAGCCAGGTCTCAGTTACAGCAAGAATGTTTAGTTTCTTTTAAATTAATAAATCACAAAGTGAGGCTGTCTTATCTCGTACAGATCGAACGTTTGTAGTGGCCACCCGAATGTTTCGTCTAACAGCTGGCCCAGGATTGAGACTTACATAATAAAATTAAACAAAGTATTGCTAATTTTAATGTTGCCGTAGAATTGAAATATAATGATGGATTCTAGTGTGATTCGGAAAAAGCAAATTAAAATGATTAGATGTCGATGGTTTGCATAACACAAAATCGTTAATCCTTACAGGAACAGTGCAAGACAAGCAGAAAATACCCAATAAGAATAATGGTGACATAATTATGTTAGACTATTATCATATTTAGTAGAAATTAATAGACCAAAACCATATAATTATATATCATACAGATAATGAATAGTAAAGAATGTTAAGCCCAGAGCTAAGGCTAAGGCGTAAGTCAAAAACTAAAACGCCGGTTTTATTAAGTTGAATAGGACAGGACCAAAACTCGTTAAAATATACTTATAGTTTAAATATACTTAGCTTATGGTTGAATTATTGGTTCTGTAGCACTTTACAAGTTACGTAATATTAAAAGTAATCTATTCAAAATAATTAGTATACTATAATTGAACATTAGACGTAAGATACATTTTGAAAGTAAACATTATGCCATGCCCCCTAGTATATGCTTATAAAGAAAGTTGAGTTATAAATTACATGTATGTATTTTGACGACTTTTAAAAAGACTTAGGCTTGCTTGTTTTCATCGGCAGCGATGCAGTGAGGCGCAATACACATTTGTTTATTGGAGTGGAGTACTTGGTTAGCTTAGGCTTATGCATGGCTAAGCGCCCCTATATATAATATTTTAACACATGTCTATCCAATGTTAATTAAGCCCACATAGATAGTTATATGGGCCTAATATTTAAACTTATTTATTTATTTTGTAAACGTAGTTAAGTCGTTGGTTGCATTATGTCTACTTTGGTTATGTTGCAATGTTGGCATGTCACGTTTTTGTGCAACTACGAAAATTAATATCTTTAGACAGAAACCTAAGAATTGTATTTGGCGGTTTATATAAAATGTAGATTAATGGCCTATTTACATTGCCGACTGGACTAGATGCAGACAGGTGATTAAGAAACGGTTACAAAATGCGCTAACCAGCTGTCAGTCAATGTCAGATGTGGCATTGTTTTGCAATCTGTTCCCGCCGTTCATATTTAATTAAAACATAAACAATGTTTAAACCCATTTTACATTTAAACTGTTGAGATTAAGCAACAAAACATGTTTTTTTTGTATTTCAAATGGCACATAAGGAAACACAGATTTTAAAATGTTATGTTTCTCAAACTGTGCACGTGTGGTTTGCGAATCCTACCACAACATTAAAGAAATTCATATTCTGTGCATTTTCTCGTGAAATAATGGAAAATAATCAGTTACATATGTTAATCTTTGCAACATTAGAGAACCACGCTGTGGTAAATAAACATCATGATTAAGCTATGTTATTGCATAACAGGACTCGACACACATTTTTTGGTTTGCCTAGCCTAATCGTACGAGCCGGAATGGTTGCACTGGGGGTCGCGTTTACCGTTATTGCGTCCTAAATTCTACCTTCCTGCGATTATCGATTGCGATAAAAGTTAAATTGTTCCGTTAGCACATTTATACGCATATCCGTATATTTCGTACATGCATTTTACTGTCAGTAACACACAGAAAATCACTACATACCTTGTTTCCCCTGGAAAAAATATGCGCAAGGTTGTAGGGGTGGGCTATGCGAGCGCCGCAGGCGCGAAGCGTTGGTAGGGGGGTCCTGGCGCATGCTCCCTAGGACTTTTTTTAAAACCAGCTTAAAATGGTGCATTCTGAGGTATGTTTTAACCTTCACTCTTGAATATAAATGGAAAGATATAAAACACCAAGACACTACTTGTAAATGTAGTAATCATGATTGATAATAGTCAGTAATCATAATTGTTTCATCGTGTTGAGGCGTGGTTTCCACTATGCCACTGGTACTCAGTTAAATTGTGGTTTCCACTTGACCACTGGCACTTGGTTGTAGTGATGTTTTTCTTGTCCTAACACAAGGCTTTCTTACCACGCTGACAAAGTCAGTAAAAAAGTAAAAGGTAAGTTCTTATATAGCGCAGTAATCAGTCCTAAAGGACTGCTCAAAGCGCTTTACATTTTACTCCCTGGCAGACCTGTTCAGTTGAATATCATCTCGACTTCTCTGGGAAGCATCCAGTGGTATCATCTGAAGACTCTTTCATCATCACCTTTAAATTACTATGTTATCATAGTGGTTTATGTTCGAAAGATGATATTTTATTTGTTTTGTATCGAATCCGGGTCCACCTCGATTTCTCCGTTATAACTTGGGTTTTGCCTAATTTTGATACCTCAATCATTCAACTTTATCCTAGGCATATCTACATGTAAGAATATTGCGTCTTACGCCCATTTCAGGCATAAATAGCGGCTCGGTTTGTATCAACATACGATGCTATGTCGCTCATTTTACTCGCACTGTGCGGGTAATGCACGGCCGTGATTGCACAACTGACAAGTGATGCCATTCACGTTATCCAATGGAGTTAATTCCAAGATGTAAATCCTAATCGGCCTTCAGCGACGTTAAGACGACTAAACGATGTTGTTACAAATATGCGATTTTGCAGTAATATAAGTGACTTTGTGGTGTTAATTCGCGCCGCTCATCGACGCTGAATATATCGCGAAGGAACAAAAACAAATGGGACACGAAATAGCTATACTAGGCGGAAATTTCGGCATATTTTGTGCGAGGCGGCATAGAAAAACGGCGAGGCGGCCCGCGTCGCTTGTCATATACCAGGGGAAACACTGACATATCAGAAAATGATTACCTGTTGGAGCCGACCTGCTGGAGCCGATCGTAATAGCGCTCACTGCGAGCTTAGCTAGTTGTGTTTTATTAGATGTCAACGCGAGATCGACGGTTTACCTCAAATATGTTTTGAGCTAGCTTAGGGAGTTATCCTTTTTAATGGCTACAACTCGCTATAAAATAATTATGATGTGATAATTATACTATAAAAATTAGTTTTTTAACTGTTGTGTTTGTAGCACCCTTTGTACGTGTATAACACTTTTAGTTACACAAATTGTTGCGTGCACCCGTGAACTGCGAGGTACATGCCTGTATGTGTGCATGCACGCACGTATGCACGTATGCACGCAAACTCGTAGGCACGTCTGAATGTCTGCACGAGTGACATATGCACACTTCCAATGCGTGCATGTAAAACGTGTAACAGTAAACGACAGCAGCCAGGGACAATAAAACAACAAAATGAGTTTATTTAAGATACACCGATTATGCTACACGCAATGTCTAATATGGTTGAACCCCGCTGCAATCATCACAGCCGCTTTAGTCCGAACTGATTGAAAAAAGACTAAATATATAATACAATTGACCGATGAATTGCACATCATTGTCCAAACGGCAGCAAACCTAAATGAATAAGGCAAATATTTGTCCATTCCTATGACAGTTGTGAATACGTCTATTGCGACAGGAATAGTAAGAATTGTATAAGCCATACATATAAGTAGCACATTTCTACCAGAGCGAATGGACTTCAATGTCAGCGACGGAATGCTTCCAATGCGGGCAGTTTCTCCCCCGATTGAATTCACTTGCGAGGTGATTTGAAGGTGTGTTCGTACAATCACGCAGAATATCCTTACGGTGGCGTAAATAATGACAATGATAGGTATTACAATTCCCAGTGTCAACACTACGAGAAATACGGCTTGTATTGATGAAGTACTTTCTTTATTAAATAGACACGTGTCAATGTCCCATGTAGCTGTTCCTTGTAGTAATGTTCCGGCTAAAACCGCCCCCGTCAACCAAATGCAAGAAATGATGACGTAACTTCGATTTCGAGTGAGGATTTGTTCATAACGCAGCGGTTTCGTTATAGCGACCATCTTGCACACGGTCACCCAGCACAGACTGTGCATGGAGGTGAAGTGGAACCATGCACAGCTCACTAGTTGAATCTTAGGCAGATAGCGAATCATGTTACGTACATTCGGCGTCACGTTGGAACAGACGGCAGCGCTGATGGGCATCGCCGTACAGCCGTTGGCGAGATCAGACAGCGTGAGGGACAACATGAAGAGCGTCGTGCGATCTTCGCGCAGTATCGGATGTTTCACGATTACAGCGATCACGAGCACATTCAGTGTTATGTTCATCACGATCACAGCACTGATGATGACGGGCTTCATATCCTCGTAATACGTTACATCCATATTTAAAATATATCATCAAAATCTGTTAGATCCATACTGTGCAAACGGTAGACAGTGTTTTACTGTCGGCTCGCTCAACCAACATGCACAACGCGTGCGTACGTGATGACCTTTCATTTGCC
>OZ023207.1:4237677-4269290 GCA_963995525.1 Escarpia spicata
GCAGCAGCTACTTTGCGAACATCATATACAAATTGTCCGTCGTTAAATTTAACATTACTTACTTACGTAGGTCTTTTCACTTAATTGAATTGATCGAAATGCAGAAACATACTCCATACGTGTATACACTTATTTATGTTGCCGATGTTGTACTAATTGGTTCGTTATTAAATGCGCTGAAGTTTACAAATGACATGAATCGTTTGGGTAAAATGAAAATCTAACAGTTTTCCATATCTGTTAGACGGAAAATCAAAGCGGACCATTGTTGGCCACGTTCTATTGCAATGTTACAGATATCGACGAGTGTGCCAACAACCCATGTCCATGTAAAAGATTACGCTCGTTCCTGCTTTCCGGGTCTCCAAGGAGATGATTGAGAAACATGTACGACCTTTATGGTTTTCGTTTGTATATGCATGTACTATGCGTCGCAATTGCGGCAACAGTAGATCCTGGCTTGATGTAATTTTTTTATATATTGTTTATATCAATGTATTTATTTTATATGGCTATACTATTTGTATCGATGAATTGTTTTTACAAAGATATACTACATGTTTGTCTGAAATTAAATTAGTATTATTATTATCATTAGTGTTATTATATTATTATTATATACAATATATCTAATCTTTCTAGTTTTGCATGCCACGTGTCGAAATTAATGGCCGCTGCAGCAGCATATGCTGGAGACAAAGTACCAGAATATTGTGCTTAATTTAACTTTTACATTAAAATGACCGATTAAGTACTATTTATAAACAACATCCGTCACGTTATGTTTGCAGGAGGCAAGCTCACCGACAGCGGCGCCCACCTCTCCGTGTACAGACGCTAAGGAAGGCTAAAGACGATTCCTGTCCTCTGACACCTACAAGGCGATGTGTGTCCCCAGCAGCGCCTTCGGCCGGAAAGAGACGAAGTGAACTCTGTCTGTGCTGACGTTTTTATAAATATTTATCAAAGCAATCGTTCTAAGTTACAAGGGACAACGAAGCAAAATATATCTTTCTTCAACGTTTTGACTCCCAACAAAATCGTTTGTTTTATAGCTTTGTCTTATTCTGTATTAACCGTGCTGCAGTATGCCGAGGTGAATAAAACGTGAAGAAAGTCAATTTACGACATCGATATTATTGTATCTTTCCATGTGTATTGAATGTTTTCCTTTGCTGCCCATTTCTCCGTGCTTTCCACAGTTGCATGGCGCGATAGTCACGTCATTTCCCTAGTAACTCGCGGGTTATGTACGCATCAACAACAAAGCTGATCTTTGCATAGAGATTGAAGTTTTCACTGCGTATCGCAGCTGTTCATCAAGCTATTAACCACAAACATTATTATTATTATTATTATTACTTATATTAGTTGGTCACACGACCTGCGTATACGGTGTACTACATTATTGTCAAACACTAATTGAATACTAAACGTATAAATGCATTTGAAAACAAGTGTTATAGAAAGACATTACGAGTTTCGTGGACTGAACGTAGAACTAACGAATCCATCGCAGATGAGCTTGGTGTTATACCCGGGACTTTATTGAACTTTGTAACGAAACAGAAACTAAGTTATTTCGGCCATGTGAAACGGCATCAGTCTCTAGAGAGACTAATAATGGAAGGAATATGGAAGGCAGCAGAAGCAGAGGAACACCTAGGAAACAATGGGGGAAGGACATAAAGGAATGGATGGGAGCAGACGTCTGGCAAGCGGGGAGACTGGCAAACGAAAGAGCTGTCTGTAGACAATCCATCAAGGCTGCAACGTCTGGAGATGGATAAGCAAACCCAAGAAGAAGAAGAATTAAATACAAGTAGGGGGCGACCTGGTCAAATCGGCACCCAAAGCAAACAAGCATTACATTGTCTGCGTCTTTCTAAGTATGTGTTTAATGAATTGTATAACAGCCATAATTTCCACATTGCAACCATCTTAAGGCTAGCGTGGAAACTTTGCCAAATTAATCATAAAAAACAAAATTCTGCTGTAAAATGAGAGAACGTTTTACAACCCAACACCTGGGTTACTGCACCAGAAACATAGTTCTATGTGGTGCACATACATAACCCTCGAGTTACTACGCGAATGTCCTCTCGATACCGCTTGGAACCAGTACTGACAGTAACTGGCCGAGAGCAGTAGCGCCACATGGTGGGTCATGACTGTACTACGACTTCGCGCCAATAACGCTGTAGCGAAAAATCCTGCCGCTGTAAAATACTGCCGCACAGACCCTTAATGCGCATGCCTGGAAGTAGAAGTTCGCTCTGTAGGGAAATATTGTACCCCGAATTTGCAGGCCTCGGTATATTTCAGACTCGAATGGACAGACATGAATTTAACCGCTGATTCACCAAGGTTGGGCCACATTCATTTTTATTTGCATAATGGATGTTGCCACACATCTGTCCAGGGTAAAAATTAAATAAATGGTGTTCAATAAGGTGCCAAGAAGTTTCGTCTAGAAGGTGTGTATGATAATCGGTTCCTGTTCGTGTGACAAGCGTACGTAGCAACAGCTGCTCTAAATAATTATGTACTAATAATCCGAAGCTCTTTAACTAATACTTCAACTTACAACAGTTATTAAAATATATGTGGAGGACTTAATAAAGTAAAACATGGTTTGTTATAAATAGAAGGTTATCACTGAATATGTCAAAGACTAACTGTATGTTGCTTAGTAAGATCTACTAGGTTCTGGGAGTTGTAACAGATGACAAGATCTACTAGGTTTCTGGGAGTTGTAATAAATGACAAGATCTACTAGGTTTCTGGGAGTTGTAACAGATGACAAGATCTACTAGGTTTCTGGGAGTTGTAACAGATGACAAGATCTACTAGGTTTCTGGGAGTTGTAATAGATGACAAGATCTACTAGGTTTCTGGGAGTTGTAACATATGACAAGATCTACTAGGTTTCTGGGAGTTGTAACAGATGACAAGATCTACTAGGTTTCTGGGAGTTGTAACAGATGACAAGATCTACTAGGTTTCTGGGAGTTGTAACAGATGACAGGATCTACTAGGTTTCTGGGAGTTGTAATAGATGACAAGATCTACTAGGTTTCTGTGAGTTGTAACAGATGACAAGATCTACTAGGTTTCTGGGAGTTGTAACAGATGACAAGATCTACTAGGTTTCTGGGAGTTGTAACAGATGACAAGATCTACTAGGTTTCTGGGAGTTGTAACAGATGACAAGATCTACTAGGTTTCTCGGAGTTGTAACAGATGACAAGATCTACTAGGTTTCTGGGAGTTGTAACATATGACAAGATCTACTAGGTTTCTGGGAGTTGTAAGAGATGACAAGATCTACTAGGTTTCTGTGAGTTGTAACAGATGACAAGATCTACTAGGTTTCTGGGAGTTGTAACAGATGACAAGATCTACTAGGTTTCTGGGAGTTGTAACAGATGACAAGATCTACTAGGTTTCTGGGAGTTGTAATAGATGACAAGATCTACTAGGTTTCTGGGAGTTGTAACAGATGACAAGATCTACTAGGTTTCTGGGAGTTGTAACAGATGACAAGATCTATTAGGTTTCTGTGAGTTGTAACAGATGACAAGAACTACTAGGTTTCTGGGAGTTGTAACAGATGACAAGATCTACTAGGTTTCTGGGAGTTGTAACAGATGACAAGATCTACTAGGTTTCTGGGAGTTGTAATAGATGACAAGATCTACTAGGTTTCTGGGAGTTGTAACAGATGACAAGATCTACTAGGTTTCTGGGAGTTGTAACAGATGACAAGATCTACTAGGTTTCTGGGAGTTGTAACAGATGACAAGATCTACTAGGTTTCTGGGAGTTGTAACAGATGACAAGATCTACTAGGTTTCTGGGAGTTGTAACAGATGAAAAGATCTACTAGGTTTCTGGGAGTTGTAACAGATGACAAGATCTACTAGGTTTCTGGGAGTTGTAACAGATGACAAGATCTACTAGGTTTCTGTGAGTTATAATAGATGACAAGATCTACTAGGTTTCTGGGAGTTGTAACAGATGACAAGATCTACTAGGTTTCTGGGAGTTGTAACAGATGACAAGATCTACTAGGTTTCTGTGAGTTGTAACAGATGACAAGATCTACTAGGTTTCTGTGAGTTGTAACAGATGACAAGATCTACTAGGTTTCTGTGAGTTGTAATAGATGACAAGATCTACTAGGTTTCTGGGAGTTGTAACAGATGACAAGATCTACTAGGTTTCTGGGAGTTGTAACAGATGACAAGATCTACTAGGTTTCTGGGAGTTGTAACAGATGACAAGATCTACTAGGTTTCTGGGAGTTGTAACAGATGACAAGATCTACTAGGTTTCTGGGAGTTGTAACAGATGACAAGATCTAGTAGGTTTCTGTGAGTTGTAATAGATGACAAGTTAACATGGGAGGAAAACATTGCTACAGATAAGTCTAATGTATGTGAAAAATCAATAATGCACGATACCACAATTGATTAACTTTCTTTTATAAATGGAATGTATTTTACCCTTGACAGATGTGTGACAGCATCCGTTAGACAAATAAAAATGAATGTCGTCCATCCCTGGTGAATCAGCGATTATATTCATTTATGTCCATCAGAGTCTGAAATATAACGAGGCCTGCAAATTCGGGGTAGAATATGTCCTTACACTGCGAACTTCTACTTCCGGACATGCGCAGTAAGGGTCGGTGCGGCATTTGAAGTCCTAACCGCGTGAGGGATAGGAATTCCCTGATATAGTCAGCTAACTACGGCCAGCAAGTACTGGTAGCGGGTGGCGATATGACTGCTTATATAAAAAGTGTTGTTGTTTTGACCTTTTGAGATGATCCTTAAAAGGAGGTAGTCTGCTCCTAGTTTTTCTTTAAATAATTAATAATTTATAATATTCTGAAGACTACACTAATTATGTTGGGTGTGTACTGCCCGCCAAATTGTGCTTTGGTAGCCCATAACAACGGTCGCAATACAAAGGTACGACCGCGGGTACGTAGTCAAATATTAAACAAAACATACAATTTCAAAACAAGCTGTACTTGCAATACGGCCGAATCGGGCTGAGTTAACTGCTAGACCCTTTGATATTCATTCCCACTTTCAACACAGCAGACTTCCTGTCCTGTTACTAATTTCTATGCCCGCTAATTCCGGGTAGACGAAGAGACTACGTCCCTTTAATTCGTCTTTTAAAAAGCACGTTAATTTCTATTTTGAGATCACGCGTTATTTTTTAGAAAACCGTTATTGTTTATTATGAGATAACATATTGATTGTTATTTTGACATGTTGCATAACTATGTGTTTTAATTATTAACCCTTTATTTTAAGTTCCCTTTCCTCCCTGGGTGAGTCGGTCCCATCGCTTGCACACGTTGCAAGTATTCGGTGCTGCGCAATCACTCACTTTAGGATCCTTCTCGTTATCATCTTAACATGGTGCCACTTTTAGCAGAATCACTCACTTTGGTATCCTTCTCGTTATTTTAACATGGTGCCACGTTTAGCAGAATCACTCACTTTGGGATCCTTCTCGTTATCTTAACAATGTGCTACTTTTAGCAGAATTGTTCACTTTGGGATCCTTCTCGTTATCGTAACATGGTGCCACTTTTAGCAGAATCGTTCACTTTGGAATCCTTCTCGTTAACTTAACATGGTGCCACTTTTAGCAGAATCACTCACTTTGGTATCCTTCTCGTTATCTTAACATGGTGCCACTTTTAGCAGAATCACTCACTTTGGGATCCTTCTCGTTATCTTAACAATGTGCCACTTTTAGCAGAATTGTTCACTTTGGGATCCTTCTCGTTATCGTAACATGGTGCCACTTTTAGCAGAATTGTTCACTTTGGGATCCTTCTCGTTATCGTAACATGGTGCCACTTTTAGCAGAATTGTTCACTTTGGGATCCTTCTCGTTATCGTAACATGGTGCCACTTTTAGCAAAATTGTTCACTTTGGGATCCTTCTCGTTATCGTAACATGGTGCCACTTTTAGCAGAATTGTTCACTTTGGGATCCTTCTCGTTATCTTAACATGGTGCCACTTTTAGCACAATCTGTATCGAATGGTTTCAGATTATGAATGGAATTATGCGCTTTATGCAGCGTTGCAATGAGGTAATAAATGCAATAATACTAGGTTGAATATGCTTTCTCATTTAGCTTTTCACGGAAGCGGTTCACATACGTCTACAAATTAGTATGTCTAAAAATAGCAGTTGCATATTGTCGCAGTTCAAATTTGATACCACTTTTGTAATCTCTTTCGAAATCAATATCAAGATAAGCTGGATGAGAAACTACTCAACCAAGTTTCATTTACAAAGGATGTGTTACATGTTATAGAGAATGTGTGGAGCTCTTCTGTTTTAATCAAAGACAAATTATTCTCATAGCTCTCTGTTTTATGTACTCAGTACATATTGCTTTAACTGAATTTTACACATTGTAGTACGAATAAAAAATTAATACTTATTCGTACTACAATAAATAAATACTTATTACTAGACGATTCGAATGACACGACTACGCGTCGTCGTTGGCCAAGAGGCAGTGATATCAACATAAAAATGATTACAATGTGTATTTACCGTCATACTGCTGTTTATTGTAATACCAACCTCATATAACTGTTGTTACCGTTGATATCTATACTGGTTATGAATTAAATACAGATCCTGGTCTTGGTACTGTATTACAAAGCCTTTGTCGAAACCGCGACTGTCGTTAAGCTCACACACAGGATCCTAATTTAATTTTCCTCCACACCTGCTGTTGCGTGCTATTAGTTTGATGCGTTCAGTAGCAGCTGTTGATTAGTTTAGTAATATGCCGACTCTTTATTTCGTCACAACGGCGACTTTCAAAAGCGGTTTAACGTGTCGCTGCGAGGTGCAACAGGTACAAGCATGATCATATCATGCAACATGGAGAGATGTTTATATATGTGAACTGCGTTGTTAAAGTTATATTAAATTTAGAGTATGTTAACAAAATTAATTAACATCTAATCAATGTAGCGTAAACTGTACACATGAAACAATCGTTTTAAACAACCCCGAACAAAGTGTAAACTGTTTTAATTACATATTTTAAACATGGCACCATTAAAATGGAGATATATATTATATGCTGCAGCTGAAACAGGATAACTTTGAAGTGCGGATGTGACAGAACTTCATTGCGGGGTCTCAGGCATCAGTGTAGCAGGAGAGGGGGTACGGTTGGGGCTCACACTGTTATTATTCGTATCTGTATATGTCATTTATGGAGTATTGCAAGTGTGTTACCCCTTAAGCGCCGCTGTCCACTCACACCTTGCTGTGGCCAACTGGTAGATGAGTTTCAAAAAGAAAAACGATTTCAAGTTTTTTACTTGCGAAGGATGTATGTTCATTGCCGCCTTTCAACGAAATATGGAAACTGTAGAGTGACTGGCACCAGAGTAAACCAATTAAAAGTAGCGTAAGAACGAGAGCTGAAACCCTTTTGGAAGAAGGTTTTTGGGTGGGGTATTCAAGAGATAAGACAATGGAAGATTAAATTAGTAGCGATGGCGACGAATCGGTTGCCGGAGAAAATTTTCTCAGCATGGAAAGAGGCTGAGAGGATGGTGTAGGCAGAAGGCAACATAGCTGATGCGACAGGAAGGGCGGACGGTGACAGGAAGGACGGACGGTGACAGGAAGGGCGGACGGTGACAGAAAGGACGGACGGTGACAGGAAGGGCGGACGGTGACAGGAAGGACGGACGGTGACAGGTTGGCGTGAGAAAAACGGGAAAGGAAGATACTATACTACAGCGCTTCTGCTAGATTTGTGTATGCCTTTCCACGAATCTTAGTTGTTTTGTTCACTGTTCATTACCGTTGATTATGAGTACTAACGAACTATTCATGCTTTTGCACCCAGTCTTCCACATTTAACAACATTTTACAAGATACGTCAATTTAAACAAACGTGTGCTCGCGTGAGCCGCCTAGTTGGTGGAGGCATCGCCTATCCGTCACAAATGCTACCATGAAAACAAGAGAAGGGCGCAAGAGTAACAGTTAGTCTGATGAACGTGTAAAGCTGCTTCCTCAGTTGACTTTGCCCATCGCGATCCCCGTTCTTACATGTCGTCATCGCGATACCCGTTTTTACTTGTCCTCGTCGCGATCCCCGTTCTTACATGACCTCATTGCAACCCCCGTTCTTACATGTCCTCATCGCGATCCCCGTTCTTGCATGAGCTCATTGCGATCCCCGTTCTTACATGACCTCATTGCGACCCCCGTTCTTACATGTCCTCATCGCGATCCCCGTTCTTGCATGTCCTCATCGCGATCCCCGTTCTTACATGAGCTCATTGCGATCCCCGTTCTTACATGACCTTATTGCAACCCCCGTTCTTACATGTCCTCATCGCGATCCCCGTTCTTGCATGTCCTCATCGCGATCCCCGTTCGTACATGTCCTCATCGCGATCCCTATTCTTACATGTCCTCACCGCGATCCCCGTTCTTGCATGTCCTCATCGCGATCCCCGTCCGTACATGTCCTCACCGCGATCCCCGTTTTTACATGTCCTCACCGCGATCCCCGTCCGTACATGTCCTCACTGCGATCCCCGTTCTTACATGTCCTCACCGCGATCCCCGTCCGTACATGTCCTCACCGCGATCTCCGTTCTTACATGTCCTCACCGCGATCCCCGTCCGTACATGTCCTCACCGCGATCCCCGTCCGTACATGTCCTCACCGCGATCCCCGTCCGTACATGTCCTCACCGCGATCCCCGTCCGTACATGTCCTCACCGCGATCCCCGTCCGTACATGTCCTCACCGCGATCCCCGTCCGTACATGTCCTCACCGCGATCCCCGTTCGTACATGTCCAAATATGTGATATCCACTGTAAGTTTACTAAAATAATAAAGTGCAATTTTTTTTTAATTGTGGAAATAACTTAGTTTGATCCATCTTGTTAAATGTTGAAGATTATATGCAAAAGCATGATTATATGCCGGTAGTGCTGCGTGGACATTCTTCAGGCGTTAAATGAAATAACAACTAATCAACAAATGGGTGACATTACCTTTCGTATCCTAGACATCGGTGATAAGGTCAAAAAGCACGATATCATCTAACATAATTATTTTAAAATATTCAATTTATATAAATTCATCTAAATAAAGAACATAATCAGACATTAAATATGTGACTTTACTTTCCATAGTATAAACATCGATGATAACGTCAACAAGAAGAACTGATCTGACACTTTTTGACATATTTGATTTATATCAATCCACTTAAATAAACAACATATAATGATATGTGTGCCTTTGCTTTTCATATTATAAACATCGGCGATAACGTCAAAAAGAAGAACTGATCTGACACATTTTAACATATTCGATTTATATAAAATCTTCTCTCCCGTGTAACGTGCTTATTTCGGCAACGTGTGTGAATCTGCCGGGAATAAGACGCACCACGCCTATCTACATTACCATAATATAATAAGCCGTTTATATAAGCCGTAATAATTCGTGCTTCTTTGACCCCGCATGCACGATGCAATTCTGGTCCCACAGCGTCGCATCCACAACATCGAAAATAACATTCTACGAATAATATTTAATATGTGTATATATGTGTGTATGCGTGCGTGTGTGTGCATGTGCGTGTGCGCGTGCGTGCGTGCGTGCGTGCGTGCGTGCGTGCGTGCGTGCGTGCGAGCACACGCGTGTGCGTGCGAGCACACGCGTGTGCGTGTGAGTGTGTTTGCATCACTGCAGCGTTGGTCTAACCACTGTGCATTGTAGAAACGCCCCTCAGAATACGGAACATGGTGATAATTCATTAAGCTGTTCCCTTTTTCCAACACTCCTTATAATCACGTGTCCCTATAACACCGTGGAGTGTAGAACGCGGATTAAATAATAATAACAATAACATATTTATGTTCACACCATGATGAAACTATAACACTGTTTGTGGAACATAAAGTACGTGTTACGTCAGAAGAAATACATTGAAGACATTTCCTGTTGTAGATACACGTGCAGTGCTCTAGTAATAGTACGTACAATACAATTAGATACACGTGCAGTGCTTTAGTAATAGTACGTACAATACAATTAGATGCATGAGCAGTGCTCTAGTAATAGTACGTACAATACAATTATATATTTGACATCATAACGAAGTCTTCACGGTGGTGTTTGTTTTATGATACAAAACATTGCAACATCAGTGCAGACAGGCATGTACTTTTCTATTACGGTAATTACCAATACGCAGTGGGATAGAGTGTATCATAATACGGCCATGCATTTAGGTGCACAAGTTCGCGGCCGTTTGTTGAGTCGGGGATAAAGAATAAAATAAAGTGCATGTCAGACATTAATAACCTAACTTGGAGGTTGCTGAATTAAGTGAATGTTCCTTATAACAGAACCCGTTATCACGACAGTCGACGGGAAGTAACACGCACTAAGATGTTTATGTTCGTATTCGAACATGCCAAGTTCACGCGACACATTTTTTATGTGGCTAATATCCGCAGAGAGCATATCTAAAGTATATCGACAACAACATTTTTATTCCAAAACATCAGATTAATATAAACTATAGAATGAATTAACATTAAAAAAACTCACCTGAAACTACACCTACCTTTCATTAAAAAAAACTCACGACGAGTGTGTTCTAAATTGTATTTCTATTAAAACATACATAAGTTCTTTGATGTGATGAATTTCGCGTGTTCCTGTTAATGACATACTGCCGAAGGCGTCATGTTTCTTGCGCCTCTGAGCTCAGTTTCCTGAGGACGTTAGGCGCCATAGAAGTACACACGAATTAATATTATATCAGTCGCAAGGACATATTCTACGAAGTTCCCAACATATACTACCCATATAAGAATGCACTGATGAGAATCACAAGATCATAAATTATAAAAACGGCTGATAGTTTGCAACGTGAGGTTTCTATAATCCGTGGATATCGTGACAATATTTGTTGTACACTCTTTCATTGCCGTACAAACAAGTCTTCTGCCGACACAGTTTGATGCATGTCGATTGCTAGTAGAGGACATTTACTATCAAACTCCGATTATTATATTGACGTGCGTTAAACTCGTCGTTGCGTGCAACTACACGAACATGCAATGTCGCCTAGTAACTATCCTGGGAACATGCAACAGTGTGCATAGATACAACGCTGGGTATGATTTGCTGTTAACACATAGCGTCGGGCTCTGTATTGACGGAGTTGGTCGTGACGTTGTAGATACACGTCACACTGTGAAACAACCAGAACTTGTGAAGAAACATGTGTTCATGTCGCTACTGTTCAAGCCGCCATTGTACTTGGAGTACAGAGAGGACAAGAATACGATATTGTTGTGTCGATTTACCACCGTGAAACACGTGCAACTGAGCCTGTTTGAACGACTCAAAGTCATCATATCCCGTCGCTACTGGAAAACCTAGCCTACAACTAAACTATAATATGTTCATAACATTAATGGAACGCGTGACGTCACTGGAACACGTGATATCGTTGGACCACGTAGTATCATTGGAGAACGTGACATCAGTTCAACACGTGACGTCATTAGAACACGTGATGTTACTGGAACAGGGGATATTATTGGAACACGTATCGTCATTGGAGCAGGTGACATCATTGGAGCACGTGACGTCATTGGAGCACGTATCATCGTCCCTTGAGCCGACACAGGCGCCGACAGTTGAGGAGATGCGCGAGACTCTGGCGGAAGTTGTCTGAGAGGAAGGCATAGAGGAAGGGATTGAGGCAGCTGTTGAAGTAGAAGAGAAGGAAGGTGACGGGCGGCATGAGCAGGTTCTCGTGCGTGTAGTGGCGCCGCGTCGTCCAAGTCTGCCACAACAGACGCACGTGGTGCGGCAACACACACGCGGCAAACGACACGATGATGGCGATGAGCAGTCGGATCACCTTCCGTCGCGCTACGAGCGGGTTCCGGCGCTTCGTCTGAGTCCGCAACATCAGCTCCGTCGACGACTTCCGCTGGCCCGACGTCCGTGGCAACGCGTCGCCTGGCGACGGCGGCGAGCGCGCGCGTTGCCCTGGCGACGACAACGAGCGTGCGCACACTGGCGACGACGGGGACCGCGACCCGGCGGATAAACGCCGCCCGTCGAAATTGTCGCGTCCAACGTCATTCCGCAGAGGTGATGACACCTTGAGTCTGTCTCCGTACCCGACGCGAGATGGGTCGTACGAGTTGGTTGGTACGGGTAACCGCGTGGGGCGGGGAACAGCGGGTTTGGCGCTCAGTTTCCGCCACGAATTTATGACGGGACTGACTGATGGAGTCCCTCGCGGGGATGATGAGAACCCAACATGCTGGTTGATGTAGCTACGGTCGAGGTCCGTGGAGTTGGTGACGCACGTGTCTTTAGCGCCGGTCGTGGTCGGTGTGGTCGGGGTGAGGCGGAAGGTGTCGGGGCGGCGGAGGAAGCGCTCACTGGCCGGGCGTCCTGAGCTCGTCCGCCACAGCACGATGGAGATGCTCGTGTACATGACGACCATCAGAACGAGAGGCAACACGTACCACAGCACGAAGTTCACTGTCACGTACGCCTTCATGTTCAATTTTCGCATTTGGTAGCAGAAGTGCACGCTCGTTGATGGGTCGTCCGGTGATCTGAAACAAGAAACACGAATTAAAGGTCCATGCATGGAACTAATATTCACAAATTATATGTAAATGCTACAAGGTATGACTGTTACAGCGGAATCTTCCTGCCAAGGATTTGGGATTGGACGACAGTAACCTGAATATCGAGGTGATATTAGTGAGACCAATTTCCTATATCTTACTATACATGGAAATACTTCCATACTGTATTAGGGTGCCGTATTGCAATGTGGCTGATGTACCGAGACGACCGTAAAGTGGGGGTCGACTTTATGCAGTTTACGTCTGATATTTGATTTGGTTTATGTGTGTACATAAAGTGACAAAGTTCGCTAACATCCATGGATTCGTTTGAGCAATCCCTAAACATGTTTGAAAGTGATCGCTAGATGTATCTACTGTACACGTGTTTTCAACACCGAGACAATGTATGACGTGTCTAGTGTATTGAATTGCATTCAATATTAGTGTTCCTGTCCTGTTCGCTAATTTATGTTCTATCGGTGATACGTTTTAGCAGCGATTTTCTCAGGTTATCTTCAATGACACTTCCATCGATGTGCGCAACTGGTGATACGTTGTAGCAAAAATAGATAAGCGAGCGAAAAATGAACAACTCAGAACACGTCTAAAACTGGAAATTCTACGGTCGCTAGCACCCTCACGGCTCGTCCTGTCCCGACGATCTTGGTATCATTTGAAAGGATGCACGTTTTGTTATTCTAGCGTCATCTAGATTTCCCGGTATCCGTTCAAAAAACACCGATAAATGGACTTACAATCATGCCGTTTTTGTGTTCTGTACGGTTCCGAGCGATGTTGGCGGCGGGTACATTAATCTTCCGATTGCGGCGCTGTTTTCCTCATTTGCATAGGTTCAGACATGCGCACTTCGCCATTTCTTGATTCGCAGTGTCTAAGACACCGGAACGGGCCAGGTTGTAGGTCCGTTTTCAGTTAATTTTAGGAACGATTAGGAAACCATTTATATGTTTGAATAGCAGAAAGCTTAAACTTTCAAACGACATCAATATTGTTGAGATCCGACGAACCGTAATGGTATTAGCAATCGTTAAAAATGCGTTTTTGGAACGTGTTTGACAGTTGTTCATTTTTCGCTCGCTTATCTATTTTTGGTTGTAGCGATAATAAAACTGTAGGTAAATTCGCCGGGGATAGATCCTTGCGGCGGATATATGGTTTGAGTGTTACTGATAAATGGCATCATTTTATTTTTTTGCGGTAATGACTGCATTTATGTGTAACATGAATGCATTACGACATGCCGTTTTATGCATGAATGAAATGCGTTTTAAATAGTTTTCCTGAACATACAAGGAAACCTAAAATAAAAGCGTACAAAAACGTTAAGTAATACGGGATTGGTACCAGACATCTAAACGTTACTGCTTGCAATTCTGTATCATTCCATAGCTCCATTTGTGTCAATGTAATCGAACTATATAGTTGATAAGAATGATTTACGTAAACAAACTGATTTTTTTTCTTATTTAATAAGCTAAGGAGTTTATCAATGTCCTTGGTTGCGGTTGTTCAAGTTAACCAGTCTTTTTTTCACGACGTAAATATATCTGTGGGTCCTAGCTCATTTGTGCGCGACAAATGGTGGCGTCACAAACTGAAGCCTGGAAAACGTCTACCCGGAGCAACATACAAAGGACAGGAATTATCACCACTACAACATCTGGAACCTATGACATGACCTGGGTAATGCCTGACCACCACTGGAAACGCAAATCACTCTAAATAACCACATTTGTTTTATTTTTAAATGCAGCTCCACTTTGTATACCAGAAGCCAATCGTTAACAGAAGTGAAGGAAGACGGAAGGACGCGAGTGGGCCTCGGTCTCAGAGGGGATGGATTTAGAATGCTCCAACTTTGGCTGTTAATATCTATATGTCTGCCCATTCCATTGCATCACTGCATGCTTAACAGTTTCATACCCAATGTGCATACGTATGTGGCAGATATCAGGGCGAGATGGGTTAATTGGTAATGCGAGCAGTGTAACCAAATTTTTTGGTAAAATGGGGATAAAATGGGCGGTACTACAGTCATATGCAGTAGATGGACGGACCTGACACTGGAGACGTCGTAGGCGACGGGAATGGGGAGGCTGTAGATGACGGCGATTAACCACACAACAACGACGACGGCGCCATGAAGACACGTGCTCGTGAGACGTTTACTCAACATCGGATGGATGATGGCCAGGTAGCGCTCCATCGAGATGACGGTCAAGATGATCACAGACGCCGTGTAACTGACGGACTGCACGAAGTAGTAGAGCTTACACATCACCTACAACACAACACGCCGTACATCACCTACAACACAACACGCCGTACATTACCTACAACACAACACGCCGTACATCACCTACAACACAACACGCCGTACATCACCTACAACACAACACGCCGTACGTCACCTACAACACAACACGCCGTACGTCACCTACAACACAACACGCCTTACATCACCTACAACACAACACGCCGTACATCACCTTCAACACAACACGCCGTACATCACCTACAACACAACACGCCTTACATCACCTACAACACAACACGCCTAACATCACCTACAACACAACACGCCGTGCATCACCTACAACACACCACGCCGTACGTCACCTACAACACAACACGTCTTACGTCACCTACAACAAAACACGCCTTACATCACCTACAACACAACACGCCGTACATCATATGTTTTAAAAGTTTAAATATAAGTTCTTATATAGCGCAGTATCCAGTTTTCTGGACTGTTCAGAACATGGTACTACCTGGCAGAAATGTTGTCCACCATCTAAACTTCCCCGGGAAGCATCCAGCCACTCTGCAATTAATGCGCTAAGACTATTCGTACACAAACTATTAATTATTCATACAACGACGTTATTCGTGCAATAAATTATCATACATCTACGATTTTACATCTGGGTGAACTGCAGCAATGTAGAGTGGAGAAAATTGCCTAAGGTTCGATTCGACCCACGGTTCTCTCGATTGAGAGTCGAACACTCTAGCCCGTGTACACGTACTACTTCAAGCAGAAGGAGATTACTGTCACTTCGACCCACGGTTCTCTCGATTGAGAGTCGAACACTCTAGCCCGTGTACACGTACTACTTCAAGCAGAAGGAGATTACTGTCACTTCGACCCACGGTTCTCTCGATTGAGAGTCGAACACTCTAGCCCGTGTACACGTACTACTTCAAGCAGAAGGAGATTACTGTCACTTGCCTTACGTCTGACACTGACGGTGTTATGGATCGTTGTTTAGATGTGTTTGTGTGTGTGCCACGGTTCTCTCGATTGAGAGTCCAACACTCTAGCCCGTGTACACGTACTACTTCAAGCAGAAGGAGATTACTGTCACTTGCCTTACGTCTCACACTGACGGTGTTATGGATCGTTGTTTAGATGTGTTTGTGTGTGTGCCACGGTTCTCTCGATTAAGAGTCCAACACTCTAGCCCGTGTACACGTACTACTTCAAGCAGAAGGAGATTACTGTCACTTGCCTTACGTCTCACACTGACGGTGTTATGGATCGTTGTTTAGATGTGTTTGTGTGTGTGCGTGCGCGCTTGTGTGTGTATGCATGAGTATGCGTGTGTTCGTGTACACGTGCGGGTGGTATGTGTATGTATAAAATACGCGAGCGATTGCGTATATATATATATAATTATATATAGAACCTTAGACATTCACATTCGAATGTGAATGCCAAACACTTGACTGTTCAAATGTTTGATCGAATGCGTATCAAATGCTAGCAGCTTATTGCAACAATATGCTTACCTCTGTAATAAGTAAGAGGCTACGCTATTTTGACTGTTTTGCTCGGGCTTACTTGTTGTTTAACGCAATTAAGAATTTATTTCCTGTGGAAATATATTTTAAACTACAAAAAATTAACCCAAATCAAGGTAATTAATTCAATTACTTAAATTACGATAATAAAATAAGTTAGTTAGTTCAATTAAAAAACAATAACAATTATGTGAATTAACCCACGTCTGAATTTAAACACATTATTCGCCGTGATTGATTTTATTTCACTATTGACATGCGCATTAATATTATATTGTAAATTATCTTGTAAATATTTGTTCCCTTTCTCTCAACTTGGCCCCTAAAAGTGATATGTAGCAATCACATAATATAGACCATTGAATCCCTTTGGACAGGCAGCAATCACACTGTTCCAATATCACCTGCTTGGAAACATCAAGGCTAGCACAAAAGAAGCCATGATTCCTCGAAAATGTAATCAATCAAGGATTAACAATACAAACAAAAGCTGCTTCATCCATGGAGTTATAACATAAAAAGTAACTAAAATATGGAAGTGCCCGTATTGGTGATACACTGTTGGTGCAATTGATGTTCGTCAAATGCAATGTTCATCTTCTGTGAACAATCTATTGTAACACTGAAATTTATGCGATGCTCGTCTAATCTGTGACCAGTGGGACACATTAAGCTGTAGCCTATAGACAATATTTTGTTCTACAGTTGTAGACAGGTTTAGAGAATAAATATCGTGTTTGTAATTTGTATGTAATTATTTAAAATGTGTAGCATTAAGCTTTTTATATTTCACGGTCAAAGATGTACATATTATATACGCCTACAGCCCTATACTAGGCGTAACACAAACAAACATTCGCATTCGAATGCGACCACCAAATATTAGTATTCGCATTCGAGTGATCATAGAAATAAGCATTCGCATTAGCATTCGAATGCAATTGTACGCATTCGTTAACAAGCCTGACATATGTGTATGTTTGTGTGTGTGTGTGTGTGTGTATGTGTGCGCGCGCGTGTGTGTATGTGTGTGTGTGTGTGTGTGTGTGTGTGTGTGTGTGTGTGTGTGTGTGTGTGTGTGTGTGTGTGTGTGTGTGTGTGTGTGTGTGTGTGTGTGTGTGTGTGTGTGTGTGTGTGTGTGTGTGTGTGTGTGTGTGTGTGTGTGTGTGTGTGTGTGTTTCTTCATGCATGTATTTACCTGCTTTCATGTACGCCTATAATTATGACATATATGTTGAACGTCCTTATGACATGAAATGCAATAGCCACTCCTCAGTCCCGCCGATCTGATAGAACATGTAGGCAACAGCCGTGTGCGACAAGTGTAACAAAACGCGATTGCGGACGGAGCTATCGCAAATCTGGCTGAACACTGAGAAGAGACATATTCTTTGTTGCCGACGATTCTAATAACAGCCTGAGACGCGATTGGCGGAACGTTGTTTTGAATTAGAGGCATCATCGTGGAGCTAAACGTCACGTGAAACATGACACACCGTGGTCCATGGCGCACAAAGGACATTGGATTATTGTCACCAGACAAGACAGCGCCCTGTCAAAGACCCACCGCACAGCGCATGTCGTTGACGCCTGTGATGCTGCTGCTTTTGTTTTAAATAATATTTTATATAATAATAATAATAGTAGCGACAAATAATGGATTATATTTTAATAACATGAATGCAAGTATAATATCAGTGTACGTGTGCTTTATTTCTGTGTCGATCGTTTTTGCCATTCTCAGTATCACTAGACGCCATGCGATCCTATCATCTTACTGAGTGTCTAATTTTAGACGCAACATTTTGTTTTATTTATTATTCTTAGCACATGTGGACGTATTTGAAATAGGATTCCTTGCGTACTCCATGTACAGAAGTACGCACGATAGCGGTCTCCTTTGTATTAATGGTGGCTTCCGTGTACACGATAGCGGTCTTCTTGGTATTAATGGTGGCTTCCGTGTACAAGATAGCGGTCTCCTTGGTATTAATGGTGGCTTCCGTGTACACGATAGCGGTCTCCTTTGTATTAATGGTGGCTGCCGTGTACACGATAGCGGTCTCCATGGTATTAATGGTGGCTGCCGTGTACACGATAGCGGTCTCCTTGGTATTAATGTTGGCTTCCGTGTACTTATATCCAAATGAGTCTGTGCAAATTCAGTCTTCTGCCAGTGTACGCGTGTAAGCGTGTATGCGTGTAAGCGTGTGTGCGTGTGTGCGTGTGTGCGTGTGTGCGTGTGTGCGTGTGTGCGTGTGTGCGTGTGTGCGTGTGTGCGTGTGTGCTTGTGTGCGTGTGTGCGTGTGTGCGTGTGTGCGTGTGTGCGTGTGTGCGTGTGTGCGTGTGTGCGTGTGTGCGTGTGTGCGTGTGTGCGTGTGTGCGTGTGTGCGTGTGTGCGTGTGTGCGTGTGTGCGTGTGTGCGTGTGTGCGTGTGTGCGTGTGTGCGTGTGTGCGTGTATGCGTGTATGCATGTATGTATATAATTATGTATGTATGTATGTATGTATGTACACTCGTGGTGGTCTTTTCGTTGCGTTCTTTGGCCGGTCTTAAGAAAAACTAATGTCAAGATTTAACAATATTTAACATGATTGCCACCCAGAGAATTAAACCTAGATGACAAGGAAGCCCTTTGGCTTATTGAGAGTCCAACCCTTTTATCTAAGTGTATCCCTTCTGAGGTATGCGTCTATTTTATTTTTAAACATGTGTGTATGTATGCCTGCCTGCCTGCCTGCCTGCCTGCCTGCCTGCCTGCCTGCCTGCCTGCCTGCCTGCCTGCCTGCCTGCCTGCCTGCCTGCCTGCCTGCCTGCCTGCCTGCCTGCCTGCCTGCCTGCCTGCCTGCCTGCCTGCCTGCCTGCCTGCCTGCCTGCCTGCCTGCCTGCCTGCCTGCCTGCCTGCCTGCCTGCCGCAAGCACGTACGCAAGTACACAAACACACACATACACATTTGTCATGCACACGCATACACGTACACACACACTGCCTGCCTGTCTATGTTTGTTTGTACCTCTCTCTGTCTTTGCCTATGTGTGTCTCTGTCCGTCTGTCTGTTTGACTGTATATATGTTGGTCTGCGTGTCTGTCTGTCTGTCTGTCTGTCTGTCTGTATGTATGTCTGTCTGTCTGTTTGTCTGACAGTCTGACAGTCTGTATGTATATATGTCTGTCTCTCTATGTCACTCCCCATCGTCCTCTTCTACGTTTCCTCTGTGGTCGTTGATATCCACCTACGTTTCCACAAATAACAAGATGATCAACGAGAACGTTACTGGTATAATTGGTGGTATGATTTCCTTGATTACCCGATTATAACAAATAAATAGGTAGCCAGAACTCTTCGTCTGTAAATAGGGTTGCCACGTAAATCAGTGTGAGTTGGTGACCTGAGAACAATGATTACAATTACAATACTGTTATATCGTTACCCTATTTCGGACGGCAATGATTAATGCACGGTTGTCTTCTCCGTTACAGGGAATCAGCACAGGTTCATAACTATTAGCAGAATGTTCTCCATGTATGTCATACTACGCCTCACTTGTGGTTTGGAGTGTGTAATCCTCCAAATTCAATTGCGGTAAATGCGGGTAGCAAAGCCTGCCTGAACATTTGTGCGGTTTACCAGTTTCAAGCCAAGCCAGTGACTGTGGTGCAGCCTAAAATGGCAGATGACAGTTTCGTAACATGAACGATTAAACTCCATTTTCCGATATGATGCCGTGATGGTGAGAGAGAGATTGTGCTTGGGAATGATGAGATGGATGGAGGAATTGGCGACGTGAAGGTTACTCGCATACAATGATATATACAATTACTTATCGACGTTATATAACTTTCCGTAAAAAAGGATGGCAAAGTGTAGACAATCATCATTACAAATAAAACACCTCTTGTGACCCTTACATTTAATTTCTTAATAACGGAATGCACCATAGGAGACAGCGATCTCGACTGAACTCCAGCCTAAGTCCCCGCCTCCCGTGGCCTCCCATGAGCCTTGATTTCAATCGACTTAGTTCAGTCGTTGCCGCGGCAACACCACTTTCCAGGTTGTGTACACTAAACGACAAACACGACCAGTGGCCGTGTGGGGGCGCTATTCTATCAGTATGATGAATAATTAACGTGAGTATATCGGTCCTCCTATGGGAGCGAGAACGCCTCGTCTCAACTTTCCGACGAGTGACATTACAACCCCCCCCCCCCCCCCGCTGAACGGATCAACGTCTTCAATAATGACGCCAAGTCCCTCGGCGGCGGTGCAGTCGGCGAGACGCGATGCCACGGGGCCCACGCAGGGGAGAACTTCGTCAAAGTCGTTAGAAACGAGACACCGTTCGGGGGAGTTTCTACACCTACGTAATATATCACGCCGGATCAATTGACGGACTGCACTGAGCACACGCACTCGCCGTGTTTACTTCGTAACGATGCTAAACAGGTTAACCTAAATCTTGTGTTTCGTCTTGAGTGACATACTATGGACTGCAATTGAAAGCGCGGTAGTGTAGTGTTTTGAGCAGCCAGAGCTCCGAGTTCAAAAATATGCAGATCGGGTATATTTGGTGTAACAATCAGGTTGTCAACATTGGAGAGTGTATATCGCTCATGGCTCTGAGATTAATGTCGGTGTCGTCTTAATGTGGAACGTGAAGGAACTACTGAAATCAACTGCCAGCATAGAAACGACGGTTTTGCAATAATGTTGAAAGAGACGTCATAATTATAAGACTACTCCATTCAACCACAATAAATTCAGACTAGTCAGTTTATCGAATGTTGTCGAGCGCTGGATGAAAGTAAAGAAACATATATATGTATATATATATATATATATATATATATATATATATATATATATATACTGAATAAATTATACAGTGACAGGTTAGATAGTTTTCTAAATAAGTATAATATACTCAGTTCTAGTCGATATGGATTTAAATCAAGCATGTCGACATCTCATGCCTTAACAGAATTGGTTGAAGAAATTACTAATTCTCTTGATAATAATAAATATGCCATTGGCATATTTGTTGACCTTGTGAAAGCATTTGAAACGATTAACCATGATATATTGGCAACTTTATTTTTATGGTATTCGTGGTGTTGCACAAAGACATATGATATGTTATTTGGTAAGCGCACTATAAAGACACATGTCTCTATACATATAAGTATGGAATAAATAAATACGGTTGAATTCACAAAACGTTTAGGAATTTTGATAGATAATAAATTAACATGGAAAGAACACATTTCTGTTATAAAATATAAACTCTCAAAAAGTTGTGCCATAATGTATAGAGCCAGCTTTGTCATTGACAAACGTGGAATGTTTATTTATACCATTCCCTTTTTCTTCCATACATTATGCATTGCATTGAAGTATGGGGCAATACGTAGGCTACTACCTTAAATTGTTTAGTATTGTTACAATAGAGAGTGGTGCGCTTAATTTGTAGAGCTAAGAGGTTGGATCACACTTCTTCTCTATTCTCTGAATTACGTATCTTGAAAGTGTCAGACATTGTTGAATTACGAACTGCACTTATTATGTACAAGGCAAATAGCAATTTGCTACCAGTGAACATACAAAAGCTGTTTACTTTGTACAGTCCTGTCTATGCAACCAGACAAAGCCCAGACAAACTTTTAATAACTATTTTGCTCACACTAATTTAAAGAGAATGTGTCTTTCATTTAAAGGTGTAACACTATGGAATTCTCTAGACATTTCTTTAATATGGTCTAGAAACGTCCATTGCTTAAAAAAATACACTGATATTATTTTGCGTACTTACTAAAATGTATTGTCTATATTTGACTTCACAAATTGTTATTCTTTAACACAAGTGATACCGGTGATATATATTTCTTTCTATTAAACATATAAATTGTATGTTGTAATCACGCATGTTGCATATTGTAATGTATTTTTGATTGTAAATATATCAATTGTAATTTGGGCAAGTGTTATAAGTGACACACTTCTTCTTGCCCTTTTCGACTTCAAAACAGCATGTATTATGTTGTTGTTGTATATTGTGCATGTATTATGTTGTTGTATTGTATACTGTGCATGTATTATGTTGTTGTATTGTATACTGTGCATGTATTATGTTGTTGTATTGTATACTGTGCACGTATTATGTTGTTGTATTGTATACTGTGCACGTATTATGTTGTTGTATTGTATACTGAGCATGTATTATGTTGTTGTATTGTATACTGTGCATGTATTATGTTGTTGTTGTATATTGTGCATGTATTCTGTTGTTGTATTGTATAATGTGCATGTATTATGTTGTTGTATTGTATACTATGCATGTATTATGTTGTTGTTGTATATTGTGCATGTATTATGTTGTTGTATTGTATATTATGAATGTATTATGTTGTTGTATTGTATACTGTGCATATATTATGTTGTTGTATTGTATACTGTGCATGTATTATGTTGTTGTTGTATATTGTGCATGTATTATGTTGTTGTATTGTATACTGTGCATATATTATGTTGTTGTATTGGATACTGTGCATATATTATGTTGTTGTTGTATACTGTGCATGTATTATGTTGTTGTTGTATACTGTGCATGTATTATGTTGTTGAATTGTATACTGTGCATGTATTATGTTGTTGTATTGTATACTGTGCATGTATTATGTTGTTGTTGTATACTGTGCATGTATTATGTTGTTGTATTGTATACTGTGCATGTATTATGTTGTTGTATTGTATACTGTGCACGTATTATGTTGTTGTATTGTATACTGTGCATGTATTATGTTGTTGTATTGTATACTGTGCATGTATTATGTTGTTGTTGTATATTGTGCATGTATTATGTTGTTGTATTGTATAATGTGCATGTATTATGTTGTTGTATTGTATACTATGCATGTATTATGTTGTTGTTGTATATTGTGCATGTATTATGTTGTTGTATTGTATACTGTGCATATATTATGTTGTTGTATTGTATACTGTGCATGTATTATGTTGTTGTTGTATATTGTGCATGTATTATGTTGTTGTATTGTATACTGTGCATATATTATGTTGTTGTATTGGATACTGTGCATATATTATGTTGTTGTTGTATACTGTGCATGTATTATGTTGTTGTTGTATACTGTGCATGTATTATGTTGTTGAATTGTATACTGTGCATGTATTATGTTGTTGTATTGTATACTGTGCATGTATTATGTTGTTGTTGTATACTGTGCATGTATTATGTTGTTGTATTGTATACTGTGCATGTATTATGTTGTTGTATTGTATACTGTGCACGTATTATGTTGTTGTATTGTATACTGTGCATGTATTATGTTGTTGTATTGTATACTGTGCATGTATTATGTTGTTGTTGTATATTGTGCATGTATTCTGTTGTTGTATTGTATACTGTGCATGTATTATGTTGTTGTATTGTATACTATGCATGTATTATGTTGTTGTTGTATATTGTGCATGTATTATGTTGTTGTATTGTATACTATGAATGTATTATGTTGTTGTATTGTATACTGTGCATATATTATGTTGTTGTATTGTATACTGTGCATGTATTATGTTGTTGTTGTATATTGTGCATGTATTATGTTGTTGTATTGTATACTGTGAATGTATTATGTTGTTGTATTGTATACTGTGCATATATTATGTTGTTGTATTGTATACTGTGCATGTATTATGTTGTTGTTGTATATTGTGCATGTATTATGTTGTTGTATTGTATACTGTGCATATATTATGTTGTTGTATTGTATACTGTGCATATATTATGTTGTTGTATTGTATACTGTGCATATATTATGTTGTTGTATTGTATACTGTGCATGTATTATGTTGTTGTTGTATATTGTGCATGTATTATGTTGTTGTATTGTATACTGTGCATGTATTATGTTGTTGTATTGTATACTGTGCATATATTATGTTGTTGTTGTATAATGTGCATGTATTATGTTGTTGTTGTATACTGTGCATGTATTATGTTGTTGAATTGTATACTGTGCATGTATTATGTTGTTGTATTGTATACTGTGCATGTATTATGTTGTTGTTGTATACTGTGCATGTATTATGTTGTTGTATTGTATACTGTGCATGTATTATGTTGTTGTATTGCATACTGGGCATGTATTATGTTGTTGTTGTATACTGTGCATGTATTATGTTGTTGTATTGTATACTGTGCATGTATTATGTTGTTGTATTGTATACTGTGCATGTATTATCCCTATTTAATATAATGTTATTGTTGGCGTCATTCACAACCATATCATTCTCATAAAGGTCACCCGTTACGTTGTTGCGACATCCTAGATCCTTAGTACACTGCTTATTTAGTTTTGTTGATTTCACATAATGTTACACAAATCCGGTCATAATTCGGCGAACAAACTGAAAACATTGTCCGGCTCCATACGCCACTGCATATTCTCCCTTTCGCATGTCACCCGTAAGATCAACGTAAAATAGTTCAATTGTGTTTTAAATTAAACAAAACACGCAGGTTACTCTCGTAGACTATTCACACACTACTTATGATGAAGGGGGCGGTCGAAGGGGCAATGCATTGTGGAAAACAGGTGTCACTAGCAACGTAAAGTCGTCAGTGGAAAGGTGCCAACTGTATTGATTTACTATGTCCCGTGTGTTTGCGTTAGTAATTGCCAGTAACGCCTTTTCCTACTTTTCATAATTATTCCTTCGTCTTGCGTAGGTCTGTCCGCTTCTGTCCAGTTTGACCGACACATTCATCCGCACCAATAAGTATTATTCCTAAATAACGTAATATGCTTTGTGTTGATATTTGGAAAACAGTGAGTTAAGAAATTCCATTTTGCAACGTTCCAACTACCATTAAAAATTTGATTTCAAGTTTAATTTACAACGATCACCACCACTCGCTCCACGGCAGAAATGAGGCGGAAGCCTAAGAAACTTGTCAAAAGATCGTTGATGTAGAGTATAAACTTAATCCTTTTGAAAATATAAATCCCATTATATTTCCCCCGTTCATGTTTCCATTGTGTTCGCCGATCGGTGTTGTTGTTTCGCGTATTCCTTTAGTTACTAAGTTGACGTGAGGTGGATAGGAGAACGAGTTTAACCTCTGTCATGTTTAGTATCAGAGACGCAGTCTCTTTCAGCTTTGCAACGGCAAGTCGCGTCGTACTGATGTCTCGTATTCATACATGACTGACGTCTCGTATTCGTACATGACTGACGTCTCGTATTCATACATGACTGACGTCTCGTATTCATACATGACTAACGTCTCTTATTCATACATGACGGATGTTTCGAATATTTTTAGGAATGCGACCGTATTTTAATGCAATTTCCTAAAACAGAAAAATCATGTGATATAGTTAATGTTTTATATGTTTTTTGCGAAGTGTTTATACACAGTTATGATAACCTGGGGTTGAATACTTGTATAGCTGCTTTCCCACAAAAATTAGAAGATTGTATTTGAATTGTATTTCCGCAATAATAGTACATGACGGTTAACTACTGCAGATGTATATGGTTTTAAGCAGAATGTCCAGTCAAACATAAAGATGTGGCACTCCGATGGTAGTAGCAAGGCGGACTGTCGAGACGTCACTACATGCAACGTCATCATTTAAGTATAATTAGAACCCACGTGGCGACGAGTGTCACCGCAATTAGAAAACGCTACCGCGGCCTTAGCGGCTGATCTAAAACGTTTTGCGATTGATCGTTTTAGCGCTGAACTATTCGCCAATTACGTATATTTGACAAGTGTCATCCGGGTGTGCTTTTTAAATTGCAGTGTCCCCAATGGGACGCGAATATCGTCTCTTAATTAGTGTCGGCTTGTTTTGTTTGTATTAAGTTTTTATTAGTTTCTATTTAAATAGTTTTCATTAGACACGATTAGCAAACATGATTAAGAGCGAACGCGAACGCTTCAACTCCAAATTTCGCTGCGGCGTCTAGCAAAACACCACTGGCTAACTGTTCTGTCGGCGCTTCTGCGTCCGACCCCGACTATAACAATTATTGAAAGTCCGTTATGGAAGGAAATTGGTGCGGATAGGTATATATATGTGTGTGTGTGTGTGTGTGTGTGTGTGTATGTGTGTGTGTGTATGTGTGTTTGTGTGTGTGTGTGTGTGTGCGTGTGCGTGTGCGTGTGCTTGTGCGTTTGTGTGTGCGTTTGTGTGCGTGCGTGTGTGTGTGCGTGTGTGTGTGCGTGTGCGTGTGTGTTTGTGTGCGTGTGTGTTTGTGTGCGTGTTTGTGTGCGCGTGCGCGTGTTTGTGTTTGTGTGCGTGTGCGTGTGTGTGTGTGAGTGTGTATTTCGTACTTAGACCATTTGCAGCTAACAAAGAAAACACATAGACCTAAGAATGAGCTGAAAGAGTCATATAAACACATTTTATGTTAGTGCCACAGCCTTGAAACAGAGGCCCGTCCCTGTAGTTGTCAACAAGCGACTAGTAGGTATTTTACAAAATCATCAAACGTGCTGATAGGTATATCAAACTCAACTTTCTGTGTACGATTGTGTTCCTAAGAGGTCGAACTGTGCGTGTGTATGTATGTGTGTGTGTGTGTGTGTGTGTGTGTGTGTGTGTGTGTGTGTGTGTGTGTGTGTGTGTGTGTGTGTGTGTGTGTGTGTGTGTGTGTGTGTGTGTGTGTGTGTGTGTGTGTGTGTGTGTGTGTGTGTGTGTGTGTGTGTGTGTGTGTGTGTGTATGTATGTTTGTGTATGTATGTGTGTGTATGTATGTGTGTGTGTGTGTGTGTGTGTGTGTGTGTGTGTGTGTGTGTGTGTGTGTGTGTGTGTGTGTGTGTGTGTGTGTGTGTGTGTGTGTGTGTGTGTGTGTGTGTGTGTGTAAGTGTGTAAGTGTGTATGTATGTGTATTTATGTGTGTGTATGTATGTGCGCTGAATATCCATTTCTCGCGTACAAAACGAACTGCAAATACGTTGCTGACCTTTGATTGGACCACAAAAGCTGTGGCGCAGCGCTCAATAACGTCGTCTTCGCGTTCTGTGCTGGTTTCATCGTAAACTACTGGTGTCGTGGGTCCAATGATACAGTGTATATATTGTATACACTGCCTGTTCGGCGTCTCTCACACGCCCGTCCAAGACGCAACTCCAACCACTGGGAGCAAGATCCAGCGGGTTAGAGACAGAGACCACCACTCTGTGAGTCCACGACAGGTTACACATTTACCCCCTGTATGGGATCTTTTACTTCCCCAGGCATAGACACCAGATAGAAGGGACCAACGGCTTTTAGTGTCTCTTCCAAGACACAGGCAATGTGAGGTGAACACAATTGCCTAAGTTTCGAAACGGCGGCAGGTAGAATCGAACCACCGTCCCCTCGATCGACAGTCCGGCTCTCAACCGGGCGACCACCGCTTCCCACAACTGGTGTATAATAATGCGTTCTGCGTGCGCGTGTCCAGCAGTTGTGGATAGGTGCAGCTGTTGTGCGTTCGAACAGCAGCATATATAAATCGGTGCGTATGAATATGCCCACATATCCACATGGTACGCATTTCTAGGTTGTAACATTAATGCACGCATGCACGCATGCACGCATGCACGCATACGCGTACACACGCATACACTTAAGACCCACAAAAAGATACATAACATATACGAACGAACGGTGTGTACGCACACGTACTTAACGTAAACACACGTACACACACAATATAACATACGTTATATACGTGTGTATATATATATATATATACATATATATATATATATATATACGTATATACATATACATATAATATTATATACATATATATACATATAATATATATATATATATATATTATATAATATATATATATATAATATTATATGTATATATATATATATATACACACACACACACATTATAGTAACAGCACTTCGTGAACCTTGACTAATATCGCGCGAAATATTACACAATTAGCATATTAAAATTGTAGCTAAATGCATCCTAATAATTAATTTTTGGCAAGAGTCGATTAAACACGCCGCCTGGTAGTTGGATAACGCGGAATCTATGACCAGACGAGATGTGCATCACAGCGTGCAGAGCATCACTCCACTTACGTGGGCAAAACCAGAAAGGATTTAATGGAAACCGAGTAATCCCAGCGTTGACCTGACACGACATCGAACATTTATCTGGCACTTCCTACGTGTTCGTCAATGGTCCAAGTGTTTCGGCAGACGATCCGATTTATTGTCGGGGAATTAGGTGAGATTACACATTTACGCGGAGATTATCCATTTGAGTGCGCGAATGTAACGCCATGCATCACGTCTGTACGGGAGGCTATTATCGAGATTGGGTGCTTTGGCAGGTGCCATTTGGCTCGGATACCTTCCGGCGATTATCTGCCATCACGTCCGGTCACATCCGCGGCGTGTCAGATAACTGTTGGCTCTGGCGGGACCTGGCCGTGAACGGCTAGGGAAACTTGTGGCACCAGCATTGCGGCACAACAACGGCAGGAAAAATAGTAATAATAGGAGTACTAGTATAGTAGTAACACTAATAATAATAAGATGAAGAATGATGCTACTACTACTAGTACTACTACTACTACTACTACTACTACTACTACTACTACTACTACTACTACTACTACTACTACTACTACTACTATTAATAATACTAGTACTCCTACTACTACTACTACTACTACTACTACTATTACTATTACCACTACTACTACTACTACTACTAATAATAATAATAGTACTCCTACTACTACTACTACTACTACTATTACTATTACCACTACTACTACTACTACAAATAATAATAATAATACTAGTACTCCTACTACTACTACTACTACTACTACTACTACTAATAATAATAATAATAATAGTAGTACTCCTACTACTACTACTACTACTACTACTACTACTACTACTATTAATACTAATAATAATATTACCACTACAATTACAACTACTACTAATATTAATAATAATAATCATTATTATTACATTGTAATAAATAACATTTATTACTTATCTTTAACATCAGTATGAACACGTACGCAAGCACGCACTACGCTTATTATGCAGATACTCAAAAACAGGCACATGCGTACACACACGCACGAACACACACACACGATCACACGCACGCACGTATACACACACGAACACACGCACGAACGCACACATAAAAACATGCACATGCACACACGCACATACACAGGCACAAGCACTCGCATGCGCACACGCGCACACTCACGCACACACACACACACATACACACACGCACATGTACGCATACGCGCACGCAAAAAAAAAATGCGCACACTCACGCACGCATACGCAAATACATAGCCACACGCACACGCACACGCACACGCACACGCACACGCACACGCACACGCACACGCACACGCACGCATGCATGCAAACACAGTCAGATTATATTGTATACGATCAATGCAAACTTCGGTGTCAATGTATGCATGATGGTGACACTGGCCCTACGTTCGCTACATAGGCCTACATTCACTCTGCCCATCCTCTCTGACCGCATGAGAGGACATGTCCTAGTCAGTCCGTCCTCTACGAATGTACTGTGTCACAATTCGCTCAGTGTTCTAACGCGCTACGACGTAGGTGCGTTCTACCGACACAATATATCAAATTGGTGATACATTGCCCAAGCGAGGGGCGGCAACGCAAGGCGTAAATGTGTAACCTTTCGTGGACGCACGGATGTATGGTCGCTATCTCTAACCCACAATGTCTTGCTCCCAGCGCCCGGAGTTGCATCCCGTTCTATTCGGGCGTGTGAGAGGCAGTGTATATTTCACTAATGGGACCGGCAGCAGAATATAGATAGACTGCCTGAAATGGTTGACGATGGGCGGTTGCCTAATGCAAATAGGTCGCATATATGCAGTTGTACTAAACTAACAGGTGACACTGATTGAGAAAAAGCTAAATGTACAGGTCATAATAATGAGGACGAGAAAGTTAGAACATATAGTAACAACAGAAAAGATTGAAAACTATCCAGTGGACGCCAGAGAACAACACTATTGGAATAGCGAGTAAAGATGGTGTGGAAGGAGCGCAACAGAACTGGTACAAACGACCGAGCTGTTTGGAGGGCCATGATCGCCAACGCCTGTGACAGACACGGCACATAGAGGAAGAATTGTTTGAGACTTGATACCCATTTCGTCCCTGTGTGATCACGTATAATAACCATAATGTGTGCATCGTTGCTACAGTCCACTCACCACTCCCATCAGCCAGTACTGCGAGATGTAGATCGTCAGGTTGGGAATGACGCAGAAGACGCCGACAAACAAGTCCGCCAGAGCGAGGTTCGCCAGGAGGAAGTTCGTTACATTGCGCATCTTCCGGTGGCGCAGAATCACGAAGATAACCAGCGCGTTACCTGCAACAAAAACAACAGCAAACATCAGTGATAACTGTAGCTGAATTGCATCACTCTTCATAGGCGTCGGAAGCGCCGGTGCTAGGTGGAAGCTGAATACAGGATTAGCCCCCCAATAATTAGGGAAGGTGGGTGGATCCTTGGGTGAAATTTTAGGTTGTTATAGTCAGCCTAAAGGGGTGTGCAAATAAAGGTTTTTGGAGACCCTCTGTCCTCCAATACTAACCATGTTCCGACGCCAGAGCGGTTGTAGAATCGTAGTTAGTTGACATATTATTCAATACATCTTAATTGCCCTCCTATCATTGCGAACATGCATTTACTAACCATTTCACTGTTGTATTTAATGTGCATGTTTAACTTAGATGTTTCTCTTCGATAAAGCGAAGTATGCTCGACTTGACATAACAATGCATAACTAATTCAGTAATTATACTAATTGAAATTTACTAATAACTATAGTCAAATGATTACATTAATTAATATGCAGGTTGTTCAGACAACATGACTGTTCACACTAAATTATTTGCTAGTAACATTAATGTTTCAATGATTGCCATCTGCTGTTATGTTGGCATACGGACGCACCGAAGCGCTGTTCCAATAAGCGATGCGTTGT
>OZ023207.1:4269490-4289490 GCA_963995525.1 Escarpia spicata
GGGTTCAATGTCTGTGTTGCCGTTTCAATCACAGGAGACGTTCCTTCACTCATTGTTTCACCAATTAATTCAGCTGTGTTAATGAGTACCTGGCTATATACAGTAGTGGATATGTGTGCTTTTACCCTCATTGTTGCAGTCGAGATGGTATTCAAATGACCAGTTCTGCCAGGGGTGAAGGGTAAATGTTTTGAACTCCCAAAGACCTAAGGTTGGGATACCGCTAAATAAATTTTTCTTTGTCCTTCTGCTGAAGATTCTCTTAGATTCGTGCATTTCTTCTCTAATATCAAAAGTAATAGTTTGCCTGCGGCTCTGGAAGTGTTTTGTATGGGCTGATATCAACACAGACAAGACGCCACCGGCTGTGTCACAGATCAAAGTAATAAACAGCCGATACCGGATATGATCAATCTTCCCGTAAGCGATACGGATGTGTTTTACATTTCTTGGGAATTCGGCGGCATCCCAGTTTGCTACGAGTTTGTTTTAATTTTAGTAACCGATTCTATATACGTTCTTGGATTCGACACACAAGTAAACACACGAACCGTGTGTGTATGAATGTGTTTGTGTGTGTGTGTGTGTGTGTGCGTGTGTGTGTGTGTGTGTGTGTGTGTGTGTGTGTGTGTGTGAGTGTGTGTGTGTGTGTGCGTGTGTGCGTGTGCGTGTATGTGGTGTGTGCGTGCGTGCGTGCGTGCAATTGTGTGTGTGTGTGCGGGCGTGCGGGCGTGCGGGTGTGCGGGCGTGCGGGCGTGCGGGCGTGCGGGCGTGCGGGCGTACTAATAACTATATTTTCTTTGCAGCCAGATAGACTGAATAGTACAGTAGGTACATTAAAAATTGATAAAGTAATTAAATCAAATAGATTAATAATTAATTAACTTGGATATAGCATCAACAAAATTGTCAATAACTAAAATATTTTATATTATACGCAAAATAAATAAACAAAATTAGCTAAATTAGGTCCACTGTTAAATCCAAGCAGTTCGTAGGAAATTCGGAGGAAGTTAACTTCGATCCTCAACGTTGAGACAACACACATTCCAACGTCAAACAGCCGAAACAGATACACAGTCTAAACATGATATCAAAACAGCCAGATAACCGCTGCGTATATATATCCATTAATGCACACTATCACGGAAGTTGCGCATGTTTCATCAGGAATGTGATACCTTATATTTCCTTAAAGTACTGAGCAGTCGAGTGCTGACAGTTTGCACTTAGAGCAAGTATTTATGAGTCGAATCGTCGGATGATTGCGAGGGAACAGTTGCTTTCAAAACTGCATTGCCTTCAAGACTTTAGTGGGGCGCAGTGGTGCAGTCGACAGAGCATCGGACTCTCAATCGAGAGAAACCGGGTTCAAATCCTGTGCTGCCGAATCGAACCTTGGACATGTTGGTTCATTGTACGTCAGTCTGTATAAATGAATAACTGGTTATCGTCTGTGATGGGTGTTTTTGTACGAATAGTATTTGCGCAATAATATCAGCGTGGCTGAATACTGCAAACATTGGTCGAGGTGGTGTTTGATTGAACAGGACTGCCTTGAGTAAAATGTAAAGCGCTTTGCACACTCCTGAATACTAGACGCTGCGCTCTAATAATAGTATAAGACTTTACCCTTAGTTTTACTTTATTGCCCATGTTATAATTTTTATTCTTAGAAATAAGAACATTTAGAGGTGATTGTATACGAAAATATTAACATTTGCAAACATTTACATAAATACATCTTCTGAGTCTCGTGACTACTGACGTGGGCGCAAGTGTGAATGAATTATCTATGATTCGATTATTTTGCAACCTGTTCGCCATAGTAGCACGTGACATCGCTTCGCATATACCCCAAGGCGCATGCGCTAGCCTATCAAATGGCGGACAAAAACATTAATTGTAGACTGCCATATTCTTGCTCAGTGACGGCTCCTGTTTAAATATAGGCTCCATGCTCAAAACAACCGTAAACGCGTCACCGTCACGAGTCCGCGCACAGTCGCGAACCATTGCCCAAAGTTATTCACATAATGACGTTGACATCAATAATTGCGTGTAGTGGGAATAACCGATTCCCGTAACACTTACATTATCGCTAGCAAGGTCATTACAGTACAATATGTTAACATGGCCAGAATTGTTTGGCCAGGGAAGTTACACACGCGATGTCCTTGTATGTTTCTCGTTCAGTGCCACTTCGAAAATCACTGCACTGGCCACCTGTGCGATGTTGCATCATTATTTTCAAGATCAGTACAATTACCTACCAAGCCCTTTCAACAAGACAACGTGTATACCCACATCGAATGCTCTCACAGGAAGAAAGACTAAGCCAGCTATAGTCGGCTAGTTCTGATCTACTGTTTATTCCCACGGTTAACATGAACTCTGGAACTCGAGCCATTTCGATTGCCGCACCAATGTTTTGGAACTAACTTCCTGTTAGCATTAAGTTAGTAGGAAATATATTTTCATTTCGCTCTCATCTAAAACATATATTTTTACTACTGCATATCCACCTTGGCTTCTTAGCAATGTCATCAATCTAGTGATTATTAAATATACAACACGCTCACACCAAATAATTGCTAACCTTATTACAACTATACTAAACGTGTCTCAAAAGAAAGACATAATGTAAGATTGGTCCAGAAATCACTAAGCACTGAATTAAAATTGCCCCGTCGTCTGACAGGTCGACAATTGCCGTAACGTCAGAGTACTTCACAAAAATGCACTGCTCATGTTTGCTGCGGCAGTCGTCCGTGTACAAGGTGAAGATCACCGGCGAAACCACAGGAGGCTGGACAACATGCCCTTATGACGCACAGCCTGCTGACGTTCCGCGAGGAAGGAATTCACCCAGAGAAGAAGGTGAGGGTTGACGTGCATGTCCGCGAGCGTCTTCATCATGATGTGTGGCTGGATCGTATTGAAGGCCGATGAGAAGTCTACCAAGACTATCCTGGCGTATGCCTTGGCCTTCTCAAGATGAGTGTACACGGAGTTGAGTAGAGTTAGCACCGCGTCGTCCACGCCCCGGTTGCGTCTATACGCAAACTGGAGCGGATCATGCTGATCGCCGACCTGCTGCAGGAGTTGTGAGAGGATGAGGCGCTCGAAGCATTTCATTACGACAGAGGTCAGCGCTATCGGCCTGAAGTCGTTCGGAGCAGATGGCCGCGGCTTCTTCGGAACAGGGCAGATGATGGAGGATTTCCATATCCGAGGGATATGGTGCTGCCTGAGGGACCAGTTAAACAGAATGCTGAAAACTGCTCCAAGCTGGGAGTGACACTCCTTCAGGACACGGCCGCCGATGTTGTCCGGTCCTGGTGCCTTACGGGGATTAACCCGCTGAAGAACCCGGCTGACGTCATCCGGAGTGGTTTCAGGTAAGTCATGATCACCCGCAGTTCGGAGTTCGCATGTGAAGTCGTGACGATCGAAACGACTGAAGAAAATGTGAGGCGGATCCAGCGATGGTAGTTTAGGGCTCAACAACCTATAATTGCACCAACCTAAAAACCACTGGCGGCCGAACCAAATTCATATGGGCGGGCTGAGGTCCTGACATCGGAAGACACGGGGCGCTGTTGAAATATTTTCGTGGCGTCTTTCACTATTTCCGATGGTCTAGGGGGGGGGGGGGGCACGCAATGGGGACACACTCAACAGCTCGAAGGACGGACAGCGCGGTCAGATTCACATTCTAAAGGTCGAACGGAGCTCCGGATGCGTCTGTGATATCATATTTATAAAAAATAGTAGCTTAAGACCCGCATCCGGTGAACTCATTTCTTTAAACACGAAACCACAGACGTAAGGCCAAGAATTGGTGAGAAATAGTTTCCGTAGATTGTGCGTTATATCGTGCGATGACACACAGCGACTCATCCTTGATACCGCAACGACCATTTATCATGTCTGCGATACAGACAGACGCGTGCAACATAAACACGTACCGAGTATAAACCATATGACGAACCACGGCCGCGTTCGCGCCTGCGCCCATGTCGTTGCAATGTGAAATACTGCATAAACAACTGGAATTCGGACGTAACAAGAGTGGAACAGTCTTATTTGAAGCGAGCTTGACTTCCGTTTTCAGTGGTGACAATGATTAGCTGTATGAGATCCCTCATAATGTTGATTGTGAAATCCAGGTCGCGATTGTGCTCAAATCCAGGACATTGTGGTTAGCGTAACCAGCTCATTTAGTGAGCGAACATTCACATTTGCAAACGTTGTTTCTGGTCTGTTTGCAGTGGGTTAAATATCACCACTCTGTGAATACACGACAGGTTACGCCTTTACCCCCAGAATAATTTGTTGTGCCTCTATGAAAAACTTAGGCAACGTAAGTTGAACGAAATTACGGCTGGATGAGTGGAACCACCGTCACCTCGATCAACAGTCCAGCGTTCTACAATTGATCTACCCATCACGCGCCCTGTTGCCTAGCAAAAGCTCCGTCAAACCATCAAAAATGGTTGCCGAAAACATGGAGTGTTTACACAGTCGGTCTTATATTTGTTGAAATTGTGGCCCCCAAAGAATCTCGTTATAACAAAAACATAAGCAACGTTTTCAAAGTGACAGATTATGTAAGAATGTTTGATTTGTGAGATGTCATGCCGCAGTAGTAATGTAATTAACATATATAACTGTTATCAAGAGTAATGTAATTAACAAATATAACTGTTATCAAGAGTAATGTAATTAACAAATATAACTGTTATCAAGAGTAATGTAATTAACATATATAACTGTTATCAAGAGTAATGTAATTAACATATATAACTGTTATCAAGAGTAATGTAATTAAGAAATATAACTGTTATCAAGAGTAATGTAATTAACATATATAACTGTTATCAAGAGTAATGTAATTAACATATATAACTGTTATCAAGAGTAATGTAATTAACAAATATAACTGTTATCAAGAGTAATGTAATTAACATATATAACTGTTATCAAGAGTAATGTAATTAACATATATAACTGTTATCAAGAGTAATGTAATTAAGAAATATAACTGTTATCAAGAGTAATGTAATTAACAAATATAACTGTTATCAAGAGTAATGTAATTAACATATATATAACTGTTACCAAGAGTAATGTAATTAACAAATATAACTTTTATCAAGAGTAATGTAATTAACAAATATAACTGTTATCAAGAGTAATGTAATTAACATATATAACTGTTATCAAGAGTAATGTAATTAACAAATATAACTGTTAACAAGAGTAATGTAATTAACATATATAACTGTTATCAAGAGTAATGTAATTAACAAATATAACTGTTATCAAGAGTAATGTAATTAACAAATATAACTGTTATCAAGAGTAATGTAATTAACATATATAACTGTTATCAAGAGTAATGTAATTAACATGTATAACTGTTATTAAGATTGTTGGCAAAGACAAGGTTTGATGGAGGACACGTGCATAATCTTGTTTGTGGCATACGCAAACCCCAACATAGCGGAGTTGTCTATTAGATATTGTTCTACATGATCTCAGCCACATGCGAAAGTTGTGTTTTCGTGTACCGCGAATCTGCGCAGTGGCGACAGTTACGTGTAACGTAGACTCGATCGTCCACCTGCGTAAAACCTCGCAACATTGCGGTTACCTCGGCGACCGAGGTTTTGTACCACAACCTGTTAACACGGCTTATCACGGACGTAACGGAATAACATGAGGCCGTGGCTGTTGCTAATGTGGGTTTATGTTATGTTGACTTGATGAATCCAGTATGTCGCGGTGTGCCTCAACGTCACAACAACGATACACGGTGCTATAACATAGTATTACTGTTATAATCCACACATATTATGTGTGGATTATATTACAATGGCTGCATTACGTCTACTAGATTAAACGTTCCCGCATACATGTGTCACTTTAAGAACTTTGCCTTATGTCTTAGTCAGTCACACATTTTCGGGCTAGCTTTTCAACGAAATATACTTATTATGCGAATACGCTCCACGTATTTGGCATCCATTTGTGATAGCTTGACGCACTCTTTGCAAGGCAACATGTTACGTTTTTACTTGAATGATGTTGATATTGATCTTAAGTGAACAATGTATTTATTTCCTGTTAATCTAGTTATGTTTATTTACTTAAGTTATGTATTTTTATATTAAAATGTATAATTGTTATTATTCGTAGAGCGCTGCGATCATTAATGGATTTAGCTCTACATCATTGTAATGATCACTATTATGAACTATTGTTTATATTGAAGGGGTGAATCAAGATTGATCGTAAGGTATATGTCAGACTAAAGATCGCAAATAACAAGATGCGCGACAGGCGAGAAGACGCGTAGTAAAAAATGCGACCGCAGCGCCCTGCAGTGTCGGTTTCATGACCTTTGGTTTTAAATAAGTCGCGTATATCTTCGCCTTCCCGATCTCGATAGAAACAATTCATATGTCAGAGCAGCCGATTATGATGTTTTGATAATAGAGTTGTGATTTGTGTTTGACACCAGTAGACGTTGTAAATACAAAACGAGCTGCAGCTGCTTCTCCGTGCATTTGACGCATCATTTTGCTTTTTTTGCGCTGTCGATACTGTCACGATCAAGTCAGTCGACGCAGTGTAGTGTTGTTTTTTAAAGGGATACAGTCTGCCCCTGTACCCGAAATTAGTCAGCAGCGTAATTTGTAACAGGACATCTGCTGTGTTGAGCGTGGGAAAATGGGACATCATTGAACACGAAATGGTATTGTGGTTAAACCAGCTTGCCTCGGCAGTATAATATTGCCAATAACAATTATTTTGAAAACCGGATGTTTTGTTTACCATTTGAATAAGCTCGGGGTCGTATCTTCCAAATTGCGAACATTGTTAAAGGCTTACTAAACCCAATTTGGCGGATAGTATACCTTCAACATACTTAGTTATAATTGTCTTAAGAACATTATATTAATTCATAAATTAAAAACTAGGAAGAGACTGCCTCCTTGTAAAGTGACACCCGTGGTCGTCTTCTCGTTGCGTTCTTTGGCCGGGCGCAAGAAAAACTGCTGCCAAGATTTAACAAGATTGTCACCCAGAGAATTAACTCTAGATGGCAGGTGGACAAGGAAGACTTTTGGCTTATCGAGGGTCCAACACTTTTTATCTGTTCCATTCATTTAGAGTCCTTTGTGGCAATGAGAACCTTCTTATATGTAATCTACACTGTTCCTTTACCAATGTAACTTCATGTCCTCTAGTCCTTCTATCATTCGCAAATGAGAAACATTATTTCTATCAGTATTATCTCGCATTGTATCGTTGACAGTAGATGTCTTTCATCCGTCATCCAGCATAACACGTCGTGGTTGCTTCCATCGTCTGTCATAACGCATTATGCATTACACCCATCATCTCGTCATACTTCACACACAGAACTCTGTCACCCCGGTACGGAGTTAGACAGCCGATTGGCTCCTTGAGGTATATCGCGCGAGTCTCTCAGTGAATGATTAACAAAGACGTGTCCATTGCATACGACTATTTACTCGATTGAAATGCAGTGGGCATTCGTCGTTTTATTTTTAATAATAATAATAATAAATGAAAACATAAAGCTGCGATCATACATTTGTTAACACACATATTCCCGTAGACGCATGCGTTCGCCACGAAAGGGCTTCAATTGAGCCGGTTCGAGGCAGAACGAATCAAATAACACTCGTGGGCTCCGTGAATTATTAAACAAGACTTCATCGGCGCTTTGTCTGCACTTACATACAATGTCATGACCTGACCGCTCACGCCGATCTGATATGTCGGAATACAGCTGTGTGTGTCATACATCATCGGGACAAATGTCTTCCTCGATTGTCTATACATTTGAATAACATCGATTTTAACGACAGTCGATGCAGTAAATTATTTAACATGATTTTGTGGTCTGCATTTTTTGCACTTAATCCCAACACGGTGTCCCTGCTGACCGCGGTCCACGTCGCGGTATGTCACACGGCAGCTCGAATTCCGTGCATTACCGCATGAAATGTCCCCGCCAAGCGTCCATCAATTTCAAAAACATCAATTTTTTTAGGAACGATAGTTTTTATCCCGCTGTTAACCTCACCAGAAAGACACATAATATGTCGAAATTACTTCCCATGGGCCTGACGCTAGACGATTCGACAAATTGTACCTAATTTCTATGTATCGTCTGTGAGCGCAGATGGCCTGGAATTCGACTCCGTATCCTACAGTCACAATAGAGAACACACCATTGAGAAAGGTCTCAGCGGGGCGCCTCGCCGCACGTATTAACATTGTGTTTTGTACATATAACATCGCAGGAACGGACAACAGTGAGAAATATCGATCCTATTCTTGAATATGACCGGTGTTTTCATAGATCGAACGGCTTTTAATCAGATGGGTGAATAATTAATCGCGACGGACACAATCACGCGGCTTATCCGCCTCAAAGGACAAGATGTCAGAGATAGGGGCTACCGGGCGGTCAGCAGCAGCGGTCCTTTTAGTGCTGACGGCGATGTTGGATGTAGCCATGACCGGGGGGGGGGGGGGGGGGGGGGTCCCGGTACCACAGATGTGGCAATCACTGGTAGAATGGTGAGGCCTGTGACGGTGCTGTAAGCAACTGCCACCTGCTACAGTAGGTGTTACGTGGCAAAGGTGTAAAATTGATTGTTATACCTTTTTGGAATCCATAGAACACGAGTTTTGAAATAACACTTCATTTGTTGAAATATCATCAGTATAGTACATAGCTGAAATTGAACACACTTTTATAATGTTTCCTCACATTGTCTACTGTTCTTAATCTCTCTTAATCGGTTTCTTAAATGCATATGTGTAATCTTGGATTACGTGTCAAGGTAATAAACTGACATTGAAAGATAAGATCATAAGTTACATATATCAGCAAAATTCAAAAAATTATGGGATACTATTTTTGGCTCGTGTGCAGAAGAATACCCGGTTCAATGTGAATGGTCAGAAACGCGTCAACGTGGGAAGTACATGTGATGGTTGTGCACCGAATTAGCTGTTTTAACCGTACCTACTTGGCGGTGGGAAGCCGTCGACGTCTTAGATATAATTCGGCAGGTAGACGCTGGTAACTACGTAGGTGGCCGTGCGTGCGTTGTACGAAGCTGGGTCGCTAAGTGTGAATTTCTGTGCAACGGTCTGTGCTTGTAAACATAGTGTTCGCGTTTCCGGTTACACAGGCGAACGTATGGCATTCATATGGCCTACTTGCACGGTCAAAGGGTGGAATAAAACACCATGAACTATATTAAATTGTCCACACACTGAAACCTTGCCAGTGATTCAAACATTTGTTGTTCTCTATCGGATTTACACCCCACACACGCACAAGCGCAGGGTCACGTACAACACACACACACACACACACACACACACACACACACACACACACACACACACACACACACACACACACACACACACACACACACACACACACACACACACACACACACACACACACACACACACACACACACACACACAGAGAGAGAGACACACACACACACATACACACACACACACAAACATACCCACACACACGCACACACTCAAACGCACACACGCACGCGCACACACACGCACACACACACACACACACACACACATACACACACAGCTTGTGTTTACAGTGAAATTCAAGCGACCACTAAATATTTTATAATTAAAGTGTAGCAAACGTGCGTGTGTTCTCAGTGGATAATCAGTACTTAAAAAAAACCAAAATAATATGTATTGCTATCCTGCACATATAACATATAACGTACGTCATCATGACATATACCAAAACCCACATATGCAATATGGATGTTTCCTCGAACCGAATACTAACATACGCCTGCAATCACTTTGCCAGGATTATTTTGAATTCTGACCTTTGAATTACCAGTAGTGGACGCGAGTGTTGAGCTCTGTCCAGTGCGACTGAACGTCAAGCAATCACGACGCTGATATTCAATGTTATATAAATTACGAGGCGTTATTCCGCTTCAACAGACGCAGCAGGAAGATTGGAACTTGACGAAAGTCTTGATTACGTTTCACACAAAGGAAGCAAGCGCCCTTGGCACCAGGCCAAGAATAACGCGTTGCGATTTGCTGATCTGTTTTCAAATCGTACAAACATTAACGTGTCAGTATGCCGCGGGTACGGCTCTCGAAAAAAATCAGTCACAGATTGGGATGGATTGCATATCTATTTATTTGAACCACGTAGTGGGATTAAATCGCCTAACGTACTTGTTACATTAGCAAGTGTGTGTGTGTGTGTGTGTGTGTGTGTGTGTGTGTGTGTGTGTGTGTGTGTGTGTGTGTGTGTGTGTGTGTGTGTTTGTGTGTGTGTGAGAGAGAGAGAGAGAGAGAGAGAGAGAGAGAGAGAGAGAGAGAGAGAGAGAGAGAGAGAGAGAGAGAGAGAGAGAGAGAGAGAGAGAGAGAGAGAGAGGGAAAGAGGAGTGTGCTTGCTTGCGTGCGTGCGTGCGTGCGTGCGTGCGTGCGTGCGTGCGTGCGTGCGTGCTTGTTCGACTACGAATTATGAGACGATTCACGTCTAATTGCCGTACTTGGTGTATAGAAAACGACTGTTCCAGTGTGTTGTTCTGTGTCAGCCACAACTGTCCAGACATAATCGTGAACCTACTAAATGCGACAGCCACTTTGAATGACTTTACAACCGCTGGGCACAGTGTTAGAACAAGGACATACGAAGCGACCTTCTAATGAACATGTTGTGTAGCAAACGTTAACGTAACGTGGCGTCTGTACGGAGCATGTCCATAACTACAGGCATACTAAAGGAATAACGAGCAGATTCTATTACAAGTGAATCATTACAAATGACACTATGACAAGTGAATCATTACAAATGACAATATGACAAGTCAACATTGAATTTAACCCCGGCTGACATCATAGGACGATTGAACATCTAGTTGGAATACTCTATGGAGTGAACAGTGTGGTTAAAAACAACATCTGCAGGAACATTTTCCTCACAGAGCTACTCGGCGATTTGAAATGAAGGCGTATAACAGATCGATATACCAATATATTTGTTAATTTCTACAATACCTGCTAAGGAGGATACAGCGAGTGTACCTGAGATCTGAATCCACAGAAAACACAAGTTCACACCTAACTCATCCTAAAACATAGGTGATAATGACTGAGACATGTTTACATAATGAACCGCGACTTGCCAGTGAAGACGCCATTAGCCTCACTGCCAGAAGAGACAGAAACAGATGTAGACAAAAACAAGATGGCGGTGAACAATGGAAGAAGCACAGTTACTCGAGGCTGTTGGTCTGACATTTGGCACAACAAGAAGGAGTGCCCAAGACTGTTATTGTGCCAACCTTATGTGCAATACGTAGGAACGAAGAGGATTACAAAGTAGAATAAAGATAACAAGAACAAGCTTGAACAAGAAATTGTGTCATGTAGTTTATATTATTGGGGTGAGTGACTCCTATTACGACATTACAGTCTCTTCATAGGTGCCATTAATGTGCTGGGACGGAGAGAAGCCACGATGTATGAAGTTAAAGCTGCTTTAGATGTATGAAGTTAAAGCTGCTTTAGATGTATGAAGTTAAAGCTGCTTTATCAGCCCGTTTGCCCATCCATCGCGAATCCGGTACTTCCATGTCCAGTTGTGTCTTTTGTAGTATGTAGTCTAATAACCAAAAGCCTACTGTTGTAAGTGTCTAAGCCAACGGTGTAGGTCATTACACCTGGTATGGTACAAGCGAAATTCAAATGCCTTACCGATGTTTAGCGCCAATCCGTTGAATTGGCCTGTGACGAGACGACAACAATATTTCATTGCGCCGTAGCCTAGCCCAAGTACATCCTCACGATCGGCGAATGTCTTTGGCTGGATTAGGTTTAATCCCTGCTTTCAGCTGAGTCGGTGTTATAAGCACCCGCACTAAAATGGCGAACGAGTCGTGTAAACAAACTGGCCGTGAGTTCTCTCCTGGATGAAATTTAAACTTTGACGAAACTGCAGTCACGCGTTTGATTAAATCGTCATTTCACGACGCAAGTACTATAACAAAGAACCAAACAATTACGAACCTTAAATCACTTTACAGTTTGTTTGATAATTTCACCAAACTAAATAACAAAACATATGCACGTACGAACTAAAATGTCGTAGTGAATACTTAGGTACGTTTGGTTTTTCGCGAAATGAGTCTGAAACGTAAGGAACAGAAACGAATTGATGGACTACTGTCAGACCTGGGGCCGAGTCTGACTACTGTTAAGTCTTAATATCTTGTATCCGTAATAACATATGTTACGTAATAAAATATGGATTGCATTGCTACATAGAGCCCTTTCTGCTAGGTGTCAATCATGGCAAGTAATAAATGGATCACAAAATTATAGAAGCCACAGAAATGTGTTGTTTTGAGAAGAATGTCGAGACTACCGTGGCCATGGTAATAAAGGTATCTTTAGAACAGCCATATAAAACAACGATCATGAACAAATTAGAACACAACAAGCAAGATGCGTAGGTCATAACACATTATAACGAAAAAAGACTGTTAGAACGTTTAGAACAACAAGAATGATTGCGAGTGAAATGCAGAGGACGTCTGAAAATAAAAATAATAGTCTGTCAACATGGTTTGGAAGGCGCGTAGGAGAATGGCAGCAAAATATAAACAATGTTGCGGCTTGGAGAGCTATGACCGCAAACGCCTGCAGAGGACACGGCACATAGAAGAAAAAGAAATAGACTGAATACGTACAGGCGCTACTTCAACAGCCGCTGCAGCTAAAGGCGTTGGCCTCTCACCTTCTACTTCGATCCCTTAGTTCAATCACACATTTAACTAATGCATTTGAGCTTTTTAACATCAGGGATTTTATAAATGAAAAAAAATCGCGCATTATCTATAAAGCTACCGTAAATCGCAAATAGTTTAAATTAAAAGGCCATTGTCAAGAGAACCGGTGTCGCTCTATATGTCTAACCCGGCGCACCGCGGGGCATCACGTTTTTAACGGCAAATTTATAGTTATTTACTGATTGATAAACACACATATGCTGGGTAATCATGTATCGCGTATTGGGTAAATATATACAAAGTTTTGTCCGACTATCATTTTACTTCGAATTACTAAGCAATTTGTTATATTTTAAACACATGCATTGCTTTATACGACACTTATGCAACGTCAAATACCTGATACAAAACAAGATAGAATGTATTCTTGTTTACTTTACAGTGTCAATAAATTCAAATTAGTGCTGTTATTAATACAATATATAGGTAGAATTATATAGTTTTGGTATCGAACGGTGTCACATTAAAACAATTAAGAACTTCGTCTTCAATTGTATTTCCATTACACCGATTATTAATTTAAATCAATATCGACACAGCTCTAGGTGTGAATAAATTTTTGTTTGCCAAGTCTACAATGACTACAATTTTGAACTGAGGGGAGGAGGACAGGTGATTGACATCATACCTAAACAGAACAAATCTTTATGACCTCGACCGTTTTGAACATATCGATATTTATCTAACAAACTAAGTGTTTGGGGGCCTTTAAGTTCACAACATTAACACGTATAACTTGTGACGTTACACAACATGAACATCTCATAATTAACACACATGAACTATTACAGGAAAACATTGAAGATAATCATGCAATTACAGCTAAGGAAAAACGTAGCTATGACGTCATGGATGCATCTTCATTCGACCTATGCAGGAAGCATTGGCCTTTGTCGCGCGAAAGTCACCGTCTAACCAGTCTCCATTCCCATCCTGTCGCTTCGGGCTTCGTTGCTAATTTCCGCCTTGCGCGTGTCACGCCAATTCAGCGTCGCAACAGTTATGTCCAGGGCTATTTTGACATCACCCAATGAACACACGGCGAGCGTAAATTCAGCTACTAGACGACGGTAGTGAAAGGTTTCTATTTTTTAAGATAGCATACACCGAGCGCCGTGCGTGACACAATACATGCCTGCATGCTACGTCAGTATAGGTTCGCGCGTTTTCGAGGTGTATGGTAATTTACGAAATCTAGCGTTTTTATGCTGAATGCAAATTTGTGGGATCGAACGTGCAAATGTATGAAATCGAACATCTTTTGTTGAGTGCAAATTCTGTTCATCATTATTGTATTCTGTCAGCTGGCCAACTATATTTTACAAACCCGAGCAACAATGTATATAATATTATGTTGACATTGTATGACTTCTCGTGTGATATATATGTGCTTATTTAGTATATAATATAGAAGAACATTCTTAAGTTGCATTTATATCAGTGTCGTTTCCAATAATAGAATGTGTCTTTAAGCGCCCCGACCTCAAGCCCCCTATCCCAATTGCGTCCCGACCTCGAGCCCCCTATCCCGATTGCGCCCCGATCTCGAGCCTCCTATCCCGATTGTGTCCCAATCTCGAGCCCCCTCTCCAGATTGCGCCCCGATCTTGAGCCCCCTATCCCAATTGCGCCCCGATTGCGAGCCCCCTGTCCCGATTGCGTCACGCGGTCCTGTTGTTGGACAATGGAACCGTGCGTGTGACGCCATCGGAATCGGGAAAGGAGTCGAGATCGGGGCGCTTGAAGACATTCTATTACTATACACACACGCCCGCACGCACACACGCACACACGCACACACGCACACACGCACACACGCACACACGCACGCACACACACACACAAGCGCTCGTACATTCGCCCACGAAGCATGGCCCCCGTACTGTGCAAAGTCTTACGGCAATGTAATAACACGCAACCAGAATGTAAGAAATTACTTTGTGCGCATTCGTCCACGGGAATACACGTTGACAAATGTACGGTCGCAGCAAAATACTTTGAAACACAATATACCTAAAGTATTTAAATTACTACATTTCATTTATGTATGTGCATACAAGCGACCAAGGGGTGAAGCAGGAGGTTTGTGCAAAAGAATAATTTCAGGATAACACTGATGAGGAGATTATTAAAGTTGGCTGTTTCAAACATTGGGCAAATTCGTTCACTCTACACTGCTCCAGTTCACTCGGATATATGAATGAGTACCTGGCTACAGACAGTGGTGGATTGGGTTAGAGTTAGTGTACAAATAGTTTTCTCGCATTAAATGCAGCGCGGCTGAATGCTTCCCAGTCAAGAAGGTGTTCGATTCTACAGGTCTGCCACTTAGTAAAGCGCAAAGTGCTATGAGCTGATGACTGGATACCGCGCTACATAAGAAGGTACATGTTCCGTTTACGGAAGAAACAAATGGAAGGTGCACGGAGGTGTGAATGTGTTCATTACAAAACATGTTTTAGTAAATAAGTAGATCACATTATAACGAAGGATGTTGTTAGTTTCTTTATATACTTACTTACTTAATCCTCTTCGCTCTGATAAGAGCATAGGGCCAAAATGAAGCTGCACCATAGCACTCTGTTGGTAGCAGTCTTCCTTGGTTCCAGGTGCTACCAAACGTCTTTAATTCCTCGGTTGTGGATCTCCTCCAGCTGTTTTTTTCGCGGCCTGTTTTTCTTTTTCCTTGAGGGTTCCAATCAAGGGCTTGTTTTGTAACTGTTGTTGTGTTTTTCGGAGTGTATGTCCTATCCATGTCCATTTTCTTTTTTGGATTTCTGTTTTGATGTTTGTTTTGTCTTTGTAGTTTTTTGGTTGTTGTTTTTGTGACTCTCCATGTATCTGATCCGTTATGCAGCAGTACACTTTTCACGTTTGAGTTGAATATTCGAATGTTGTTTCTTGTTGAAAGGGATGGTGTATCCCACACTGCCTTTAAGGTGATGAATGCATGACTGGCCTTTCCACTCCTGCATTTGACATCCTCGTCTGTTCCTCCTTTGTATGTTACTACACTGCCGAGATAGATAAATGTGTTGTCCTCTTCTATATATGTTCCCTTGATCTGTACCGTTCACCATCTGGAGTTGTGTCTTTTGTATATTTATTTTCAAACCTGTTTTCTCTCCTTCCTTTGTCAGCCGGCTAGTTTTCGCTTGCATCTGCTTGCATGAGATAGTAAACATATGTCGTCTGCAAAGTCAAGGTCATCTAACTGTTTTGTGAAAGTCTACTGGATGTCATTTCGGCCCTGTTTAACAGTTTCTTTCATTATTCAGTCTAGCAGTGAAAGTATGCACCCCTGTCTTATACCAGTCTTTAATTCAAATGTTTCTGACAGTTTCCCATTATGTATAACTTGACTCGTGGAGTTTTCATACATATATTTGATTATTGTTATGAAGTTTGCAGGAATGCCATAGTGTTGCAGCAGTATCTAGATGACCTCTGTCCACACTGTCGAAGGCTTTCTCAAAATCCACGAAGTTGATACAGAGGGGTGACTGCCACTTTATTGACTGTTCTATGATTATTCTCAAAATGGTTATTATGGTCCGTACATGATTTAGTTTACTTCTAAATCCAGCTTGTTTTTCACGTAGCTTGTCGTCTATTGCTTCCTTCAGTTTGTCCGAAATGAAGCGTGTGAAAACTTTACTTGGTACTGAGAATAGTGTAATTCCTCAACAGTTTTTGCACATTCCAAAGTCAACTATCTTTGGTAGTTTGACAAGGTATCCATTTCTCCATGCTATTGGGACTTCCTCTTTTTCGTCGATCTTCAGAAACAGTTTGTGCATCATATCTGATGTCGTTTGTGGGTCTGCTTTCAGGGCGTCTAGTGGTATGCCATCCGGTCCTGGAGCCGTTCCTTTCTTTACCGTCTTTAGTGCTCTGCTTATTTCGGCCTTTGAATGTGTGGGTTTTTGTCAATATTTAATAGCATCTCTGCTATTGGTATGTCTGGTCTTTCTGCCGGTGGATGTCTGTTGAGGATTTCTTTGAAGTGTTCCCCCCGTCTTGATCTTTGCTCTGCTTCTTTGTTGATATGTTTTCTTTCTTTGTCTTGAGGGGTTCCGTCTTTTCCCCTCTAGTGTTCTTGTTATATTGTATATTTCCTTCAAGTCTCTTCTCTGTGCTGCCATTTCGGTTTGTTTTGCCAGGTCATTGATGTAGTTTTGCTTGTCTTTTCGTGCGCTTTTCTTGACCGCTGTGTTTCTTTACATAACAAAACATTAATTTTAATGTAGTAAGACACGCCTCTGTTATATTACGAAACGACATACGTATATAGTCTAATTTATATCGGGGAGGAGAGGAGAGCAGAACAACACGATGCGTACGTCCTCCGTTACACAATCACGGTATGTGACAGTCTGTTATAAAGTCATAAAACGACCACCTGACGGGCAAGACGTAAGCGACATCCTACAGTGACGCTGTTGCCTGATGTTTTCGGGCACCGACGAAATGTCGTAGGTTATTTCATATTGGCATTTAAACATGTAAACCATTGCGTATTATCAACAGCGGTCCTTTTTAGTCGATCGAAGAGTCGAGAATAATGAAATACTAACTGGAGACGTGACTGCGTACACGACTTGTAACTGCTGAGGCGTCAATACCTGTGGCTACTTATTACTTATTTAGCCGCCCACTAATAGAACGCGTCAATAGGTAGTAATGTTTCACGACGCTCGTAGGTTCGAAGGAAAAAGTGGGTGATACGGACTAGCAATTGTTCTCAATGTGACGCATTCACAAATAGTCATACATGAAAACTAGATAGCTAAATGTGTGTGAGAAAAGTCGTTAACATTCAACAATTGACACGGTGCACCTGCTAATGTGAGGAAGTAATAGTGTGTTATTTCCCAAAGCACGCAGGTGTCTAACAATTGACACGGTGCACCTGCTAATGTGAGGAAGTAATAGTGTGTTATTTCCCAAAGCATGCAGGTGTCTAACAATTGACACGGTGCACCTGCAAATGTGAGGAAGTAATAGTGTGTTATTTCCCAAAGCACGCAGGTGTCTAACAATTGACACGGTGCACCTGCTAATGTGAGGAAGTAATAGTGTATTATTTCCCAAAGCACGCAGGTGTCTAACAATTGACACGGTGCACCTGCTGATGTGAGGAAGTAATAGTGTGTTATTTCCCAAAGCACGCAGGTGTCTAACAATTGACACGGTGCACCTGCTAATGTGAGGAAGTAATAGTGTGTTATTTCCCAAAGCACGCAGGTGTCTAACAATTGACACGGTGCACCTGCAAATGTGAGGAAGTAATAGTGTATTATTTCCCAAAGCACGCAGGTGTCTAATAATATTAGTTCTGACGATAATGTTGCTGCTGCTGCTGCTGCCAATACCACTACTACTACTACTACTACTACTACTGATATTACTAGTACAACAACAACAACAACAACAACAACTACTACTACTACTACTAATACTACTACTGCTACTAGTGATAATAATAATACTAATTACAACAATACATATAATACATATAAACAACACACAAAAAAACCATTCACTATTTGTTTTCGTAGTTTCTTCTCTAGTGCATCTGGTAGTCCAGATCACAACTGTGTGTCCCTTGTCTTAGTGGAACAGCAGTGGTGCTGGTTATACAGCAGCTAACATGCACAGTGGAGTATCAGTCAGAGTTGGCTGGTGAGAAAGCTGACAATGATGAACTTACGATGGTGCAACCAAAGGTTGGCCTTGCTGACACTCAGGGGTTTAATATGCTGACAGTGAGGGGGTGAATGTGTTGGCCGGTAAGATGATGATCATCAGTAGTTGATCACGGTGGCAGTCAGAGGTTAAAATTAATTCGTAACAGTCGTGGGTCGATTTGCAGAGTCGCGGGATAAAACGCTGACAGTCATAGGTTGAAAAAGGATGACTGTCCGCGGTTGAATATGCTGACAATTACGAGTTGAACCTGGTTGAATATGGTGACAGTTAGGGTTTGGAATATGAAATATGCAGATAATCAAAATTTTACAATGTTGCCATACAACTGATGGAAATATTGACATGTATGTATAGGTTTCCAAAACATAATCAATGGATTTTATATATGCTGAAATTATGATGGGTATGTCTCACGACACCTGGATTAACGGTGTGTCAACAGCTAAGGTAACCATGCCTAAATGGGTGCTGACATATAAGATTGATGAACAATCGCTGCAGACGTATATGCTGACAGACATGGTGCTGACACCAGAAAGTGCTGACACCATAAAGTGCTGACAGAATGCTGATAGGTCTACTTACCAATGACGCAGCCTGCTGTCACGAGGGTGTAGAGGATGATGAAGGTCCAGCGGATGTGAGGGGTACTGAATGGGGTTTGGAAGAGGGGCACGGAAGCGTTCCCCCCGAAGAACTCACTCCCGTTATCGGCATCCAACCATCCCGTCGATACATCCCATTCTTCCCTCGACGAGTTCCTCTCATCCCATTGCATGTCCGACTCACTCTGATACGTCATCCCTCTATGTGGGTGGTCCCACGGCGGGGGTGTCCAGTATCTGACCACTAGTACACTGGGATACAAGTCCTTTCAATGGCCACAGAAGAGATAACCAATAAAATGTATTATGCTCCCTGTCATTTAAACACTGTCCACTCTTGTGACGTATGATCACTGTCATTGAGATACTGCCCACTATTGTAATGCATGTGATGACTGCCAAACGAAGTGACGTTGGCAGCGTCCAATCAATGTCCATCGGTACTGCAGCAGAGGTGACCAATCATTGGCCACTGGTGTGACCAATTTATATCCACTTCCGGTCATCATCTAGCGACTATCGAGTCAATGTCCGGTCATTGTCCGCATGTTTTTGCTTACAATCGTACTCCATATACTACCTCTTGCTGTCAACGCCCCCATGTTCCAATGATAGGGAGACGTGATGACCGGAGCATCGGTCGGCGTATGCGCCGGCACTATGTGTCCATGTCGGCACCGTCACCTCGCCTCAGTTCCTCCCGCCTGTCCACAGTGCAACCCCGGCGCCTCTCAATACAACACACCCACAGACCACG
>OZ023207.1:4294490-4359490 GCA_963995525.1 Escarpia spicata
AGTCCAGTGTCCCCCATTGTTGTGAACCTGTACATGGAGGACCTGGAGCAGAAAATCATAGCCACAGCACCAGTCGATTGCCAACCGAGAAACTGGAAGCGATATGTGGACGATATAATTTGCCTGGTACACACAGGAAAGGCAAAGAAATTACAACAACACATGAACACTGTAAACCCCACAGGTAGCATCATTTTCACACGGGAAGACGAAGAGAACAACAGCATGCCCTTCTTGGATGCAAAGTTCACCAGAAAGGAAGATGGCAGTGTGAAGTCCACAGTGTACAGGAAGAAGACGCACACTGACCAATACCTGAATTTTGCATCCCACCACCCCAAACATCAGAAGTTGGGAGTTGTCAAAACCCTTATGAACAGGTGTGAGACAATAACTTCGGAGGAGGGGGACAAGAAAGAAGAGGTGGAACACCTGAGAGGAGCTCTAAGAGTATGTGGCTATCCGTCGTGGGCCTTGAAAAAGTCGACAGATAGCAGTAAGAAGAAAAAGACCAACAAAAAGACTAAGGACAAAAACTATCGGAGCCAAGTAGTCATCCCATACATAGAGGGGGTATCGGAGAGAGTACATCGAGTACTGAAAAAATATGGAGTAGCAACGGCCATGCGTCCCCACACCACCCTCAGACACCTGTTGGTACATCCCAAGGACAAAGTACAGCTAGAAGAACAGGGCGAGCTGGTGTACCAAATACCGTGCAAGAATTGTGATGGGGAATACATTGGGGAGACAGGAAGACTACTCAAAACAAGACTGGAGGAACACAGAAAGGACGTAGACAACACGAAAAATGAGAAATACAAAAGGAGCGGAAAAAAAGATTGATGGCTACCATCAATAAATCCGCCCTTACAGACCATGCGACAACTGAAAACCATATCATAGACTGGGAGGGAGTGAAAATTGTTGACAAAGAACCCAACAGAAGAATTCGGCAAATCAAGGAAGCCATCTGGATCAGAAAAACCCAAACACCCATCAACAGAGACGAGGGCAATTACGAACTGCCTCACGTGTACGATGACGTCATTCAGCGTCATAGGTACTGATGAAGTCGACGTGACACGTCAACGAAAGCCTCTACCAGGTAATTTAACATGATTCTTGGATATGAAAAATGAAAGTTTCGAATTTGAAAACGAACTATCCTGAAGAATGTTCAATAATCTTGGGAGACTATATATTTGGTAAACATAATAATAACATATATACATATAATGTTTATAAACACATATATTATTAATATTTTGTCTCCCAGTTGCACATTTGATTATTGTATATTATCTGTGAGTTTTAGATTTCGCTTTTGAACACTCACTGATGATGTATATATTTATGCGTCAAAATAAAGTATGTATGTAAATCTGGATCTGGATGAACGAGGTTTATGTCTGTTATGTAAAGAATGTCAGTCTTTCAAGGATACGGGTCTACATATTATCGGTGCATGTATTATCTACACACGTATTAACTTAATATTAATTTATGATTGTTTTAAATAAACTTATAGCTTCGGATAACCTAATCCCGTCAAACATTCCTTCGTGTTCACCTCCGTGACACAGCCACCTCGCTATTATGCTCACCCTACGGGAGAAGGCATTATATATACATATATATATATATATATATATATATATATATAAAGTTTCGCCTATAGGAAATTAGTCTAGCTAACACAGTCACCTCGCTATTCCGGTCACTTTGACTCAACCCCGGAGGTGACGTTAATAGAGAGGTGACATTGTGTGTTATGTTATGTTTGTCCTGCTCGCGCACTTTACTAAACCAAACACGACAAAATACATTTACGTTCTTACACAGCGCGGTATCTAGTCCTTCGGACTGCTCACAGCGTTTTACACTGTTCTCCCTGGCAAACATGATCAATCGAACACCATCTCGACTTCCGTTGGAAGCATTCAGCCTCGCTGCAATTAATGCGCGAAGACTATTCGTATACAACATTTACCCCCTGTGCATGATTTTAACTTCCCCTGACATAGACTCCAGATAGAAGGGACCAGCGGCTTTTAGTGTCTCTTTCGAAAGACAAAGGCAACGTGAGGTGATCGAAATGGCTTACGTTTCGAAACAGCGTCAGGTGGAATCGAACCACCGTCCCCTCGATTGAATGTCCGGCGACCACCGCTCCCCACACGTATACAAATATCCACCAATGTGTATAGCCAGGTACTCATTCATACAGCTGAGTGAACTGGAGCAACGTAGAGTGAACAAACGTGCCCAAGGGTTGACACGGCAACGACAGCTATGGAACCCGGGTTCTCTCGATTGATTGTTCAATACTCTTTGCACCGCGCTGTCGCGCTAAACAGCATTTATCATCAACGAACATCCTTACTAAATTAATGTTCGTATCCGCTCAACCCCGGGACTGGATTAAGACTCAACACAACAGATTGGTGTGAAATACTAAACTGACATTTATGCGGATGAAACTTACCATGATATACATAAACTGTACTTACAACTGCTTTGGTACGAAACAAAAGGCGCCTATACATCCGTATCTATGACGTGAACAAATGGCGTCATCATGGTGCTGGGCGACTGGTAGCTGCAAAGAACGGCATAACGCAGGTAAGCTGCTATAAACACCTGGGATACTGAGTTGATATAACTGGAGATTTCAGTGCGAATATTGTGGTAATTTCTAACAAAGTGTGTATTTTCAGCGTGCTTCATAAACGGTGTCAGGAAATTGTTGTTTTATGTGCTGCACGAATATGTTTTAAAGAATATTTTAGAAAACAAGTGTAATGGCACGTAAGACGTTTTATTGACTACCCGTTATTATAGGGTAGCTGCCGTTTTATCTATGTTGCCTAGAGAAAACAAGTGTAATGGCACGTGAGACGTCTTATTGACTACCCGTTATTATAGGGTAGCTGCCGTTTCATCTCTGTTGCCTAGAGAAAACAAGTGTAATGGCACGTGAGACGTCTTATTGACTACCCGTTATTATAGGGTAGCTGCCGTTTCATCTATGTTGCCAAGAGAAAACAAGTGTAATGGCACGTGAGACGTCTTATTGACTACCAGTTATTATAGGGTAGCTGCCGTTTAATCTCTGTTGCCAAGAGAAAACAAGTGTAATGGCACGTGAGACGTCTTATTGACTACCCGTTATTATAGGGTAGCTGCCGTTTCATCTCTGTTGCCTAGAGAAAACAAGTGTAAAGGCACGTGAGACGTCTTATTGACTACCCGTTATTATAGGGTAGCTGCCGTTTCGTTACTGTTGCCAAGAGAAACCTTTCGCATCCAGATAGTAACATTGATCGTTTTAACGGAAACCATCAAGTATACAGGGGCAGATCCAGAGAAGATAGTCGGGGGGGGGGGGGTCAAAACCTCGTTGAAGCTCGCCAAAAAACCCTGGTGGTGGAACCAAGTTCATACTGGACGGACTGAGCCAGACCAGCACGACTCCGCTGTCGGATCTTGACATCGAGGAGAGGGGTGCTGTTGAAGATTCTACACCACTGTCATCGTTGTCGAAGCATGACATCCGAAGACATGGAGAGGGAGGTTGGTGGTCAGGGTCTTGCAGAAAATTGTTCGTCGGAGATTCAGCACCATTCCCCTGTCGCCACTCCGCGGGGGAGGGATGGTGTGTTATTCATTGATTTTCTCGGCGACGTTCACAGGTTCCGAAGATCTGGGGGGGGGGGCACGTAACGGGAGATTGGGGGGCACGTAACGGGAGATCGGGGGAGGGGGGGCACGTGACGGGAGCAAACTCAACAGGTCTCTGAGGCACGCCACTCTAGCACAGACACAGCCCGGCCAAATTCCAGAGGTGTAAGGGACACGTGTACACCGGCCCGCCACGATCCTAAAACGCTATGTATGTGTTTTTCCTTTCGTAAACAAAAATAGGTTCTGGCTTACCCCCTAAACAGTTGTATCTAGTGACAACAGGCTAGAATACTGTACCGTAAAGCATATTTCATTGAACAAACTGGAAGTAATGTCAAAACGACACCTTTATGTAGGTAACGTAACCTTATTTCAGTACGCCGAGAGTGTTTGAAAAAAGGAGTAATAATGGAACCAGAATGAATACCACATGTAATATTTACTTATTTCATGGCAAGATATGTCGTTCTACCCCAGGTGATTAAAGATGCCGTCTTAAATTAATTATGCCCCACGCCCGCCATGATATGAAATATGTTAGCTATGGCTTTAAAGCTTTTTTTTAGACAGAAACCGCAACATTTAAATATAGATTACACATTTTTCGATCACAAAGGTTTGTTAAATTCACCTGTTGTGTGATACTGCCAGACGAACCGTGCATGTATGCGGTATATATATTGTATTGTATTGTATTGTATTGTATTGTATGTATTCAGTTTCCAACAGGTCCAGTGGACCCAGTAACAGGACTGATAACTGAAACAATACATATAAATAATAAAACAATAATAGAATAATAAAAACAATAAGAACAATAGGGAAATATAAACCACACAATATCAACATCAAATATACCAGGCAAACTTCTGTTAAACATATAAATGTTTTTGAATTGAGGATCTAAATGGTTCAGCTCCTGAATATATATCACAAGTTGGATCATTTAAATACAATGTGTTGAAAGTAGTCATACATCTATTCAAAACACACTGTTTTCTAATGTTGATTCTGCTACTGGAAACTCTAAAAGGGATGTAGTTTCGTAGAGATCGTGAAGGACAGTGAAATGGGATAGCCCCTACCAGATACGACGAGTCTAGTTGGAAGTGCACACACTTGCGTAAAAACATAAGATCTGCAACTTGCCTACGATGTTGAAGGGAAGGTAGCCTAGCATTATAGCAAAGCTCAGGATAACTGTCAGAGGAGTACTGTATTTTGGATTTGTAGCATATACATTAAATGAATTTCTTTTGAACTCGTTCGATTTTGTTAATAAACGTACTTTGCCAGGGATTCCAGATAACACTGCAATACTCCAACTGGCTACTGACTAGATATATACAAGGATCGCAAAGCCTGTACATCGGTAAATGTTGTGCAAACGCGCTAAATAAAACCACTCATCTTTACACAACGATTAATATGATCTTTAAGAGTCAAACTGTCGGTCATGTGATACCGAGATTTTTGACAGCGGTGACCTTGGACAGAAACTGGCTTAAAATCGTGTAGTCACCGGATATACGTTTTGTTAGTGTACGACATTATGCAGCATTTCTCAACGTTAGGTTTAAGGTGCCATGTCTCACACCAAAGACATACATTGTCCAGATCCTTCTGCACCAACTGACAATCGGTCACCGACGTAATTTCCTTAAACAATTTGGAATCATCAGCATACAATGACATTTCACATGAATCAACATGATTAGTGAGATCGTTAATATACAAGATAAACAGAAGTGGTCCAATTTGCTAACCTTGTGGTACACCAGACAACACTGGCTTCCAGTCAGATGTTTTGCCTTCCATGACAACGCGTTGTTTTCGGTTGACAAGGTAAGACTGCAACCACTCTATGCATTGCCCGGAATAGCCATATGATCTAGGCTTGTGAATTAACAATGTGTGGCATACTGAATCAAAGGCTTTACTGAAATCCAAATAAACAGAATCAACCTGTTTCTTGTTGTCAATAGATTCAGAAATGGCGTTCAAGTAACAAGCTAAATTAGATGATAGCACGAACAAAACGTACGCCACAACATCATCCCCAAAGGAATTATACAATGAGGGTAAACAGGGAAGATCAGGGTCGATGTTGGTTCATAATATCAACGAGTGAACAGAGTTCTCTTCAAGGCGATACGAGGTTGAGCTTGGAGGCGGCAGGTATTCTAAGAAGCATTCAGACGTACATGCAATTATCATCTCGTTCAAAGGGTGACTAAAAAGAGCATTAGTTGTTTCAAATGGTAGGTGGCTTGCCACTTATTTTATCCCAAATTGTTATATAACGTTTTCATTTCTAACACACAGGGCCACTCTCCAATAATTAATCCACTACAATTAACTTAGGGAAACGCTTGTGCGTAAGAGTTTGGCTTCTAAAGTGATTACATCAAAGGCCGTCACCTTATCTTTGTAAATGGACATGGCGGTTAACGAGTTTAAACCTCTCGACCTTTCTGTGTAACCTTTTAGTCGTGTGAGATTGTTGACGTCAATTGAGCCGTGACGCGGTGCGAAGAGTGCCTGACTGCAATTCGCCGGTCCCGTTGTGGGGCGTGGCATAGGGTTTAGAGCGTCGGACTTTCAATCGAGAGATTTGGATTCAATCCTAAGGACTGAATATTGTGATATATCTTAACTTAGTTTTGGCTGTATACAGAGTTGCCGTATCTCCATCTGTCAATTTGCCGGCCCGTTATTATCCACAAGGAAATTATGACGATTATGCTGTGTAATTTACCGAGAGTTAGCAACGTTTAACACGAATGCCATCCAGAGAATAACTCCGAGATGAACAAGGAAGCCTTTGGCTTATCGGAAGTCCAATTCTACTATTTACATATAGGCCACCCTTCTGAGGTCTGACTTGATATTGTTTTAATAATAATATTTTATTTATTCACAGTCAACTCTTGAGCTCATGGGTGTTTACAAAATGCAGTAAAAGTGAGCATAATTAAACCTTACGTAAGTCATGTGTAATACAATTATATATAGTAAAAGTACAGGTAAATGAAATAGAAAAGCTGTGATTAACAAAAGTGCCGAAAAGGTAATCAGACTGGATAAAAAGCTTGAAACACAGACAGAATAATAATACATTTTCATTTACCAAACATAGGAGTTGAAGAGGACAGGCAACAAAAGGATTGCGTTCAAGACTCTCCTGAAACAAGTCGCTTATAAACACCCTGATTTCCACCGAGGAGCTGTGAATTAGTACACTTGTGGAAACATGTATTTTATTAATTAAATAATTATGTTATATCTATATTATTATAAAGTGTTATATATTACGCGTACGCGCCTGTGAACGGAGCAGTCCCGGTTACATTTCGCCTTTAACAGGTAAGTAATGATAATAATTGTCATAAATTATATTTATGGGGTTAGTTTCTAACTAAACATCACTTTGTATATTCGTCTCCCAGATTGCCCTGATCAACCGGAGTGGCTAATGGATTAATAAGATTATGTGATAATCATAACAGACGGTGATATATACAACGATGGACCAACGAATTTATAAATTAAATATATAAAACACCATCAGCGAAAACATCACTGAGATGACCCAACCAATAGCGACAAAGCAATCAACGGGCATGTAATAACGAGAATATCGTCACCGATATGAGCACTGATGAAGAAACGACGAGAAATGCTGGATAACGGCGACCTTTAAAACAAATAGAGTATGCAGAAATATGCAAGACCATCAAAAAGTAAACGAAGGAGGACATCAGGAAGTACAAACAAGAGATCATACGAGAAACAATTATGGCATCAAAGAGCCTGAAGAATACCAGATGGACACAGGCCCTAGGCCGAGACAGACTGATTACACTTCTAGACAAGCAGGGTAGAGAAACACAAAACTAAGATATGATCATGGAACGAATAGAGGAATTTTACACGGAACTATACGACAGTGAACAGAGAACCATAACTCACACGGACCCGAAATAGGTACCAGAGATAACACCACGAGAGGTGGAAGCAGAGGCTTGAGCATAGACAGATAATATCTCAGCCATCTTCGCTTCGCCGGCGACATACTCATAAGCGCTACTACACCGCAAGCACTGCAAAAATGCTGCATGAGCTAGCTGATGAAAGTGAAAAACAAGGTCTGAAGATGAACGTTTCGAAAACAAAAGTGATGCTAGAAAATGACACACCAATATATATATATATATATATCAACACCACGCAGATAGAGAAAGTTGGAAGCTACATATGTATGGGACAGCGATACTGTATCTGAGACAAAAACCAAGACAAGGAGATTCAAAGAAGAATCACCGCCGGCTAAACAGCAAACGCCAAACACCGCGACATATTCAAGGGTAACTTTCGTACCTGCTTGAAGAGTCAAGTCTACAACTCATGCGTACTACCAGCGATGACATTCGGCGCGGAAACAAGGGCACTCTCTATCCAGACAAAGAAGAAGCTAACAACCCCATAGACAAAGATGGAAAGAATTATGTTAAACATCGCATATCAGTAGAGACAAACAAACATCTGGGTAAGAGAGAAGACAAAGGTCATAGACGTGATAGAACATCTCAGAAGACAAAAGTGGACCGGGGCAGGGCACATCAGCAGACTACGAGATAACCGATGGACATCGCGTATCACAACCTGGAGACAAGGGAAACGATCCAGAGGAAGACCGGCGAGACGGTGGAGAGACGAACTAGACGAGTACTGGAAGGGCACCATCTGGCAGAGGATAGCTCAAGACAGGCAGATTTTGAAACGACATGTTGTGGCCTTCACCCAACCACGGGACACTACGGCTGCGCAACGGTGATGATGATGATGATGATGATGATGTATAGAAACCATTGGCTTATCGGAATTCCGCATGTGTTCGTCTACATAATACCGTCCCTCGCCGGATATCTGTCAATTCTGTTTTAGACACATTGATTACCGTTGTCGCCGTCCCCACAACCATCCGATGGTTGATTCAATTCGGCTTGTCGAATTACCGCAGCTTTCGCGGCATCACCTCAATATGTGCACTCGTGTGACTCTCGTCGTCTTGCCTTTATTAATAATAGTAGCTGCACGTGACAATACACTTGTCACTTATAAAGATGTGTTTGATTTTTCTTTTTTCTATAAGACGACTGAATATCTTCTCGAAATAAATACGTCATTAATCTTTACCAATGATGTAATAGTATTTCACGCACAAGATTCTCGTATAATGCAGAGTCAACGTTTCCCCTTATTATAAATGTTCTGCTTCTCAATAAACCGGTTTAGATGCTGGGTAACAATGATACACTTTCATTTCACCAACAACGCCGATGCTTGCTGCACTTTTGTCGCGGGTGCATCTCATTTGAAAATCGCAGAGCGAAATATCGATTTGAGTTTATGTTCTGGTAGACAAATTGTAATGATAAAATGCATCGTCAGTTGGATGGATGTTCGTTGACTGTTCATTGAATCGTATATTAATAGAAGAATTCACGTCCCTGGCGGAAATAAATAAATATACTTATAATTTGTTTCTCGCGCAGCTGTTATTGTGATGTGCGCTCGCAACAGTTCAATCACGTCACACAAAGGTAAACGTCGGAGCACTGTTTGTCGTGTGATCTAGGGGAGGTATGTGTTCTTTTGTGGTTATATCTAACGAGAGTCGAACTAGTATGTGTCTGTGTGTGAATGCGTGCGAGCGTGCGTGTGTGTGAGTGTGTGCGTGTGTGCGTGTGTGCGCGTGTGCGCGTGTGCGCGTGTGCGCGTGTGCGCGTGTGCGTGTGTGCGCGTGTGCGCGTGTGCGCGTGTGCGCGTGTGCGCGTGTGCGCGTGTGTGCGTGTGTGCGTGTGTGTGTGCGTGTGTGCGTGCGTGCGTGCGTGCGTGCGCGCGCGCGTGCGTGTGTGTTTGGGTATTTTGAGTTTTTCCTTCTTAATCACTTTGCATCTCGGGCGCCGTATGTTCATCTACCACCCGACGGAGCACACGTAACCAATTATAAATTTCCCCATTGGTGAATGGTTTCTACCGAGTACCGAGTAATGTTGAATGGAATCGACATTTAAAAAAGGAGTATATTCATGATAGTGAAATTAACTCAGATAATATTTATTAAGTGTTTATATATGTTTTACAATAAACAATTATATTGAAATATATATATAAATATAAAAGGCCAGTTAGTGAGATTATGCGTGTTTCTCTATGTTGTGCCCAAGTCCAGCCAATTTCTCTTACCACCTTGTAGCGCGTAGACTGCAGCGCAGTCTTTAATGCACTAAAAACAAGTTTTTAATAATAATGTTGACATTAATTTTAAAAATCGTAGTAAATAAACAATATTATGTAATATACGTCAAACGCCCAGTACGTATATTAATTCAACCCTAACAACTAGTGCGAATTCTTGTTTGTGCGCATGTACGTACGCGTAATTGCATACACGCAGGTGTGTGCGTTTGCAAACGTATACATGTACGCACGCACACAAGTATGCGTACGTCACACGCGTGCGTAAATACTAAATACACATGACATACGGGTGCACCCCGGTACGTGACATTCCGCATACATCTCAAACAATTATAGGTGCGTAACGCTGACCTTTGTAGCGCCGTTCCTTTGTCTTCTGTCGTCACGCCAGTATTTCCCTGGCGGCCAACCACCTGGCTGTTTACGTCGAACGCCGCCAGGTGTATCTATTATTGATGTGTGACTAGAGGGAGTCCTGGCCAGGCGCCCGCCGTAGCTCGTCACCTTGCCCACCTAGATTAACACCCCGAGGTGCTGCTGTCAGACCTGCACTGTTGCACAGACCCCCCGGGGCTCACGGAAGACGAACAGTGGCTGTAGAGATGTATTACTGTGCTCCATTGGAAACCAATGATAACGGTTAGTGGGACAATTCCAACTTGTGCGCAAACATACGGTTCGGTTTTAGAGGCTGTATAGTTGTGTTATTGTGCGCCATTGAAAGCTATGGCAACAGTCAGTCGGACATTTTCAACTCCAACTTGTGCGCAAAGATACGATTCGGAATTAATGGCTACAAAGCTGTATTTACCCTGCTTTATTGATACCTGATAACATTCATTTAGACAATTTCAATTTGCGTAAGGTTATGATTCTGTTTTATTGGCTTTAGAAATGTATTACTGTGCTCCGTTGAAACCAGTGACGAAAGTCAATCAGACAATATTATTCCAACGTGTACATAAAGTTACGATTCGGTCTTAGGTGCTATAGTGCTGTATTACTGTGGTCCATTGAAACCTATGATAACATTCAATCGGGCAATTATAATGTGCGTTGAACGTTACGATTATGTATTAGTGGCTATGGAGTTGTGTCACTGTTCCATCGAAAGTCAGTCACACAATTTCAACTTTTGTGTAATGTTACGATTAGATTTTAGTAAAATTATACGTTTTGTTGTACTTCTTTCCAAGCGACCTGCAGTTGCATTTTGGTCAAATCCTAACATTGTTTGAAGACAAAAATCAACGCGGAAGACGCTACCCGCCATTTGAACCCAATCAAGCCGCCATTTGTAACCCAATCAAGCCGCCATTTGTAACCCAATCAAGCCGGATTCCGTCTCCGTTCACGGGATCCTTCAATCTTCGACACACACATATGCGGGAACTAGCAACTAGAAATTTAAGCCAATGCGCAACAGAAGTATTGCCGTCTACAAATATACCCTATCCTTTTTTTTATAAATATTAATTTCAGAGGCCAACAAATGCCACCAGATGGATACAGTGTCACAGTCACTTGCACTTGACGCGTGTATCCTGAATGCGGAAGTGAACAACTGATCTCCCGCCGTATCGAGTCTGCCTGCCGTGAGTAGCCAGGAGCGTAAACAGACACGTCCAGCCTTCGGTACGGAGAAGTAGCGTGTGGGCGCCTATGATGAGGTTGAACGTATGTTATTCTGCGATTTTCTAGGCCACTGTACGGCCATGGTGCTGGGTTACTTCCTGGAAGATGCCGTCAACTGTTCCCTGCCACAAGGCAGCAGGCACTACTATGTGTTCATTTCGTAGAATGCAATGCAATAAGTGCAGTGTTGTTCTTCTGTTGTTTACCCGTCTGTTAGGGGTGAGGCTGGCCACGATTCTGGTTCTCGATTTCAGTTAACATGTTTCTTTTCCATCACTGACCTTGCATTGCTCAGCAACTGTCTCCATTCCCCTTAATCTTTCGCTCTCGTTCTCCAGTCCTCTCCCAGTTCTTCCAAGTCTCTCTTACAAAGTCCTCCCATCGCAGTCTAGGTCGTCCTCCCCTCCTTTTCTCTTCCGCGTTCCCCTTCCACGTTTCCCTCCCGACGATCACAAGAGACACGTAACGGGGCACATTCTAAAGGTCTAGGGGTCACGTAGTGGGAGCACATTCGAAAGGTCCACGGGGCACGTAACGGGGGTACATTCAAAAGGTATATGGGGGCACATAACGGTGATACATACAAAAGGTCTAGGGGGCACGTAACGGGGGCACATTCAAAAGGTCTAGAGGACACATAACGGGGGCACATTCAAAAGGTCTAGGGGGCACATAACGGTGATACATACAAAAGGTCTAAGGGGCAGGTAACAGGGGCACATTCAAAAGGTCTAGAGGACACATAACGGGAGTACATTCAAAAGGTTTAGGGGGCACATAACGGGGGCACATTCAAAATGTCCAGGGGACACGTAACGGGGACACATTTAAAAGGTCAAATTTCAAAAAGGTCTGGGGGGAACGTTCCCCCTAGACCCCACCCTGTACCCGCATACACTGTGAACACAGGGGATCATTCCATCCCTGACACAGGCATATGCGACACACTAGCAACAAGACATGTAAGTCAATACAATATGTGCCTTTCCCTTTTCATTGATAGTTCTATCAAAGGACAACGCATCAAAAAGTGTCAACATCGCCCGCATTTTATACATGTTCTCTGAATGCTAGGGTGAAACACTAGTCTATTCCCTCGTGTAAGGTCGGCTTGACATGAGAGTCCAGAAGAGTTGTCTCCGAAACGTCACAAAGTAAAAGGTGATAGGTGCTTTCTTATGTAGCACAGTATCCAGTCATTAGAATTGCTCAAAGCGCTTTACTCTTTATTCCCTGGCATTTTCCACCACTGTCTATAGCCAGGTACTCATTCATGCAGATGAGTAAACTGGAGCAACGTAAAGTGACCGAACTTTTCCAAGGTTCGACACCCCAGCACATGATTAGAACCCGGGTTGTCGCGATTGAGAGTCTGATGCTCTAGACACTGCGCCACAGCGCCACATGACGTCGGACATGGATGTACAAAACACTGTAGTACGACGTCGGACATGGATGTACAAGACACAGTTATACGATGTCGGACATGGATGTACAAGACACAGTTGTACGACGTCGGACATGGATGGATGTACAAGACACAGTTGTACGATGTCGGAGATGGATGTACAAGACACAGTTGTACGGCGTCGGACATGGATGCACACGACACAGTTGTACGACGTGGGACATGGATGCACAAGACACAGTTGTACGATGTCGGACATGGATGTACAAGACACAGTTGTGCGATGTCGGACATGGATGCACAAGACACAGTTGTACGATGTCGGACATGGATGTAGAAGACACAGTTGTACGACGTCGGACATGGATGTAGAAGACACAGTTGTACGATGTCGGACATGGATGTAGAAGACACAGTTGTACGATGTCGGACATGGATGTAGAAGACACAGTTGTACGATGTCGGACATGGATGTACAAGACACAGTTGTACGACGTCGGACATGGATGGATGTACAAGACACAGTTGTACGATGTCGGAGATGGATGTACAAGACACAGTTGTACGTTGTCGGACATTGATGTACAAGACACAGCTGTACGGCGTCGGACATGGATGTACAAGACACAGTTGTACGACGTCGGACATGGATGTACAAGACACAGTTGTACGACGTCCGACATGGATGCACAAGACACAGTTGTACGGCGTCGGACATGGATGCACACGACACAGTTGTACGATGTCGGACATGGATGTACAAGACACAGTTGTGCGATGTCGGACATGGATGCACAAGACACAGTTGTACGATGTCGGACATGGATGCGCACGACACAGTTGTACGATGTCGGACATGGATGGTCAAGACACAGTTGTACGGCGTCGGACATGGATGCACAAGACACAGTTGTACGACGTGGGACATGGATGCACAAGACACAGTTGTACGATGTCGGACATGGATGTACAAGACACAGCTGTACGATGTCGGACATGGATGCACAAGACACAGTTGTACGATGTCGGACATGGATGCGCACGACACATTTGTACGGCGTCGGACATGGATGCACACGACACAGTTGTACGGTGTCGGACATGGATGCACAAGACACAGTTGTACGGCGTCGGACATGGATGCACAAGACAGTTGTACGGCGTCGGATATGGATGCACACGACACAGTTGTACGACGTCGGACATGGATGCACAAGACACAGTTGTACGACGTCAAACATGGATGGTCAAGACACAGTTGTACGACTTCAGACATGGATGTACAAGACACAGTTGTACGATGTCGGACATGGATGCTCAAGACACAGTTGTACGATGTCGGACATGGATGTACAAGACACAGTAGTACGATGTCGGACATGGATGTACAAGGCACAGTTGTACGATGTCGGACATGGATGTACACGACACAGTTGTACGACGTCGGACATGGATGGTCAAGACACAGTTGTACGACGTCAGACATGAATGCACAAGACACAGTTGTACGATGTCGGACATGGATGTAGAAGACACAGTTGTACGATGTCGGACATGGATGTAGAAGACACAGTTGTACGACGTCAGACATGGATGTACAAGACACAGTTGTACGACGTCGGACATGGATGAAGAAGACACAGTTGTACGACGTCAGACATGGATGTACAAGACACAGTTGTACGATGTCGGACATGGATATAGAAGACACAGTTGTACGATGTCGGACATGGATTTAGAAGACATAGTTGTACGATGTCGGACCTGGATGTTCAAGACACAGTTGTAAGATGTCGGACATGGATGTTCAAGACACAGTTGTACGATGTCGGACATGGATGTACAAGACACCGTTGTACGACGTCAAACATGGATGGTCAAGACACAGTTGTACGACGTCAGACATGGATGCACAAGACACAGTTGTACGATGTCGGACATGGATGTACAAGACACAGTTGTACGATGTCAGACATGGATGTACAAGACACAGTTGTACGATGTCGGACATGGATGTAGAAGACACAGTTGTACGACGTCGGACATGGATGTACAAGACACAGTTGTACGACGTCGGACATGGATGAAGAAGACACAGTTGTACGACGTCGGACATGGATGAAGAAGACACAGTTGTACGACGTCGGACATGGATGTACAAGACACAGTTGTACGACGTCGGACATGGATGTACAAGACACAGTTGTACGACGTCGGACATGGATGTAGAAGACACAGTTGTACGATTTCGGACATGGATGTAGAAGACACAATTGTACAGCGTCAGACATGGATGTACAAGACACAGTTATACGATGTCGGACATGGATGTACAAGACACAGTTGTACGATTTCGGACATGGATGTAGAAGACACAATTGTACGACGTCAGACATGGATGTACAAGACACAGTTGTACGATGTCGGACTTGGATTTAGAAGACATAGTTGTACGATGTCGGACCTGGATTTTCAAGACACAGTTGTAAGATGTCGAACATGGATGTTCAAGTCACAGTTGTACGATGTCGGACATGGATGTACAAGACACCGTTGTACGACGTCAAACATGGATGGTCAAGACACAGTTGTACGACGTCAGACATGGATGCACAAGTCACAGTTGTACGATGTCGGACATGGATGTAGAAGACACAGTTGTACGATGTCGGACATGGATGTACAAGACACAGTTGTACGATGTCGGACATGGATGTACAAGACACAGTTGTACGACGTCGGACATGGATGTACAAGACACAGTTGTACGACGTCGGACATGGATGTACAAGACACAGTTGTACGACGTTGGACATGGATGTAGAAGACACAGTTGTACGACGTCGGACATGGATGTAGAAGACACAGTTGTACGATGTCGGACATGGATGTACAAGACACAGTTGTACGATGTCGGACATGGATATAGAAGACACAGTTGTACGACGTCGGACATGGATGTAGAAGACACAGTTGTACGATGTCGGACATGGATGTAGAAGACACAGTTGTACGACGTCGGACATGGATGTAGAAGACACAGTTGTACGATGTCGGACATGGATGTACAAGACACAGTTGTACGATGTCGGACATGGATGTAGAAGACACAGTTGTACGATGTCGGACATGGATGTAGAAGACACAGTTGTACGATGTCGGACATGGATGTAGAAGACACAGTTGTACGACGTCGGACATGGATGTAGAAGACACAGTTGTACGATGTCGGACATGGATGTAGAAGACACAGTTGTACGATGTCGGACATGGATGTACAAGACACAGTTGTACGATGTCGGACATGGATGTACAAGACACAATTGTACGACGTCGGACATGGATGTACAAGACACAGTTGTACGACGTTGGACATGGATGTAGAAGACACAGTTGTACGACCTCGGACATGGATGTAGAAGACACAGTTGTATGATGTCGGATATGGATGTACAAGACACAGTTGTACGATGTCGGACATGGATGAACAAGACACAGTTGTACGATGTCGGACATGGATATAGAAGACACAGTTGTACGACGTCGGACATGGATGTAGAAGACACAGTTGTACGATGTCGGACATGGATGTAGAAGACACAGTTGTACGATGTCGGACATGGATGTAGAAGACACGGTTGTACGATGTCGGATATGGATGTACAAGACACAGTTGTACGATGTCGGACATGGATGTAGAAGACACAGTTGTACGATGTCGGACATGGATGTAGAAGACACAGTTGTACGATGTCGGACATGGATGTAGAAGACACAGTTGTACGACGTCGGACATGGATGTAGAAGACACAGTTGTACGATGTCGGACATGGATGTACAAGACACAGTTGTACGACGTCGGACATGGATGTAGAAGACACAGTTGTACGATGTCAGACATGGATGCACAAGACACAGTTGTACGATGTCGCACATGGATGTACAAGACACAGTTGTACGATGTCGGACATGGATGTAGAAGACACAGTTGTACGATGTCGGACATGGATGTAGAAGACACAGTTGTACGACGTCAGACATGGATGCACAAGACACAGTTGTACGATGTCGGACATGGATGTACAAGACACAGTTGTACGATGTCGGACATTGATGTAGAAGACACAGTTGTACGACGTCAGACATGGATGTAGAAGACACAGTTGTACGATGTCGGACATGGATGTACAAGACACAGTTGTATGATGTCAGACATGGATGTAGAAGACACAGTTGTACGACGTCAGACATTGGTGTACAATACACAGTTGTTCGATATCGGACATGGATGTACAAGGCACAGTTGTACGACGTCAAACATGGATTGTCAAGACACAGTTGTACGATGTCGGACATGGATGCTCAAGACACAGTTGTACGATGTCGGACATGGATGTACAAGGCACAGTTGTACGATGTCGGACATGGATGTACACGACACAGTTGTACGACGTCGGACATGGATGGTCAAGACACAGTTGTACGACGTCAGACATGGATGCACAAGACACAGTTGTACGATGTCGGACATGGATGTAGAAGACACAGTTGTACGATGTCGGACATGGATGTAGAAGACACAGTTGTACGACGTCAGACATGGATGTACAAGACACAGTTGTACGACGTCGGACATGGATGAAGAAGACACAGTTGTACGACGTCAGACATGGATGTACAAGACACAGTTGTACGATGTCGGACATGGATATAGAAGACACAGTTGTACGATGTCGGACATGGATTTAGAAGACATAGTTGTACGATGTCGGACCTGGATGTTCAAGACACAGTTGTAAGATGTCGGACATGGATGTTCAAGACACAGTTGTACGATGTCAGACATGGATGTACAAGACACAGTTGTACGACGTCAAACATGGATGGTCAAGACACCGTTGTACGACGTCAGACATGGATGCACAAGACACAGTTGTACGATGTCGGACATGGATGTACAAGACACAGTTGTACGATGTCAGACATGGATGTACAAGACACAGTTGTACGATGTCGGACATGGATGTAGAAGACACAGTTGTACGACGTCGGACATGGATGTACAAGACACAGTTGTACGACGTCGGACATGGATGAAGAAGACACAGTTGTACGACGTCGGACATGGATGAAGAAGACACAGTTGTACGACGTCGGACATGGATGTACAAGACACAGTTGTACGACGTCGGACATGGATGTACAAGACACAGTTGTACGACGTCGGACATGGATGTAGAAGACACAGTTGTACGATTTCGGACATGGATGTAGAAGACACAATTGTACAGCGTCAGACATGGATGTACAAGACACAGTTGTACGATGTCGGACATGGATGTACAAGACACAGTTGTACGATTTCGGACATGGATGTAGAAGACACAATTGTACGACGTCAGACATGGATGTACAAGACACAGTTGTATGATGTCGGACTTGGATTTAGAATACATAGTTGTACGATGTCGGACCTGGATGTTCAAGACACAGTTGTAAGATGTCGAACATGGATGTTCAAGACACAGTTGTACGATGTCGGACATGGATGTACAAGACACCGTTGTACGACGTCAAACATGGATGGTCAAGACACAGTTGTACGACGTCAGACATGGATGCACAAGTCACAGTTGTACGATGTCGGACATGGATGTAGAAGACACAGTTGTACGATGTCGGAAATGGATGTAGAAGACACAGTTGTACGATGTCGGACATGGATGTACAAGACACAGTTGTACGATGTCGGACATGGATGTACAAGACACAGTTGTACGACGTCGGACATGGATGTACAAGACACAGTTGTACGACGTTGGACATGGATGTAGAAGACACAGTTGTACGACGTCGGACATGGATGTAGAAGACACAGTTGTACGATGTCGGACATGGATGTACAAGACACAGTTGTACGATGTCGGACATGGATATAGAAGACACAGTTGTACGACGTCGGACATGGATGTAGAAGACACAGTTGTACGACGTCGGACATGGATGTAGAAGACACAGTTGTACGACGTCGGACATGGATGTAGAAGACACAGTTGTACGATGTCGGACATGGATGTAGAAGACACAGTTGTACGATGTCGGACATGGATGTACAAGACACAGTTGTACGATGTCGGACATGGATGTACAAGACACAGTTGTACGACGTCGGACATGGATGTACAAGACACAGTTGTACGACGTCGGACATGGATGTACAAGACACAGTTGTACGACGTTGGACATGGATGTAGAAGACACAGTTGTACGACGTCGGACATGGATGTAGAAGACACAGTTGTATGATGTCGGACATGGATGTACAAGACACAGTTGTACGATGTCGGACATGGATGTACAAGACACAGTTGTACGATGTCGGACATGGATATAGAAGACACAGTTGTACGACGTCGGACATGGATGTAGAAGACACAGTTGTACGATGTCGGACATGGATGTAGAAGACACAGTTGTACGACGTCGGACATGGATGTAGAAGACACGGTTGTACGATGTCGGACATGGATGTACAAGACACAGTTGTACGATGTCGGACATGGATGTAGAAGACACAGTTGTACGATGTCGGACATGGATGTAGAAGACACAGTTGTACGATGTCGGATATGGATGTAGAAGACACAGTTGTACGACGTCGGACATGGATGTAGAAGACACAGTTGTACGATGTCGGACATGGATGTACAAGACACAGTTGTACGACGTCGGACATGGATGTAGAAGACACAGTTGTACGATGTCAGACATGGATGCACAAGACACAGTTGTACGATGTCGCACATGGATGTACAAGACACAGTTGTACGATGTCGGACATGGATGTAGAAGACACAGTTGTACGATGTCGGACATGGATGTAGAAGACACAGTTGTACGACGTCAGACATGGATGCACAAGACACAGTTGTACGATGTCGGACATGGATGTACAAGACACAGTTGTACGATGTCGGACATTGATGTAGAAGACACAGTTGTACGACGTCAGACATGGATGTAGAAGACACAGTTGTACGATGTCGGACATGGATGTACAAGACACAGTTGTATGATGTCAGACATGGATGTAGAAGACACAGTTGTACGACGTCAGACATTGGTGTACAAGACACAGTTGTTCGATATCGGACATGGATGTACAAGGCACAGTTGTACGACGTCAAACATGGATTGTCAAGACACAGTTGTACGATGTCGGACATGGATGCTCAAGACACAGTTGTACGATGTCGGACATGGATGTACAAGGCACAGTTGTACGATGTCGGACATGGATGTACACGACACAGTTGTACGACGTCGGACATGGATGGTCAAGACACAGTTGTACGACGTCAGACATGGATGCACAAGACACAGTTGTACGATGTCGGACATGGATGTAGAAGACACAGTTGTACGATGTCGGACATGGATGTAGAAGACACAGTTGTACGACGTCAGACATGGATGTACAAGACACAGTTGTACGACGTCGGACATGGATGAAGAAGACACAGTTGTACGACGTCAGACATGGATGTACAAGACACAGTAGTAAGATGTCGGACATGGATGTACAAGGCACAGTTGTACGATGTCGGACATGGATGTACACGACACAGTTGTACGACGTCGGACATGGATGTAGAAGACACAGTTGTACGACGTCAGACATGGATGTACAAGACACAGTTGTACGACGTCGGACATGGATGAAGAAGACACAGTTGTACGACGTCAGACATGGATGTACAAGACACAGTTGTACGATGTCGGACATGGATATAGAAGACACAGTTGTACGATGTCGGACATGGATTTAGAAGACATAGTTGTACGATGTCGGACCTGGATGTTCAAGACACAGTTGTAAGATGTCGGACATGGATGTTCAAGACACAGTTGTACGATGTCAGACATGGATGTACAAGACACAGTTGTACGACGTCAAACATGGATGGTCAAGACACCGTTGTACGACGTCAGACATGGATGCACAAGACACAGTTGTACGATGTCGGACATGGATGTACAAGACACAGTTGTACGATGTCAGACATGGATGTACAAGACACAGTTGTACGATGTCGGACATGGATGTAGAAGACACAGTTGTACGACGTCGGACATGGATGTACAAGACACAGTTGTACGACGTCGGACATGGATGAAGAAGACACAGTTGTACGACGTCGGACATGGATGAAGAAGACACAGTTGTACGACGTCGGACATGGATGTACAAGACACAGTTGTACGACGTCGGACATGGATGTACAAGACACAGTTGTACGACGTCGGACATGGATGTAGAAGACACAGTTGTACGATTTCGGACATGGATGTAGAAGACACAATTGTACAGCGTCAGACATGGATGTACAAGACACAGTTGTACGATGTCGGACATGGATGTACAAGACACAGTTGTACGATTTCGGACATGGATGTAGAAGACACAATTGTACGACGTCAGACATGGATGTACAAGACACAGTTGTATGATGTCGGACTTGGATTTAGAATACATAGTTGTACGATGTCGGACCTGGATGTTCAAGACACAGTTGTAAGATGTCGAACATGGATGTTCAAGACACAGTTGTACGATGTCGGACATGGATGTACAAGACACCGTTGTACGACGTCAAACATGGATGGTCAAGACACAGTTGTACGACGTCAGACATGGATGCACAAGTCACAGTTGTACGATGTCGGACATGGATGTAGAAGACACAGTTGTACGATGTCGGAAATGGATGTAGAAGACACAGTTGTACGATGTCGGACATGGATGTACAAGACACAGTTGTACGATGTCGGACATGGATGTACAAGACACAGTTGTACGACGTCGGACATGGATGTACAAGACACAGTTGTACGACGTCGGACATGGATGTACAAGACACAGTTGTACGACGTTGGACATGGATGTAGAAGACACAGTTGTACGACGTCGGACATGGATGTAGAAGACACAGTTGTACGATGTCGGACATGGATGTACAAGACACAGTTGTACGATGTCGGACATGGATATAGAAGACACAGTTGTACGACGTCGGACATGGATGTAGAAGACACAGTTGTACGACGTCGGACATGGATGTAGAAGACACAGTTGTACGACGTCGGACATGGATGTAGAAGACACAGTTGTACGATGTCGGACATGGATGTAGAAGACACAGTTGTACGATGTCGGACATGGATGTACAAGACACAGTTGTACGATGTCGGACATGGATGTACAAGACACAGTTGTACGACGTCGGACATGGATGTACAAGACACAGTTGTACGACGTCGGACATGGATGTACAAGACACAGTTGTACGACGTTGGACATGGATGTAGAAGACACAGTTGTACGACGTCGGACATGGATGTAGAAGACACAGTTGTATGATGTCGGACATGGATGTACAAGACACAGTTGTACGATGTCGGACATGGATGTACAAGACACAGTTGTACGATGTCGGACATGGATATAGAAGACACAGTTGTACGACGTCGGACATGGATGTAGAAGACACAGTTGTACGATGTCGGACATGGATGTAGAAGACACAGTTGTACGACGTCGGACATGGATGTAGAAGACACGGTTGTACGATGTCGGACATGGATGTACAAGACACAGTTGTACGATGTCGGACATGGATGTAGAAGACACAGTTGTACGATGTCGGACATGGATGTAGAAGACACAGTTGTACGATGTCGGATATGGATGTAGAAGACACAGTTGTACGACGTCGGACATGGATGTAGAAGACACAGTTGTACGATGTCGGACATGGATGTACAAGACACAGTTGTACGACGTCGGACATGGATGTAGAAGACACAGTTGTACGATGTCAGACATGGATGCACAAGACACAGTTGTACGATGTCGCACATGGATGTACAAGACACAGTTGTACGATGTCGGACATGGATGTAGAAGACACAGTTGTACGATGTCGGACATGGATGTAGAAGACACAGTTGTACGACGTCAGACATGGATGCACAAGACACAGTTGTACGATGTCGGACATGGATGTACAAGACACAGTTGTACGATGTCGGACATTGATGTAGAAGACACAGTTGTACGACGTCAGACATGGATGTAGAAGACACAGTTGTACGATGTCGGACATGGATGTACAAGACACAGTTGTATGATGTCAGACATGGATGTAGAAGACACAGTTGTACGACGTCAGACATTGGTGTACAAGACACAGTTGTTCGATATCGGACATGGATGTACAAGGCACAGTTGTACGACGTCAAACATGGATTGTCAAGACACAGTTGTACGATGTCGGACATGGATGCTCAAGACACAGTTGTACGATGTCGGACATGGATGTACAAGGCACAGTTGTACGATGTCGGACATGGATGTACACGACACAGTTGTACGACGTCGGACATGGATGGTCAAGACACAGTTGTACGACGTCAGACATGGATGCACAAGACACAGTTGTACGATGTCGGACATGGATGTAGAAGACACAGTTGTACGATGTCGGACATGGATGTAGAAGACACAGTTGTACGACGTCAGACATGGATGTACAAGACACAGTTGTACGACGTCGGACATGGATGAAGAAGACACAGTTGTACGACGTCAGACATGGATGTACAAGACACAGTAGTAAGATGTCGGACATGGATGTACAAGGCACAGTTGTACGATGTCGGACATGGATGTACACGACACAGTTGTACGACGTCGGACATGGATGGTCAAGACACAGTTGTACGACGTCAGACATGGATGCACAAGACACAGTTGTACGATGTCGGACATGGATGTAGAAGACACAGTTGTACGATGTCGGACATGGATGTAGAAAACACAGTTGTACGACGTCAGACATGGATGTACAAGACACAGTTGTACGACGTCGGACATGGATGAAGAAGACACAGTTGTACGACGTCAGACATGGATGTACAAGACACAGTTGTACGATGTCGGACATGGATATAGAAGACACAGTTGTACGATGTCGGACATGGATTTAGAAGACATAGTTGTACGATGTCGGACCTGGATGTTCAAGACACAGTTGTACGATGTCGGACATGGATGTTCAAGACACAGTTGTACGATGTCGGACATGGATGTTCAAGACACAGTTGTACGATGTCAGACATGGATGTACAAGACACAGTTGTACGACGTCAAACATGGATGGTCAAGACACCGTTGTACGACGTCAGACATGGATGCACAAGACACAGTTGTACGATGTCGGACATGGATGTACAAGACACAGTTGTACGATGTCAGACATGGATGTACAAGACACAGTTGTACGATGTCGGACATGGATGTAGAAGACACAGTTGTACGACGTCGGACATGGATGTACAAGACACAGTTGTACGACGTCGGACATGGATGAAGAAGACACAGTTGTACGACGTCGGACATGGATGAAGAAGACACAGTTGTACGACGTCGGACATGGATGTACAAGACACAGTTGTACGACGTCGGACATGGATGTACAAGACACAGTTGTACGACGTCGGACATGGATGTAGAAGACACAGTTGTACGATTTCGGACATGGATGTAGAAGACACAATTGTACAGCGTCAGACATGGATGTACAAGACACAGTTGTACGATGTCGGACATGGATGTACAAGACACAGTTGTACGATTTCGGACATGGATGTAGAAGACACAATTGTACGACGTCAGACATGGATGTACAAGACACAGTTGTATGATGTCGGACTTGGATTTAGAATACATAGTTGTACGATGTCGGACCTGGATGTTCAAGACACAGTTGTAAGATGTCGAACATGGATGTTCAAGACACAGTTGTACGATGTCGGACATGGATGTACAAGACACCGTTGTACGACGTCAAACATGGATGGTCAAGACACAGTTGTACGACGTCAGACATGGATGCACAAGTCACAGTTGTACGATGTCGGACATGGATGTAGAAGACACAGTTGTACGATGTCGGAAATGGATGTAGAAGACACAGTTGTACGATGTCGGACATGGATGTACAAGACACAGTTGTACGATGTCGGACATGGATGTACAAGACACAGTTGTACGACGTCGGACATGGATGTACAAGACACAGTTGTACGACGTCGGACATGGATGTACAAGACACAGTTGTACGACGTTGGACATGGATGTAGAAGACACAGTTGTACGACGTCGGACATGGATGTAGAAGACACAGTTGTACGATGTCGGACATGGATGTACAAGACACAGTTGTACGATGTCGGACATGGATATAGAAGACACAGTTGTACGACGTCGGACATGGATGTAGAAGACACAGTTGTACGACGTCGGACATGGATGTAGAAGACACAGTTTTTACGACGTCGGACATGGATGTAGAAGACACAGTTGTACGATGTCGGACATGGATGTAGAAGACACAGTTGTACGATGTCGGACATGGATGTACAAGACACAGTTGTACGATGTCGGACATGGATGTACAAGACACAATTGTACGACGTCGGACATGGATGTACAAGACACAGTTGTACGACGTCGGACATGGATGTACAAGACACAGTTGTACGACGTTGGACATGGATGTAGAAGACACAGTTGTACGACCTCGGACATGGATGTAGAAGACACAGTTGTATGATGTCGGATATGGATGTACAAGACACAGTTGTACGATGTCGGACATGGATGAACAAGACACAGTTGTACGATGTCGGACATGGATATAGAAGACACAGTTGTACGACGTCGGACATGGATGTAGAAGACACAGTTGTACGATGTCGGACATGGATGTAGAAGACACAGTTGTACGATGTCGGACATGGATGTAGAAGACACGGTTGTACGATGTCGGATATGGATGTACAAGACACAGTTGTACGATGTCGGACATGGATGTAGAAGACACAGTTGTACGATGTCGGACATGGATGTAGAAGACACAGTTGTACGATGTCGGACATGGATGTAGAAGACACAGTTGTACGACGTCGGACATGGATGTAGAAGACACAGTTGTACGATGTCGGACATGGATGTACAAGACACAGTTGTACGACGTCGGACATGGATGTAGAAGACACAGTTGTACGATGTCAGACATGGATGCACAAGACACAGTTGTACGATGTCGCACATGGATGTACAAGACACAGTTGTACGATGTCGGACATGGATGTAGAAGACACAGTTGTACGATGTCGGACATGGATGTAGAAGACACAGTTGTACGACGTCAGACATGGATGCACAAGACACAGTTGTACGATGTCGGACATGGATGTACAAGACACAGTTGTACGATGTCGGACATTGATGTAGAAGACACAGTTGTACGACGTCAGACATGGATGTAGAAGACACAGTTGTACGATGTCGGACATGGATGTACAAGACACAGTTGTATGATGTCAGACATGGATGTAGAAGACACAGTTGTACGACGTCAGACATTGGTGTACAATACACAGTTGTTCGATATCGGACATGGATGTACAAGGCACAGTTGTACGACGTCAAACATGGATTGTCAAGACACAGTTGTACGATGTCGGACATGGATGCTCAAGACACAGTTGTACGATGTCGGACATGGATGTAGAAGACACAGTTGTACGATGTCGGACATGGATGTAGAAGACACAGTTGTACGACGTCAGACATGGATGTACAAGACACAGTTGTACGACGTCGGACATGGATGAAGAAGACACAGTTGTACGACGTCAGACATGGATGTACAAGACACAGTTGTACGATGTCGGACATGGATATAGAAGACACAGTTGTACGATGTCGGACATGGATTTAGAAGACATAGTTGTACGATGTCGGACCTGGATGTTCAAGACACAGTTGTAAGATGTCGGACATGGATGTTCAAGACACAGTTGTACGATGTCAGACATGGATGTACAAGACACAGTTGTACGACGTCAAACATGGATGGTCAAGACACCGTTGTACGACGTCAGACATGGATGCACAAGACACAGTTGTACGATGTCGGACATGGATGTACAAGACACAGTTGTACGATGTCAGACATGGATGTACAAGACACAGTTGTACGTTGTCGGACATGGATGTAGAAGACACAGTTGTACGACGTCGGACATGGATGTACAAGACACAGTTGTACGACGTCGGACATGGATGAAGAAGACACAGTTGTACGACGTCGGACATGGATGAAGAAGACACAGTTGTACGACGTCGGACATGGATGTACAAGACACAGTTGTACGACGTCGGACATGGATGTACAAGACACAGTTGTACGACGTCGGACATGGATGTAGAAGACACAGTTGTACGATTTCGGACATGGATGTAGAAGACACAATTGTACAGCGTCAGACATGGATGTACAAGACACAGTTGTACGATGTCGGACATGGATGTACAAGACACAGTTGTACGATTTCGGACATGGATGTAGAAGACACAATTGTACGACGTCAGACATGGATGTACAAGACACAGTTGTATGATGTCGGACTTGGATTTAGAATACATAGTTGTACGATGTCGGACCTGGATGTTCAAGACACAGTTGTAAGATGTCGAACATGGATGTTCAAGACACAGTTGTACGATGTCGGACATGGATGTACAAGACACCGTTGTACGACGTCAAACATGGATGGTCAAGACACAGTTGTACGACGTCAGACATGGATGCACAAGTCACAGTTGTACGATGTCGGACATGGATGTAGAAGACACAGTTGTACGATGTCGGAAATGGATGTAGAAGACACAGTTGTACGATGTCGGACATGGATGTACAAGACACAGTTGTACGATGTCGGACATGGATGTACAAGACACAGTTGTACGACGTCGGACATGGATGTACAAGACACAGTTGTACGACGTCGGACATGGATGTACAAGACACAGTTGTACGACGTTGGACATGGATGTAGAAGACACAGTTGTACGACGTCGGACATGGATGTAGAAGACACAGTTGTACGATGTCGGACATGGATGTACAAGACACAGTTGTACGATGTCGGACATGGATATAGAAGACACAGTTGTACGACGTCGGACATGGATGTAGAAGACACAGTTGTACGACATCGGACATGGATGTAGAAGACACAGTTGTACGACGTCGGACATGGATGTAGAAGACACAGTTGTACGATGTCGGACATGGATGTAGAAGACACAGTTGTACGATGTCGGACATGGATGTACAAGACACAGTTGTACGATGTCGGACATGGATGTACAAGACACAGTTGTACGACGTCGGACATGGATGTACAAGACACAGTTGTACGACGTCGGACATGGATGTACAAGACACAGTTGTACGACGTTGGACATGGATGTAGAAGACACAGTTGTACGACGTCGGACATGGATGTAGAAGACACAGTTGTATGATGTCGGACATGGATGTACAAGACACAGTTGTACGATGTCGGACATGGATGTACAAGACACAGTTGTACGATGTCGGACATGGATATAGAAGACACAGTTGTACGACGTCGGACATGGATGTAGAAGACACAGTTGTACGATGTCGGACATGGATGTAGAAGACACAGTTGTACGACGTCGGACATGGATGTAGAAGACACGGTTGTACGATGTCGGACATGGATGTACAAGACACAGTTGTACGATGTCGGACATGGATGTAGAAGACACAGTTGTACGATGTCGGACATGGATGTAGAAGACACAGTTGTACGATGTCGGATATGGATGTAGAAGACACAGTTGTACGACGTCGGACATGGATGTAGAAGACACAGTTGTACGATGTCGGACATGGATGTACAAGACACAGTTGTACGACGTCGGACATGGATGTAGAAGACACAGTTGTACGATGTCAGACATGGATGCACAAGACACAGTTGTACGATGTCGCACATGGATGTACAAGACACAGTTGTACGATGTCGGACATGGATGTAGAAGACACAGTTGTACGATGTCGGACATGGATGTAGAAGACACAGTTGTACGACGTCAGACATGGATGCACAAGACACAGTTGTACGATGTCGGACATGGATGTACAAGACACAGTTGTACGATGTCGGACATTGATGTAGAAGACACAGTTGTACGACGTCAGACATGGATGTAGAAGACACAGTTGTACGATGTCGGACATGGATGTACAAGACACAGTTGTATGATGTCAGACATGGATGTAGAAGACACAGTTGTACGACGTCAGACATTGGTGTACAAGACACAGTTGTTCGATATCGGACATGGATGTACAAGGCACAGTTGTACGACGTCAAACATGGATTGTCAAGACACAGTTGTACGATGTCGGACATGGATGCTCAAGACACAATTGTACGATGTCGGACATGGATGTACAAGGCACAGTTGTACGATGTCGGACATGGATGTACACGACACAGTTGTACGACGTCGGACATGGATGGTCAAGACACAGTTGTACGACGTCAGACATGGATGCACAAGACACAGTTGTACGATGTCGGACATGGATGTAGAAGACACAGTTGTACGATGTCGGACATGGATGTAGAAGACACAGTTGTACGACGTCAGACATGGATGTACAAGACACAGTTGTACGACGTCGGACATGGATGAAGAAGACACAGTTGTACGACGTCAGACATGGATGTACAAGACACAGTAGTAAGATGTCGGACATGGATGTACAAGGCACAGTTGTACGATGTCGGACATGGATGTACACGACACAGTTGTACGACGTCGGACATGGATGGTCAAGACACAGTTGTACGACGTCAGACATGGATGCACAAGACACAGTTGTACGATGTCGGACATGGATGTAGAAGACACAGTTGTACGATGTCGGACATGGATGTAGAAAACACAGTTGTACGACGTCAGACATGGATGTACAAGACACAGTTGTACGACGTCGGACATGGATGAAGAAGACACAGTTGTACGACGTCAGACATGGATGTACAAGACACAGTTGTACGATGTCGGACATGGATATAGAAGACACAGTTGTACGATGTCGGACATGGATTTAGAAGACATAGTTGTACGATGTCGGACCTGGATGTTCAAGACACAGTTGTACGATGTCGGACATGGATGTTCAAGACACAGTTGTACGATGTCGGACATGGATGTTCAAGACACAGTTGTACGATGTCAGACATGGATGTACAAGACACAGTTGTACGACGTCAAACATGGATGGTCAAGACACCGTTGTACGACGTCAGACATGGATGCACAAGACACAGTTGTACGATGTCGGACATGGATGTACAAGACACAGTTGTACGATGTCAGACATGGATGTACAAGACACAGTTGTACGATGTCGGACATGGATGTAGAAGACACAGTTGTACGACGTCGGACATGGATGTACAAGACACAGTTGTACGACGTCGGACATGGATGAAGAAGACACAGTTGTACGACGTCGGACATGGATGAAGAAGACACAGTTGTACGACGTCGGACATGGATGTACAAGACACAGTTGTACGACGTCGGACATGGATGTACAAGACACAGTTGTACGACGTCGGACATGGATGTAGAAGACACAGTTGTACGATTTCGGACATGGATGTAGAAGACACAATTGTACAGCGTCAGACATGGATGTACAAGACACAGTTGTACGATGTCGGACATGGATGTACAAGACACAGTTGTACGATTTCGGACATGGATGTAGAAGACACAATTGTACGACGTCAGACATGGATGTACAAGACACAGTTGTATGATGTCGGACTTGGATTTAGAATACATAGTTGTACGATGTCGGACCTGGATGTTCAAGACACAGTTGTAAGATGTCGAACATGGATGTTCAAGACACAGTTGTACGATGTCGGACATGGATGTACAAGACACCGTTGTACGACGTCAAACATGGATGGTCAAGACACAGTTGTACGACGTCAGACATGGATGCACAAGTCACAGTTGTACGATGTCGGACATGGATGTAGAAGACACAGTTGTACGATGTCGGAAATGGATGTAGAAGACACAGTTGTACGATGTCGGACATGGATGTACAAGACACAGTTGTACGATGTCGGACATGGATGTACAAGACACAGTTGTACGACGTCGGACATGGATGTACAAGACACAGTTGTACGACGTCGGACATGGATGTACAAGACACAGTTGTACGACGTTGGACATGGATGTAGAAGACACAGTTGTACGACGTCGGACATGGATGTAGAAGACACAGTTGTACGATGTCGGACATGGATGTACAAGACACAGTTGTACGATGTCGGACATGGATATAGAAGACACAGTTGTACGACGTCGGACATGGATGTAGAAGACACAGTTGTACGACGTCGGACATGGATGTAGAAGACACAGTTGTACGACGTCGGACATGGATGTAGAAGACACAGTTGTACGATGTCGGACATGGATGTAGAAGACACAGTTGTACGATGTCGGACATGGATGTACAAGACACAGTTGTACGATGTCGGACATGGATGTACAAGACACAATTGTACGACGTCGGACATGGATGTACAAGACACAGTTGTACGACGTCGGACATGGATGTACAAGACACAGTTGTACGACGTTGGACATGGATGTAGAAGACACAGTTGTACGACGTCGGACATGGATGTAGAAGACACAGTTGTATGATGTCGGACATGGATGTACAAGACACAGTTGTACGATGTCGGACATGGATGTACAAGACACAGTTGTACGATGTCGGACATGGATATAGAAGACACAGTTGTACGACGTCGGACATGGATGTAGAAGACACAGTTGTACGATGTCGGACATGGATGTAGAAGACACAGTTGTACGACGTCGGACATGGATGTAGAAGACACGGTTGTACGATGTCGGACATGGATGTACAAGACACAGTTGTACGATGTCGGACATGGATGTAGAAGACACAGTTGTACGATGTCGGACATGGATGTAGAAGACACAGTTGTACGATGTCGGATATGGATGTAGAAGACACAGTTGTACGACGTCGGACATGGATGTAGAAGACACAGTTGTACGATGTCGGACATGGATGTACAAGACACAGTTGTACGACGTCGGACATGGATGTAGAAGACACAGTTGTACGATGTCAGACATGGATGCACAAGACACAGTTGTACGATGTCGGACATGGATGTACAAGACACAGTTGTACGACGTCGGACATGGATGTAGAAGACACAGTTGTACGATGTCAGACATGGATGCACAAGACACAGTTGTACGATGTCGGACATGGATGTACAAGACACAGTTGTACGACGTCGGACATGGATGTAGAAGACACAGTTGTACGATTTCGGACATGGATGTAGAAGACACAATTGTACAGCGTCAGACATGGATGTACAAGACACAGTTGTACGATGTCGGACATGGATGTACAAGACACAGTTGTACGATTTCGGACATGGATGTAGAAGACACAATTGTACGACGTCAGACATGGATGTACAAGACACAGTTGTATGATGTCGGACTTGGATTTAGAATACATAGTTGTACGATGTCGGACCTGGATGTTCAAGACACAGTTGTAAGATGTCGAACATGGATGTTCAAGACACAGTTGTACGATGTCGGACATGGATGTACAAGACACCGTTGTACGACGTCAAACATGGATGGTCAAGACACAGTTGTACGACGTCAGACATGGATGCACAAGTCACAGTTGTACGATGTCGGACATGGATGTAGAAGACACAGTTGTACGATGTCGGAAATGGATGTAGAAGACACAGTTGTACGATGTCGGACATGGATGTACAAGACACAGTTGTACGATGTCGGACATGGATGTACAAGACACAGTTGTACGACGTCGGACATGGATGTACAAGACACAGTTGTACGACGTCGGACATGGATGTACAAGACACAGTTGTACGACGTTGGACATGGATGTAGAAGACACAGTTGTACGACGTCGGACATGGATGTAGAAGACACAGTTGTACGATGTCGGACATGGATGTACAAGACACAGTTGTACGATGTCGGACATGGATATAGAAGACACAGTTGTACGACGTCGGACATGGATGTAGAAGACACAGTTGTACGACGTCGGACATGGATGTAGAAGACACAGTTGTACGACGTCGGACATGGATGTAGAAGACACAGTTGTACGATGTCGGACATGGATGTAGAAGACACAGTTGTACGATGTCGGACATGGATGTACAAGACACAGTTGTACGATGTCGGACATGGATGTACAAGACACAGTTGTACGACGTCGGACATGGATGTACAAGACACAGTTGTACGACGTCGGACATGGATGTACAAGACACAGTTGTACGACGTTGGACATGGATGTAGAAGACACAGTTGTACGACGTCGGACATGGATGTAGAAGACACAGTTGTATGATGTCGGACATGGATGTACAAGACACAGTTGTACGATGTCGGACATGGATGTACAAGACACAGTTGTACGATGTCGGACATGGATATAGAAGACACAGTTGTACGACGTCGGACATGGATGTAGAAGACACAGTTGTACGATGTCGGACATGGATGTAGAAGACACAGTTGTACGACGTCGGACATGGATGTAGAAGACACGGTTGTACGATGTCGGACATGGATGTACAAGACACAGTTGTACGATGTCGGACATGGATGTAGAAGACACAGTTGTACGATGTCGGACATGGATGTAGAAGACACAGTTGTACGATGTCGGATATGGATGTAGAAGACACAGTTGTACGACGTCGGACATGGATGTAGAAGACACAGTTGTACGATGTCGGACATGGATGTACAAGACACAGTTGTACGACGTCGGACATGGATGTAGAAGACACAGTTGTACGATGTCAGACATGGATGCACAAGACACAGTTGTACGATGTCGCACATGGATGTACAAGACACAGTTGTACGATGTCGGACATGGATGTAGAAGACACAGTTGTACGATGTCGGACATGGATGTAGAAGACACAGTTGTACGACGTCAGACATGGATGCACAAGACACAGTTGTACGATGTCGGACATGGATGTACAAGACACAGTTGTACGATGTCGGACATTGATGTAGAAGACACAGTTGTACGACGTCAGACATGGATGTAGAAGACACAGTTGTACGATGTCGGACATGGATGTACAAGACACAGTTGTATGATGTCAGACATGGATGTAGAAGACACAGTTGTACGACGTCAGACATTGGTGTACAAGACACAGTTGTTCGATATCGGACATGGATGTACAAGGCACAGTTGTACGACGTCAAACATGGATTGTCAAGACACAGTTGTACGATGTCGGACATGGATGCTCAAGACACAATTGTACGATGTCGGACATGGATGTACAAGGCACAGTTGTACGATGTCGGACATGGATGTACACGACACAGTTGTACGACGTCGGACATGGATGGTCAAGACACAGTTGTACGACGTCAGACATGGATGCACAAGACACAGTTGTACGATGTCGGACATGGATGTAGAAGACACAGTTGTACGATGTCGGACATGGATGTAGAAGACACAGTTGTACGACGTCAGACATGGATGTACAAGACACAGTTGTACGACGTCGGACATGGATGAAGAAGACACAGTTGTACGACGTCAGACATGGATGTACAAGACACAGTAGTAAGATGTCGGACATGGATGTACAAGGCACAGTTGTACGATGTCGGACATGGATGTACACGACACAGTTGTACGACGTCGGACATGGATGGTCAAGACACAGTTGTACGACGTCAGACATGGATGCACAAGACACAGTTGTACGATGTCGGACATGGATGTAGAAGACACAGTTGTACGATGTCGGACATGGATGTAGAAAACACAGTTGTACGACGTCAGACATGGATGTACAAGACACAGTTGTACGACGTCGGACATGGATGAAGAAGACACAGTTGTACGACGTCAGACATGGATGTACAAGACACAGTTGTACGATGTCGGACATGGATATAGAAGACACAGTTGTACGATGTCGGACATGGATTTAGAAGACATAGTTGTACGATGTCGGACCTGGATGTTCAAGACACAGTTGTACGATGTCGGACATGGATGTTCAAGACACAGTTGTACGATGTCGGACATGGATGTTCAAGACACAGTTGTACGATGTCAGACATGGATGTACAAGACACAGTTGTACGACGTCAAACATGGATGGTCAAGACACCGTTGTACGACGTCAGACATGGATGCACAAGACACAGTTGTACGATGTCGGACATGGATGTACAAGACACAGTTGTACGATGTCAGACATGGATGTACAAGACACAGTTGTACGATGTCGGACATGGATGTAGAAGACACAGTTGTACGACGTCGGACATGGATGTACAAGACACAGTTGTACGACGTCGGACATGGATGAAGAAGACACAGTTGTACGACGTCGGACATGGATGAAGAAGACACAGTTGTACGACGTCGGACATGGATGTACAAGACACAGTTGTACGACGTCGGACATGGATGTACAAGACACAGTTGTACGACGTCGGACATGGATGTAGAAGACACAGTTGTACGATTTCGGACATGGATGTAGAAGACACAATTGTACAGCGTCAGACATGGATGTACAAGACACAGTTGTACGATGTCGGACATGGATGTACAAGACACAGTTGTACGATTTCGGACATGGATGTAGAAGACACAATTGTACGACGTCAGACATGGATGTACAAGACACAGTTGTATGATGTCGGACTTGGATTTAGAATACATAGTTGTACGATGTCGGACCTGGATGTTCAAGACACAGTTGTAAGATGTCGAACATGGATGTTCAAGACACAGTTGTACGATGTCGGACATGGATGTACAAGACACCGTTGTACGACGTCAAACATGGATGGTCAAGACACAGTTGTACGACGTCAGACATGGATGCACAAGTCACAGTTGTACGATGTCGGACATGGATGTAGAAGACACAGTTGTACGATGTCGGAAATGGATGTAGAAGACACAGTTGTACGATGTCGGACATGGATGTACAAGACACAGTTGTACGATGTCGGACATGGATGTACAAGACACAGTTGTACGACGTCGGACATGGATGTACAAGACACAGTTGTACGACGTCGGACATGGATGTACAAGACACAGTTGTACGACGTTGGACATGGATGTAGAAGACACAGTTGTACGACGTCGGACATGGATGTAGAAGACACAGTTGTACGATGTCGGACATGGATGTACAAGACACAGTTGTACGATGTCGGACATGGATATAGAAGACACAGTTGTACGACGTCGGACATGGATGTAGAAGACACAGTTGTACGACGTCGGACATGGATGTAGAAGACACAGTTGTACGACGTCGGACATGGATGTAGAAGACACAGTTGTACGATGTCGGACATGGATGTAGAAGACACAGTTGTACGATGTCGGACATGGATGTACAAGACACAGTTGTACGATGTCGGACATGGATGTACAAGACACAATTGTACGACGTCGGACATGGATGTACAAGACACAGTTGTACGACGTCGGACATGGATGTACAAGACACAGTTGTACGACGTTGGACATGGATGTAGAAGACACAGTTGTACGACGTCGGACATGGATGTAGAAGACACAGTTGTATGATGTCGGACATGGATGTACAAGACACAGTTGTACGATGTCGGACATGGATGTACAAGACACAGTTGTACGATGTCGGACATGGATATAGAAGACACAGTTGTACGACGTCGGACATGGATGTAGAAGACACAGTTGTACGATGTCGGACATGGATGTAGAAGACACAGTTGTACGACGTCGGACATGGATGTAGAAGACACGGTTGTACGATGTCGGACATGGATGTACAAGACACAGTTGTACGATGTCGGACATGGATGTAGAAGACACAGTTGTACGATGTCGGACATGGATGTAGAAGACACAGTTGTACGATGTCGGATATGGATGTAGAAGACACAGTTGTACGACGTCGGACATGGATGTAGAAGACACAGTTGTACGATGTCGGACATGGATGTACAAGACACAGTTGTACGACGTCGGACATGGATGTAGAAGACACAGTTGTACGATGTCAGACATGGATGCACAAGACACAGTTGTACGATGTCGGACATGGATGTACAAGACACAGTTGTACGATGTCGGACATGGATGTAGAAGACACAGTTGTACGATGTCGGACATGGATGTAGAAGACACAGTTGTACGACGTCAGACATGGATGCACAAGACACAGTTGTACGATGTCGGACATGGATGTACAAGACACAGTTGTACGATGTCGGACATTGATGTAGAAGACACAGTTGTACGACGTCAGACATGGATGTAGAAGACACAGTTGTACGATGTCGGACATTGATGTAGAAGACACAGTTGTACGACGTCAGACATGGATGTACAAGACACAGTTGTATAATGTCAGACATGGATGTAGAAGACACAGTTGTACGACGTCAGACATTGGTGTACAAGACACAGTTGTTCGATATCGGACATGAATGTAGAAGACACAGTTGTACGACGTCGGACATGGATGTAGAAGACACAGTTGTACGATTTCGGACATGGATGTAGAAGACACAATTGTACGACGTCAGACATGGATGTACAAGACACAGTTGTACGATGTCGGACATGGATGTACAAGACACAGTTGTACGATGTCGGACATGGATTTAGAAGACATAGTTGTACGATGTCGGACATGGATGTTCAAGACACAGTTGTAAGATGTCGGACATGGATGTTCAAGACACAGTTGTACGATGTCGGACATGGATGTTCAAGACACAGTTGTAAGATGTTGGACATGGATGTTCAAGACACAGTTGTAAGATGTTGGACATGTATGTAGAAGACACAGTTGTACGATGTCGGACATGGATGTAGAAGACACAGTTGTACGATGTCGGACATGGATGTAGAAGACACAGTTGTACGATGTCGGACATGGATGTAGAAGACACAGTTGTACGACGTCGGACATGGATGTAGAAGACACAGTTGTACGATGTCGGACATGGATGTACAAGACACAGTTGTACGACGTCGGACATGGATGTAGAAGACACAGTTGTACGATGTCAGACATGGATGCACAAGACACAGTTGTACGATGTCGCACATGGATGTACAAGACACAGTTGTACGATGTCGTACATGGATGTAGAAGACACAGTTGTACGATGTCGGACATGGATGTAGAAGACACAGTTGTACGACGTCAGACATGGATGCACAAGACACAGTTGTACGATGTCGGACATGGATGTACAAGACACAGTTGTACGATGTCGGACATTGATGTAGAAGACACAGTTGTACGACGTCAGACATGGATGTAGAAGACACAGTTGTACGATGTCGGACATGGATGTACAAGACACAGTTGTATGATGTCAGACATGGATGTAGAAGACACAGTTGTACGACGTCAGACATTGGTGTACAATACACAGTTGTTCGATATCGGACATGGATGTACAAGGCACAGTTGTACGACGTCAAACATGGATTGTCAAGACACAGTTGTACGATGTCGGACATGGATGCTCAAGACACAGTTGTACGATGTCGGACATGGATGTACAAGGCACAGTTGTACGATGTCGGACATGGATGTACACGACACAGTTGTACGACGTCGGACATGGATGGTCAAGACACAGTTGTACGACGTCAGACATGGATGCACAAGACACAGTTGTACGATGTCGGACATGGATGTAGAAGACACAGTTGTACGATGTCGGACATGGATGTAGAAGACACAGTTGTACGACGTCAGACATGGATGTACAAGACACAGTTGTACGACGTCGGACATGGATGAAGAAGACACAGTTGTACGACGTCAGACATGGATGTACAAGACACAGTTGTACGATGTCGGACATGGATATAGAAGACACAGTTGTACGATGTCGGACATGGATTTAGAAGACATAGTTGTACGATGTCGGACCTGGATGTTCAAGACACAGTTGTAAGATGTCGGACATGGATGTTCAAGACACAGTTGTACGATGTCAGACATGGATGTACAAGACACAGTTGTACGACGTCAAACATGGATGGTCAAGACACCGTTGTACGACGTCAGACATGGATGCACAAGACACAGTTGTACGATGTCGGACATGGATGTACAAGACACAGTTGTACGATGTCAGACATGGATGTACAAGACACAGTTGTACGTTGTCGGACATGGATGTAGAAGACACAGTTGTACGACGTCGGACATGGATGTACAAGACACAGTTGTACGACGTCGGACATGGATGAAGAAGACACAGTTGTACGACGTCGGACATGGATGAAGAAGACACAGTTGTACGACGTCGGACATGGATGTACAAGACACAGTTGTACGACGTCGGACATGGATGTACAAGACACAGTTGTACGACGTCGGACATGGATGTAGAAGACACAGTTGTACGATTTCGGACATGGATGTAGAAGACACAATTGTACAGCGTCAGACATGGATGTACAAGACACAGTTGTACGATGTCGGACATGGATGTACAAGACACAGTTGTACGATTTCGGACATGGATGTAGAAGACACAATTGTACGACGTCAGACATGGATGTACAAGACACAGTTGTATGATGTCGGACTTGGATTTAGAATACATAGTTGTACGATGTCGGACCTGGATGTTCAAGACACAGTTGTAAGATGTCGAACATGGATGTTCAAGACACAGTTGTACGATGTCGGACATGGATGTACAAGACACCGTTGTACGACGTCAAACATGGATGGTCAAGACACAGTTGTACGACGTCAGACATGGATGCACAAGTCACAGTTGTACGATGTCGGACATGGATGTAGAAGACACAGTTGTACGATGTCGGAAATGGATGTAGAAGACACAGTTGTACGATGTCGGACATGGATGTACAAGACACAGTTGTACGATGTCGGACATGGATGTACAAGACACAGTTGTACGACGTCGGACATGGATGTACAAGACACAGTTGTACGACGTCGGACATGGATGTACAAGACACAGTTGTACGACGTTGGACATGGATGTAGAAGACACAGTTGTACGACGTCGGACATGGATGTAGAAGACACAGTTGTACGATGTCGGACATGGATGTACAAGACACAGTTGTACGATGTCGGACATGGATATAGAAGACACAGTTGTACGACGTCGGACATGGATGTAGAAGACACAGTTGTACGACGTCGGACATGGATGTAGAAGACACAGTTGTACGACGTCGGACATGGATGTAGAAGACACAGTTGTACGATGTCGGACATGGATGTAGAAGACACAGTTGTACGATGTCGGACATGGATGTACAAGACACAGTTGTACGATGTCGGACATGGATGTACAAGACACAGTTGTACGACGTCGGACATGGATGTACAAGACACAGTTGTACGACGTCGGACATGGATGTACAAGACACAGTTGTACGACGTTGGACATGGATGTAGAAGACACAGTTGTACGACGTCGGACATGGATGTAGAAGACACAGTTGTATGATGTCGGACATGGATGTACAAGACACAGTTGTACGATGTCGGACATGGATGTACAAGACACAGTTGTACGATGTCGGACATGGATATAGAAGACACAGTTGTACGACGTCGGACATGGATGTAGAAGACACAGTTGTACGATGTCGGACATGGATGTAGAAGACACAGTTGTACGACGTCGGACATGGATGTAGAAGACACGGTTGTACGATGTCGGACATGGATGTACAAGACACAGTTGTACGATGTCGGACATGGATGTAGAAGACACAGTTGTACGATGTCGGACATGGATGTAGAAGACACAGTTGTACGATGTCGGATATGGATGTAGAAGACACAGTTGTACGACGTCGGACATGGATGTAGAAGACACAGTTGTACGATGTCGGACATGGATGTACAAGACACAGTTGTACGACGTCGGACATGGATGTAGAAGACACAGTTGTACGATGTCAGACATGGATGCACAAGACACAGTTGTACGATGTCGCACATGGATGTACAAGACACAGTTGTACGATGTCGGACATGGATGTAGAAGACACAGTTGTACGATGTCGGACATGGATGTAGAAGACACAGTTGTACGACGTCAGACATGGATGCACAAGACACAGTTGTACGATGTCGGACATGGATGTACAAGACACAGTTGTACGATGTCGGACATTGATGTAGAAGACACAGTTGTACGACGTCAGACATGGATGTAGAAGACACAGTTGTACGATGTCGGACATGGATGTACAAGACACAGTTGTATGATGTCAGACATGGATGTAGAAGACACAGTTGTACGACGTCAGACATTGGTGTACAAGACACAGTTGTTCGATATCGGACATGGATGTACAAGGCACAGTTGTACGACGTCAAACATGGATTGTCAAGACACAGTTGTACGATGTCGGACATGGATGCTCAAGACACAGTTGTACGATGTCGGACATGGATGTACAAGGCACAGTTGTACGATGTCGGACATGGATGTACACGACACAGTTGTACGACGTCGGACATGGATGGTCAAGACACAGTTGTACGACGTCAGACATGGATGCACAAGACACAGTTGTACGATGTCGGACATGGATGTAGAAGACACAGTTGTACGATGTCGGACATGGATGTAGAAGACACAGTTGTACGACGTCAGACATGGATGTACAAGACACAGTTGTACGACGTCGGACATGGATGAAGAAGACACAGTTGTACGACGTCAGACATGGATGTACAAGACACAGTAGTAAGATGTCGGACATGGATGTACAAGGCACAGTTGTACGATGTCGGACATGGATGTACACGACACAGTTGTACGACGTCGGACATGGATGGTCAAGACACAGTTGTACGACGTCAGACATGGATGCACAAGACACAGTTGTACGATGTCGGACATGGATGTAGAAGACACAGTTGTACGATGTCGGACATGGATGTAGAAAACACAGTTGTACGACGTCAGACATGGATGTACAAGACACAGTTGTACGACGTCGGACATGGATGAAGAAGACACAGTTGTACGACGTCAGACATGGATGTACAAGACACAGTTGTACGATGTCGGACATGGATATAGAAGACACAGTTGTACGATGTCGGACATGGATTTAGAAGACATAGTTGTACGATGTCGGACCTGGATGTTCAAGACACAGTTGTACGATGTCGGACATGGATGTTCAAGACACAGTTGTACGATGTCGGACATGGATGTTCAAGACACAGTTGTACGATGTCAGACATGGATGTACAAGACACAGTTGTACGACGTCAAACATGGATGGTCAAGACACCGTTGTACGACGTCAGACATGGATGCACAAGACACAGTTGTACGATGTCGGACATGGATGTACAAGACACAGTTGTACGATGTCAGACATGGATGTACAAGACACAGTTGTACGATGTCGGACATGGATGTAGAAGACACAGTTGTACGACGTCGGACATGGATGTACAAGACACAGTTGTACGACGTCGGACATGGATGAAGAAGACACAGTTGTACGACGTCGGACATGGATGAAGAAGACACAGTTGTACGACGTCGGACATGGATGTACAAGACACAGTTGTACGACGTCGGACATGGATGTACAAGACACAGTTGTACGACGTCGGACATGGATGTAGAAGACACAGTTGTACGATTTCGGACATGGATGTAGAAGACACAATTGTACAGCGTCAGACATGGATGTACAAGACACAGTTGTACGATGTCGGACATGGATGTACAAGACACAGTTGTACGATTTCGGACATGGATGTAGAAGACACAATTGTACGACGTCAGACATGGATGTACAAGACACAGTTGTATGATGTCGGACTTGGATTTAGAATACATAGTTGTACGATGTCGGACCTGGATGTTCAAGACACAGTTGTAAGATGTCGAACATGGATGTTCAAGACACAGTTGTACGATGTCGGACATGGATGTACAAGACACCGTTGTACGACGTCAAACATGGATGGTCAAGACACAGTTGTACGACGTCAGACATGGATGCACAAGTCACAGTTGTACGATGTCGGACATGGATGTAGAAGACACAGTTGTACGATGTCGGAAATGGATGTAGAAGACACAGTTGTACGATGTCGGACATGGATGTACAAGACACAGTTGTACGATGTCGGACATGGATGTACAAGACACAGTTGTACGACGTCGGACATGGATGTACAAGACACAGTTGTACGACGTCGGACATGGATGTACAAGACACAGTTGTACGACGTTGGACATGGATGTAGAAGACACAGTTGTACGACGTCGGACATGGATGTAGAAGACACAGTTGTACGATGTCGGACATGGATGTACAAGACACAGTTGTACGATGTCGGACATGGATATAGAAGACACAGTTGTACGACGTCGGACATGGATGTAGAAGACACAGTTGTACGACGTCGGACATGGATGTAGAAGACACAGTTGTACGACGTCGGACATGGATGTAGAAGACACAGTTGTACGATGTCGGACATGGATGTAGAAGACACAGTTGTACGATGTCGGACATGGATGTACAAGACACAGTTGTACGATGTCGGACATGGATGTACAAGACACAATTGTACGACGTCGGACATGGATGTACAAGACACAGTTGTACGACGTCGGACATGGATGTACAAGACACAGTTGTACGACGTTGGACATGGATGTAGAAGACACAGTTGTACGACGTCGGACATGGATGTAGAAGACACAGTTGTATGATGTCGGACATGGATGTACAAGACACAGTTGTACGATGTCGGACATGGATGTACAAGACACAGTTGTACGATGTCGGACATGGATATAGAAGACACAGTTGTACGACGTCGGACATGGATGTAGAAGACACAGTTGTACGATGTCGGACATGGATGTAGAAGACACAGTTGTACGACGTCGGACATGGATGTAGAAGACACGGTTGTACGATGTCGGACATGGATGTACAAGACACAGTTGTACGATGTCGGACATGGATGTAGAAGACACAGTTGTACGATGTCGGACATGGATGTAGAAGACACAGTTGTACGATGTCGGATATGGATGTAGAAGACACAGTTGTACGACGTCGGACATGGATGTAGAAGACACAGTTGTACGATGTCGGACATGGATGTACAAGACACAGTTGTACGACGTCGGACATGGATGTAGAAGACACAGTTGTACGATGTCAGACATGGATGCACAAGACACAGTTGTACGATGTCGGACATGGATGTACAAGACACAGTTGTACGATGTCGGACATGGATGTAGAAGACACAGTTGTACGATGTCGGACATGGATGTAGAAGACACAGTTGTACGACGTCAGACATGGATGCACAAGACACAGTTGTACGATGTCGGACATGGATGTACAAGACACAGTTGTACGATGTCGGACATTGATGTAGAAGACACAGTTGTACGACGTCAGACATGGATGTAGAAGACACAGTTGTACGATGTCGGACATTGATGTAGAAGACACAGTTGTACGACGTCAGACATGGATGTACAAGACACAGTTGTATAATGTCAGACATGGATGTAGAAGACACAGTTGTACGACGTCAGACATTGGTGTACAAGACACAGTTGTTCGATATCGGACATGAATGTAGAAGACACAGTTGTACGACGTCGGACATGGATGTAGAAGACACAGTTGTACGATTTCGGACATGGATGTAGAAGACACAATTGTACGACGTCAGACATGGATGTACAAGACACAGTTGTACGATGTCGGACATGGATGTACAAGACACAGTTGTACGATGTCGGACATGGATTTAGAAGACATAGTTGTACGATGTCGGACATGGATGTTCAAGACACAGTTGTAAGATGTCGGACATGGATGTTCAAGACACAGTTGTACGATGTCGGACATGGATGTTCAAGACACAGTTGTAAGATGTTGGACATGGATGTTCAAGACACAGTTGTAAGATGTTGGACATGTATGTAGAAGACACAGTTGTACGATGTCGGACATGGATGTTCAAGACACAGTTGTAAGATGTTGGACATCCGTGTGTCCAACGTCGTACAACTGTGTCTTCTACATCCATGTCCGAAATCGTACAACTGTGTCTTCTACATCCATGGCATGGATGTAGAAGACACAATTGTACGACGTCAGACATGGATGTACAAGACACAGTTGTACGATGTCGGACATGGATGTACAAGACACAGTTGTACGATGTCGGACATGGGTGTACAAGACACAGTTGTACGATGTCGGACATGGATGTACAAGACACAGTTGTACGATGTCGGACATGGATGTACAAGACACAGTTGTACGATGTCGGACATGGATGTACAAGACACAGTTGTACGACGTTGGACATGGATGTAGAAGACACAGTTGTACGACGTCGGACATGGATGTAGAAGACACAGTTGTACGACGTCGGACATGGATGTAGAAGACACAGTTGTACGACGTTGGACATGGATGTAGAAGACACAGTTGTACGACGTTGTTAGATGTCCTGCGACTTCTCTGTGCCACTGTGCAATTGTGTTTTTCCCGGAGATCTGTATGATCCTCATTTTTAACATAAATATTTTGAAGGTATCATAACCGCACATTTGTTTTTATTAAACCCAAAATGTTGTTCGCAATTCATTACACTACCCCACGAAATGTTAAAATTGTAAACAAAACATTCATATTTTTAAGTAACTTGTCTTTATTCGAAATGAAAAGGCAGGCGTGAATAACAGTAATTTGTTTTTTTGAAGTTCGGGGGGCAAACTTGGTTCACACTCAAACAAGACTTGATTAAGCGATTGTTATTCTAATAACGACGACCAATTGCATGAACGTTGACTGTAACGTGGTAGACTATGGAGCTATAATAAGGTCCCTTTAGAAAGGAAAAGACTATGGCGCTATAATAATGTCCCTTTAGAAAGGAACAGACTATGTCGCTATAATAAGGTCCCTTTAGAAAGGAACAGACTATGGCGCTATAATAAGGTCCCTTTAGAAAGGAACAGACTATGTCGCTATAATAAGGTCCCTTTAGAAAGGAACATACTATGTCGCTATAATAAGGTCCCTTTAGAAAGGAACAGACTATGGCGCTATAATAAGGTCCCTTTAGAAAGGAACAGACTATGTCGCTATAATAAGGTCCCTTTAGAAAGGAACAGACTATGGCGCTATAATAAGGTCCCTTTAGAAAGGAACAGACTATGTCGCTATAATAAGGTCCCTTTAGAAAGGAACAGACTGTGTCGTTATAATAAGGTCCCTTTAGAAAGGAACAGACTATGGCGCTATAATAAGGTCCCTTTAGAAAGGAACAGACTATGTCGTTATAATAAGGTCCCTTTAGAAAGGAACAGACTATGGCGCTATAATAAGGTCCCTTTAGAAAGGAACAGACTATGGCGCTATAATAAGGTCCCTTTAGAAAGGAACAGACTATGTCGTTATAATAAGGTCCCTTTAGAAAGGAACAGACTATGGCGCTATAATAAGATCCTTTTTTGAAAAGAACAGACTATGACGCTATAAGAAGGTCGCTTTAGAAAGGAACAAACTGTGTCGCTATAATTAGGTCCCTTTAGAAAGAAACAGACTATGGCGCTATAATAAGGTCCCTTTAGAAAGGAACAGACTATGGCGCTATAATAAGATCCTTTTTTGAAAAGAACAGACTATGACGCTATAAGAAGGTCGCTTTAGAAAGGAACAAACTGTGTCGCTATAATTAGGTCCCTTTAGAAAGAAACAGACTATGGCGCTATAATAAGGTCCCTTTAGAAAGGAAAATACTATGTCGATATAATAAGGTCCCTTTAGAAATGATGACCATACAACATGTGTCGATATACGAGAGCGGCTATATACGTATTACAATTACATGGTGAGAACACCACATTTTATTGATGCAGATGCATCGGTGTACCACTGCAATGATACACCGGTTAGGTGTATCACAGTTTGTTTTAGTACAGTCGCATTGCTTGTCATCTATCAACCTAATTATAGATGACAACAAATTGGTATGGAAAATTAGGCATCATGTACAGTCTGTCAACACTAGTTTCTGCTTAGTGTTAGTGGCAACATGGTCGTTACATATTTAGTACAAATGGCTACGAATAACTGCTGCTACTTGTTCTTTAAGTTAAATCGTCGTCTTTTCAGCAACAAGGATATGCGCAGGGGTAGAACCGATTGTTAAATATGAAGTCCTTCACAGCTCCACACCTTCTCTGATATCATATCACTCCGTCCTCTGACATCACGTCACCTCCTCCGTGCAACTGCATCTGCAAACGAAACACAAATCTCGTGATCTGCTATGAATTCAAAACGACTTTAATTCGTCGTTGTTAAATGTCCATTTATTCTATCCTAGTTGCAAATGGAAGCATTCAACACACTAGCGTAGGGTACGACTAACGCCAGGAATATATTGCATTTTTCGAATGACTCGAACAGACACTACCCGACCCGACCCGACCAGATCAAACCAGACTCACACCGATTGCAGTGCATACACCATAACGACTGAGTCAGACTTGACGCCAGCGTGACTTCACAGTCACGTAAACTTAACTATTTTCGACTACATCAGACTGACACCGACTAGCCCCAATTACAACCGGACGCGTTGATACTCTAGCCGATTGATACCGACCCGACCGGACGAAACCAACACCGACCGGTCTGGTTTGTTTGGGCGATAATAGATCAATGTATCCTGGCCTTAACATATATATATATATTGTATATATATATGTATATATATATATATATATATATACAATATATATATATATATATAGTATTCCGTGTTTTGTTCAAACATGTTTCCAACAACACCATAAATTTCGTCATGTGGTTAGTTGTCTCTGCAGATCGAACGATAACGTGCTGATCGCTGGATCGAACCCCGTAAACGCACGATGGCTTCATACTCTTTTATTTATTTATATCAATGTTTCTATTGTATTTAGCTAATCCACATATAGTATTAGTGGAGGGGGCAATATATTAGAGTTGGGCTTATGGCAAACTTTCTAAATGTTTTCTCCTGGGTCTTAGCAAAAAGAAAACTGTTGTTGCATTGACTCACATATACTTTGAACAAAGGTGATATGTATTGTTTTAACTAAAAACCTCATATTAGAATGCGAAGATGATTGTTTCAAACATTCAACCATTGGTGTCATAATAAATATGTTGCTAACAAAATGACACTCGTGACTTGACTGGGTAAGGTAATGTTTCCTTCTCAGGACATCAACATCAGATTCTGCACAAATAAAGATGAACAAACTGGCTTCAAATTAGCAAGAGGGGTGTCTACTGGTGTCCCAATAGCAACACGCTGCAATTAAATATTTTCTTTACAGTGGTGCTCTAATATATATTGTTAGGGCAAAAGCCGCTAATACTTTATAGAATAAGAGACTGTTTTGATCAATAAATCAATGCCACTGCCCATACAAAGGAACACAATGACTGGCCATGACCAGGAGTAATATCTCGAAAAGTGCCGCAATAGCAAAAGAAACTGTTGAAACAAATTTGTATAAAGCTTTGTAATGTATATGCAGGACAAAACCGCCAGTAAATCAATATACGAACCCACACGTAAGTGCAAATTGGCTCTAGATGTCCACAAATGCTCTCGTAAGTTTCACAATAACATTACACAAATTAATGTAATTTGGATAAGGGGCTACACTGTTAACGTAATATATATTAGTGTGTACCAATTTAAGAAAATAGGCACCAAGTAACGTTGGACGGTTGGTAATTTGTTGGCCAAGAAATTAACACATGCACCCACAGCATGATGGGTATTGTCGATGAGAAATGTCATTGGGTACCACAGTAGCAAACACTATGCAATACGATAACATTGTACCTTAATAATGGTAATAATAATAATAATAATCATAGTAATGTGTATGTGTTGTCAAAATCGTATAAGCGCCTTTACATGGTGACGGTTTGGGTTGGCAGCTAATAAGAGCAAGGTGTGAGAGAGTGGGCAGAAACATATTAACATCGGCATGTACGATCTCACGCACGCACGCACGCACGCACGCACGCACGCACGCACGCACTCTCTCTCTCACACACACACACACACACAAACAAGTAAGCCTCCAATATTACGCATACCAAATCTTTTCGGTAACCCGTAAACACCGACTTCACAGAGGGAGAAGACGTCGTCTGGATTGTTAGAGAAGATCAGCACTGTGTTCCCCATCACTGGTTGCATACATTCCACGTAGATGGTCTCGCCCGTCTCAATTTCTCTGTAGACAATTCTGCATATCCTCTTAGGGTTTTTATTCGGAAGTACAGCCACGGTGAAGTTGTGCAACTCCCAGCCTGGAAATAAGGCAACGAGATCCATAATGCGATGGTTTGGGTCATGCGAACATCATTGTAGTATCCACACACATTGTTTTCTTTTCAACAGTTATTTGAATGCACGTACTGGGCTAATGCTTGGGGCGACACAGACCTTAACAAAATAACTCAAGCATAGAACATATGCAATGTAGATGCCGTCACATACAAAACTAGGAACGAGGGATTCCACAACAGAATCAAGCACGACATCGGAAAATATGAAGGCATCGCTGCCACAATGAGAATACGCAAGCTAAATGGATATGCCAATTGGCTTTGTGAATGTCGTCCACGAATGTACGATGAGGCAGAATAGAGGAAGACAAGGACATATTAGGGCGAACAATATCACTTAATCGACAAGGTTCTGTTTCCATGAAAAGGGGAAGGTGGAAAGTGAGAGAGAGGATGTGAGTTCGTCACCACACGTTAACCAACGACTACATGTGGTGACGTGATAGAAGTCGTGTGGTGGGACTGGAGTGTTCCATTGGATATGTTCTCCACAAGCTATCTGATTTCATGTACTGGAGTGATTTAATTACATATGTTCACGAATTATGGACAGCCAGAATACGAATAAGCTGAAAAGGAATATTTGGTGAGAAGCCGGTTGAGATGGGCAGGCCTCATGGTAAGGATGGATGCAGGCAAACTTGCAAATCGAGCAGAGGCGGAACAAAACCAAGGAACAGAATGAAGACAGCGAGAGGCTGCTGAGAGGAACTGATGAACAGAACGAAGACAGAGAGAGGCTGCTGAGAGGAACTGATGAAAAGACCGAAGACAGCGAGAGGCTGCTGAGAGGAACTGATGAACAGAACGAAGATAGCGAGAGGCTGCTGAGAGGAACTGATGGACAGAACGAAGGTAGCGAGAGGCTGCTGAGAGGAACTGATGAACAGAACGAAGATAGTGAGAGGCTGCTCAGAGGAATTGATGGACAGAACGAAGACAGCGAGAGGCTGCTGATAGGAACTGATGAACATAACGAAGACAGCGAGAGGCTGCTGAGAGGAACTGATGAACCGAACGAAGACAGCGAGAGGCTGCTGAGAGGAACTGATGACCAGAACGAAGACAGCGAGAGGCTGCTGAGAGGAACTGATGAACCGAACGAAGACAGCGAGAGGCTGCTGAGAGCAACTGATGAACAGAACGAAGACAGCGAGAGGCTGCTGACAGGAACTGATGAACAGAACGAAGACAGCGAGAGGCTGCTGAGAGGAACTGATGAGCAGATCGAAGAGAGCGAGAGGCTGCTGAGAGGAACTGATGAACAGAACGAAGAGAGCGAGAGGCTGCTGATAGGAACTGATGAACAGAACGAAGACAGCGAGAGGCTGCTGAGAGGCACTGATGAGCAGAACGAAGACAGCGAGAGGCTGCTGAGAGGAACTGATGAACAGAACGAAGACAGCGAGAGGCTGCTGAGAGAAACTGATGAACAGAACGAAGACAGCGAGAGGCTGCTGGGAGGAACTGATGAACAGAACGAAGACAGCGAGAGGCTGCTGAGAGGAACAGATGAACAGAACGAAGACAGCGAAAGGCTGCTGAGAGGAACAGATGAACAGAACGAAGACAGCGAGAGGCTGCTGAGAGGAACAGATGAACAGAACGAAGACAGCGAAAGGCTGCTGAGAGGAACAGATGAACAGAACGAAGACAGCGAGAGGCTGCTGAGAGAAACAGATGAACAGAACGAAGACAGCGAGAGGCTGCTGAGAGGAACTGATGAACAGAACGAAGACAGCGAAAGGCTGCTGAGAGGAACAGGTGAACAGAACGAAGACAGCGAGAGGCTGCTGAGAGGAACAGATTAACAGAACGAAGACAGCGAGTGGCTGCTGAGAGGAACTGATGAGCAGAATGAAGACAGCGAGAGGCTGCTGAGAGGAACTGATGAACAGACCGAAGACAGCGAGAGGCTGCTGAGAGGAACTGATGAACAGACCGAAGACAGCGAGAGGCTGCTGAGAGGAACTGATGAACAGAACGAAGACAGCGAGAGGCTGCTGAGAGAAACTGATGAACAGAACGAAGACAGCGAGAGGCTGCTGAGAGGAACAGATGAACAGAACGAAGACAGCGAGAGGCTGCTGAGAGGAACAGATGAACAGAACGAAGACAGCGAAAGGCTGCTGAGAGGGACAGATGAACAGAACGAAGACAGCGAGAGGCTGCTGAGAGGAACAGATGAACAGAACGAAGACAGCGAAAGGCTGCTGAGAGGAACAGATGAACAGAACGAAGACAGCGAGAGGCTGCTGAGAGAAACAGATGAACAGAACGAAGACAGCGAGAGGCTGCTGAGAGGAACTGATGAACAGAACGAAGACAGCGAAAGGCTGCTGAGAGGAACAGATGAACAGAACGAAGACAGCGAGAGGCTGCTGAGAGGAACAGATGAACAGAACGAAGACAGCGAGTGGCTGCTGAGAGGAACTGATGAGCAGAATGAAGACAGCGAGAGGCTGCTGAGAGGAACAGATGAACAGAACGAAGACAGCGAGAGGCTGCTGAGAGGAACTGATGAACAGACCGAAGACAGCGAGAGGCTGCTGAGAGGAACTGATGAACAGAACGAAGACAGCGAGAGGCTGCTGAGAGGAACAGATGAAAAGAACGAAGACAGCGAGAGGCTGCTGAGAGGAAAAGATGAACAGAACGAAGACAGCGAGAGGCTGCTGAGAGGAACTGATGAACAGAACGAAGACAGCAAGAGGCTGCTGAGAGGAACTGATGAACAGAACGAAGACAGCGAGAGGCTGCTGAGAGGAACTGATGAACAGAACAAAGACAGCGAGAGGCTACTGAGAGGAACTGATGAACAGAACGACGACAGCGAGAGGCTGCTGAGAGGAACTGATGAACAGAACGAAGACAGCGAGAGGCTGCTGAGAGGAACAGATGAACAGAACGAAGACCGCGAGAGGTTCGACGATCCTATATCTGATCCATGTTCACAGAATAATAATAAGTAATAATACGTCAGAATAATAACAAGTAATAATAACAATACGTCGGAATAATAACAAGTAATAATAATACGTCGGAATAATAGCAAGTAATAATAATAATACGTCGGAAGAATAATATGTAATAATAATAATACGTCGGAATAATAACAAGTAATAATAATAATACGTCGGAATAATAATAAGTAATACTAATGCGTCGGAATAATAATGAGTCATAATAATGCGTCGGAATAATAATAAGTCATAATAAGTCAACTTATAGACCGTCATCAATCTAGACAAAATTAAATTAAGAGGCGTTAAAATACAGACCTGAACCGTAACATGAACACGTGACATCCATACGTTCAAAACGTTGTTTCTTATGTGTTTTCAAAAGTATCCACTAGAAGGCGCCAACACACAACACATTTCATGATTATTGTGGGCTAGGTTTGGCTGAATTAAAGTGCCAATTTCGGGCGGGTTTGGCCGACTTGAGGTCTAATGGGTTAATGTTAAAACTAGTTAGTTAAATAAATAACAATAAATTGTGGCTAGCGATGTAACTGTGTTTAATTCTGACGGGAGACTGTTCCACAAGGAAGAAGATTGTGTTCACGGCAACTCACCGCAGCAATCTCCCCTGTTGGTTATGATCACTCCTTCTACGTTGACCGTGCGGTGCATCTCCACCAACCAGAACTGCTTCGTCCTGGCGCAACTGTTGTGGGAGAAGATGGGGTCTGCATTTCCATCAATAGCCTTTGCTGCGGCGCCATGGTAACGTAATTTGGATCTCTGAAAGGCAAACCGTCCAACTGCCCAGTTGCTCCAGATATCTGCAACACAATCGTTGTTACGTACGCATTAGCTAAATGTATCTGAATGTATATACGAGCATTTGTTTCAAAATACTTTTAATAATTTGTGATATTTGTGATTAGGTTACGGTAGCAACACAATGAATTATATTTACTTCATTCCCGTGATGCCATGCTAATCATGGTGCCTGTAAGAGACTGACTGTGAAAACGTGGTATTTTAAAATTGATATTCATTGTATAACTGTTATCCGTTGATGAGATTGTTAACCGAAGTGGAATATGTTCCTTGTCAACTTCGCTCTCATCACTGTTAGAGTGAAGGGAATGAGTGTGAATATAAGGTTATATTACTGTGATTGCCTATGATTTATACTTTTATGTAATGACATACCACATGACAAAACTTTCTTTTGAGAAATTCAATAATGTATATTATATCTTGTTGAATTATTGAACAAGTTTCACACGATGACCACAGTTGTTAAGTCATGTTTAATACTAATGAAAATCCCCACATGTTTGAATGGAAGAGGCACAGAAACATATACAGCCCACGTGGTGTCACACAACAACTACGGATATAAAGGAGGAGACACGCGTCGGACGCATCAACGTAGCGTGTAGCAACACCCTTTGTGTTATAATGAGAGGTCTACGAACGTATTCTCTGTTGTGCTACACGCGCTCATTACTGTTTATACTGATGAAAGAGCTCTAATTTTCGTTTTACGTCTTGCGCATTAAAAACAATGTGGTTTCAACCTTACGTTGATTATACATTACAACTTAGGTGAACAGGTACATGCAGGTTATGCATGTGGTAGAATTGTATCTAGGGGAGGCGGGACACAGCCGCATAGCGGAGCACGTACACCACCCGTCAGCATGCAACAATTAATATTCGAAAGGACAAACATTCCGTGAACTACCAGGTGACATGCTGTTTCACAAAGAGTGTTTTTGTCGTATTCAGATGTTATTGTCCTGCTTCGCTGTAATGTACGATATGCCACAACTATCGCAACACTGTGTACGTTTTGTGTAAATGGTGAAGTTTATACTATGTTTTCACCAACAATAAAACAAAAATCGCGCTTGCTGAAAAAGCATGGATCAGTCTTGATGTTTATGTGAACCCCGCCTTGGGGCACACCCTCATAGTTAAACAAGTGTAATTCGCATACTACAGACACCTTCTCAAGCTGGACACGAATTTACTGTATAGTTGATATAGTCATATGTCAGTGTAATTTGCATACTACAGATACCTTCTCAAGCTGGATACGTATTTACTGTATAGTTGATATAGTCATATGTCAGTGTAATTTGCATACTACAGACACCTTCTCAAGCTGGACACGTATTTACTGTATAGTTGATATAGTCATGTGTCAGTGTAATTTGCATACTACAGATACCTTCTCAAGCTGGACACGTATTTACTGTATAGTTGATATAGTCATGTGTCAGTGTAATTCGCATACTACATATATCTTCTCAAGCTGGACACGTATTTACTGTATAGTTGATATAGTCATGTGTCAGTGTAATTTGCATACTACATATACCTTCTCAAGCTGGACACGTATTTACTGTATAGTTGATATAGTCATGTGTCAGTGTAATTTGCATACTACAGATACCTTCTCAAGCTGGACACGTATTTACTGTATAGTTGATATAGTCATATGTCAGTGTAATTTGCATACTACAGACACCTTCTCAAGCTGGACACGTATTTACTGTATAGTTGATATAGTCATGTGTCAGTGTAATTCGCATACTACAGACACCTTCTCAAGCTGGACACGTATTTACTGTATAGTTGATATAGTCATGTGTCAGTGTAATTCGCAATCTACAGATACCTTCTCAAGCTGGACACGTATTTACTGTATAGTTGATATAGTCATGTGTCAGTGTAATTCGCATACTACAGACACTTTCTCAAGCTGGATACGTATTTACTGTATAGTTGATATAGTCATGTGTCAGTGTAATTCGCATACTACAGACACCTTCTCAAGCTGGACACGTATTTACTGTATAGTTGATATAGTCATGTGTCAGTGTAATTCGCATACTACAGATACCTTCTCAAGCTGGATACGTATTTACTGTATAGTTGATATAGTCATGTGTCAGTGTAATTCGCATACTACAGACACCTTCTCAAGCTGGACACGTATTTACTGTATAGTTGATATAGTCATGTGTCAGTGTAATTCGCATACTACAGATACCTTCTCAAGCTGGACACGCATTTACTGTATAGTTGATATAGTCATGTGTCAGTGTAATTTGCATACTACAGATACCTTCTCAAGCTGGACACGTATTTACTGTATAGTTGATATAGTCGTGTGTCAGTGTAATTCGCATACTACAGACACCTTCTCAAGCTGGACACGTATTTACTGTATAGTTGATATAGTCATGTGTCAGTGTAATTTGCATACTACAGATACCTTCTCAAGCTGGACACGTATTTACTGTATAGTTGATATAGTCATGTGTCAGTGTAATTCGCATACTACAGATACCTTCTCAAGCTGGACACGCATTTACTGTATAGTTGATATAGTCATGTGTCAGTGTAATTTGCATACTACAGATACCTTCTCAAGCTGGACACGTATTTACTGTATAGTTGATATAGTCGTGTGTCAGTGTAATTCGCATACTACAGACACCTTCTCAAGCTGGACACGTATTTACTGTATAGTTGATATAGTCATGTGTCAGTGTAATTTGCATACTACAGATACCTTCTCAAGCTGGACACGTATTTACTGTATAGTTGATATAGTCATGTGTCAGTGTAATTCGCATACTACAGACACCTTATCAAGCTGGACACGTATTTACTGTATAGTTGATATAGTCATGTGTCAGTGTAATTTGCATACTACATATACCTTCTCAAGCTGGACACGTATTTACTGTATAGTTGATATAGTCATGTGTCAGTGTAATTCGCATACTACAGACACTTTCTCAAGCTGGACACGTATTTACTGTATAGTTGATATAGTCATGTGTCAGTGTAATTTGCATACTACATATACCTTCTCAAGCTGGACACGTATTTACTGTATAGTTGATATAGTCGTGTGTCAGTGTAATTTGCATACTACAGACACCTTCTCAAGCTGGACACGTATTTACTGTATAGTTGATATAGTCATGTGTCAGTGTAATTTGCATACTACAGATACCTTCTCAAGCTGGACACGTATTTACTGTATAGTTGATATAGTCGTGTGTCAGTGTAATTTGCATACTACAGACACCTTCTCAAGCTGGACACGTATTTACTGTATAGTTGATATAGTCATGTGTCAGTGTAATTTGCATACTACAGATACCTTCTCAAGCTGGCCACGTATTTACTGTATAGTTGATATAGTCATGTGTCAGTGTAATTCGCATACTACAGACACCTTATCAAGCTGGACACGTATTTACTGTATAGTTGATATAGTCATGTGTCAGTGTAATTTGCATACTACAGATACCTTCTCAAGCTGGCCACGTATTTACTGTATAGTTGATATAGTCATGTGTCAGTGTCATTCGCATACTACAGACACCTTATCAAGCTGGACACGTATTTACTGTATAGTTGATATAGTCATGTGTCAGTGTAATTTGCATACTACAGATACCTTCTCAAGCTGGACACGTATTTACTGTATAGTTGATATAGTCATGTGTCAGTGTAATTTGCATACTACAGATACCTTCTCAAGCTGGACACGTATTTACTGTATAGTTGATATAGTCATGTGTCAGTGTAATTCGCATACTACAGATATCTTCTCAAGCTGGACACGTATTTACTGTATAGTTGATATAGTCATGTGTCAGTGTAATTTGGCGAAACAATTATTTGTTCCTGTATTTAAAACCATAATTTTCCTGCGAAATGGCGAAAAAATTATTTCAAGCAAATATAATAACTTCATTATAACGACTTAATTAAACAATTATATTGTTAGGCAGTACAATACAATTTCCCCATTAATTAGGAATATAATATAGTAATACAATAATTGTGATCAGTTGGTGATAGTCGTGTTCGTGTGCCGCTAACAATTAATACTGCCGTGTTTCAATAAGGTGCGTGTATCAGCGAACAAGAAGGCAATTTGCAGCACGTAGTAAAGAACAAGAAGACAAGGTGCGCGTATCAGTGACCAAGAAGGCAGTTTGCAGCACGTAGTAGAGAACAAGAAGACAAGGTGCGCGTATCAGTGACCAAGAAGGCAGTTTGCAGCAGGTAGTAGAGAACAAGAAGACAAGGTGCATGTAGAAGCGAACAAGAAACCATATATCAGTGCGAAATACACAACACATTCTACATAAACTAGCACAGAAAGCCGCAGTCCGTATTATGTACTCTCTTGTTATATCGATAATTGAATGTGCGAACTGTCTGCTATATGACATCCCCGACTGCCTAATCAACAAGCTGCAAAGAGTGCACAATGCTGCTGCTCGGCTGGTGGTCCGCTGCCACAGATGGGACCATATCACACTGGTACTCAAGAAACTGCACTGGCTTCCCGTGAAGCAAAGCATTCATTACGAAATTCTGCTACTGACGTTTCGTGCTCAACACGGACTGGCACCAGCTTACATCACCGACCTACTCCCTGAAAAAAAGAGCTACTCGAGTGTCGCGTTTAAAGGCCATATCTTGTCCAGACGTTTTTTGTGTAGATAATTATGTAGATATACTTGTATATGTGTGTTATTCAATGTTATCACAAATCCGAAGCCATATGTTTGCCAAAACATTGATAAAATTGGTCTTAAACAGTGACCGGTCACAGTGCAAACCTGGAAATGTCTGTTTTCCGAAAACGTCCGAAGGCGCAGATACATGACGTCACTCGTGGAACCGCCTACATGGTCACACGGTCTACGCGGGCCAAATGTTATTTCATTATAATTATATTTCAGCTGTTTTATCATTAACATGTATAATTGATGAAGATATGTGTTGTGGGAAACAGTGGCAATTCGGTGTTTGACTGTAAATTCGGTGCACATCTTCACCCAAAGACCCAATTTGTTGGCAGAAAATGGAACATTTTGTGTGTAAGAGACGGGATCCAAGCTATGCCTACGGCGAATAACATCACTTGTTGTTCAGATCTGCCGATGGATATGAGGTGGAAGATGGGCTTCAAAATACAGTTAGATGTCAATAAATCAACAGTCCTTAAAATGACCAAAAAAAGCGTCATGGTGTGGACGAGTACCACAACAACACCGCTGACCATTTCACCACAACAAACTCAACAGCCAGCCGTCAGTGAGTTGCCGGACTCTCTCAACAGGTGCATGCCTCGGCCTGTAAACGTATCACCGCACCGACATCAGGCAATCTAATATCAGCAGACACAACATTAATATCTCAAATGTCATCATCACTGTCACAAAAATATATTTAATCATCGTATACATCGGTCTGATAACAAAAGAGTTACCGCTCTCAACCCACCGGCCGCCATTTAATTATTAACATTTTGTTTACACGACGCGGGTAGCGAGCTGGGCGGCTGTCAATCAGTCAGGGCGGTCCAGGCTGGCGGCTGTGTTGCACAATTGACGTCACACAGTCACACGCCGCTGTTGCTCGGCAGTTTCCGTAAGACGGCAAATTTAGAGGTTCTTTTATCTTGTACGCTCTAATGCGATTCATATGCATATTTTCAATAGCATCATCTGAAAGTGCATAAACCATTTGTTATTATGGAACACAGCACATTTTATTCCAGGATATGGCCTTTAACTACAAACAATGGCTTGTACGTGCTTCCATCTCGCAGCCGATACGGCAACAGAACTTTCTCGGAATCTGCTCCACGACTGTGGAATTCATTTCCAAGCGAGATGAAGACAACCTGTTGCCTTGTGACTTTCAAAAGACTTTTGAAAACGTATCTTTTCCTGGTTGCTTACCCAACATAGGCGCCACCAGTCAGTTTATTTTGTTGTATTATCTATTAACTTGTACATGTTTTGATGATAATTTTATACAATGTATTTATTTATTTATTATCAATATACCTTTAATTTTAATGATCATCTTTAGCTGTAACTTATCTTTTTTAATTCGGTTATATATTGTCATTTATTTTTAAATAATTTAATATTATTAATTTTACGTAGTTTATTAATGTTCTGCATATATATATATATATATATATATATATATACAGAACATTAATAAGTCGAACAATTGGCAAACAAATGGTCGCGCCGGCAGACCCTTGCGAAGGCAACCGATCGACGGGTTGATGGGGCCATTCGGCCCCCTTCACCGCTCTGCTTTGTCTCATAGACAGAAGCCACCTCCGAGAAAACGGCAATTTCAACGGAGTGTACATCAGACCATCCTTGCCAAAATTACACAAATCAAATAGATATACATACATAATAATGTGTGTATGTACCATTTTTGAAACCAGTGTAGTAATTAATTAACAAAAATCACCTTTTAATGTTATGATAAATGGGGGTCAGTGGCTCCGATTAAGACATGTTGTCGCTATCATAGGAGCCACATAAGTTATGACAAATATTACAAAAAAATATATATGACGTTCTTTCAAGTTATGTGTCTATCTAAATTATACAATCGTGTGAATTATATGTGGCAGTAAATGTTCTTTATAGCGATTGATATAATAAAAACTGTGTATGTACTTGATTACTAAGATGTTCGTCCATTTATTAACAATTAATATTATTGATTTTGGTTACATGAATAACAATTTAGAATTGAACATGTATCTTTGTATTTTTTCAGGAGATAGTTTTTAGTGTAAATTGCAAAGCCTCGCAGGCTATGGGTATAATCTTTTATTTCACTATTTAAAGAGTGTCATTTATAATCTATGGCAAAGTATATTCAAATTCATGTTTAGGTCTGGCAGTATGTATATTTTTGGATTTCCGAGTCATGGTGGTGTATATTAGCATTTAATGTAATCTGCCAGTTTAATAAGTAAACAGGTAGATTTTTTTGAGCGTATTTAAAGTAAAATTTTAATTCTTGTAATTTTAATTGGTCTTCTATTTTAAAGAAATTAAGTTGTTTAAAAAATGGCTCTCTCTCGCTCTCTCTAAGAATTGTATCCATTTGACATTATTATAAGAAGAGTTTTTTTTCTGAATTTTCATCAATCTGTTTCTTTGTATCCCGATGCCATAATACAATAGTTTATATAGGATAATATTACCGATTCATAAAAAATATTTATAAAGGTAATATATGTTTTAGCCTATTTAATATGCCAATAATGTTTGCACACTTACTAGAAATAATGTTTTTTGTATGTCTTTTCCAATTTAAATTTGAATCCAAGTTTAACCCTAGGAAATAATTTTTTTCAATATACGTATTATCTATTTTAAGTGTAAGACATTGTGTACCTTTATTGGGGACATGAAAAATCATATATTTAGATTTAGTTTTATTTAGTTATAGTTTATTTATACATAGCCACTCAACAACTTTGGAGAGTTCACTGTTTATTTAAGATTCAATTGTGTTATATTGTTTACTATTACTTAAATATGTTATAGTAGTAAATAACGTGGTGTCATATGCATACATTATAAACTTAAATATGCCACTAGCTTGTGAGAAGTCATTTATATATATGATAAATAACAATGGCCCAATGATTGAACCTTGTGGGACACCAACTGTTAGTGGAAGAATTTCAGGCTATATTTCTTCAATTTCAACATACTGTTTCCGATTGTTTAAATAATGTCTGAACAGAAGTAGAGCGGCATCGTCAATGCCATAATATCGCAACTTATTTAATAAAATGGTGTGGTCAACAGTGTCAAAAGCTTTAGAAAGATCGATAAATATTTTAATCCGAACGTAATTTTTATCCATTTGCATTATGAATCTATCTACTAATTCTAATGCAGTACATTCGGTTGAATGTTTAAATCTAAAACCGTACTGATTGTCAAAAAACAGCTTGTATCATTAAAATATGCTGATAACTGAGTACAAATTATTTTCTCTATTACTATAGCAATCGTTGGAAGTAGAGAAATGGGCCTATAATTTTGGAATAATGTTGGATCATCTTTCTTAAACATAGGAATTACTTTGGCAATTTTGAGTTTATTAGGAACAATTCCTGTGTTAAACACTTGATTTATTAATATAGTTAATAATTTAATTATTGTGGGCTCAATTATTTTTTATTAATTTTGAAGAAATACCATCAAATCCACAACTGTTTTTGAAGGAAGACTTTGTATCGGTTTCTTTACTATTTTGTCATCAATGTTATGAAATATAAATAATTTAACTTGTTATTGTCATGACATTTAAAATCATTTGCACTAGTGTGAGCTATGTTTGTGATAAAAGTATTACATTTATTAGCAATACTTTTTGATCTGTTAATTTTACATCATTTTCTATAAAACAAATGTTGGGACTTTTTGTTGTGTTTTAGTTTTTTAGATAGAAAGTCATTTATAGTTTTCCAAGTATTTCTTATATCGTTTTTGTACCGATTATAACATGATTCAAAATAAATTTGTTTTGCAGCGAGAATGCTTTTCCTTAATATTCCATTATACATGTTGAGGGTAATGCTAATTGTTTCATAGTTTGGTGAATTTGTGTTAGTTTATTTTAATTGCTTATCATAACATTACTGAACATTCTTCAGGATAGTTCGTTTTCAAATTAGAAACTTTAATTTTTCATATCCAAGAATCATGTTAAATTACCTGGTAGAGGCTTTCGTTGACGTGTCACGCTGACTTCATCAGTACCTATGACGCTGAATGACGTCATCGTACACGTGAGGCAGTTCGTAATTGCCCTCGTCTCTGTTGATGGGTCTTTTGGTTTAGAAAGCCTCTACCAGGTAATTTAACATGATTCTTGGATATGAAAAATGAAAGTTTCTAATTTGCTTATCATAAAAGTTTTTAGACCGTAGAATCTCTTTATATATTATATCATAATTTAAATTTGGATCAGTATTTGGGATTTTATCAAGTTTATTGTAAATTTCATCTGATTTAATTTCATGTCTAACGTTACGATTACCACGAGTATATGTTGGAGTATGTGTTTACCGCACACCGAATTGCACTAACGCTTACAACAAACGCATGTACGACATGATATATTATGTTAGGCACAGCAATCAAATTGTTATAATTAGTGATTTTAACTGACTCCTCGTCAATTGGAGTAACAACAGTTTTTCCAGGTCTCAACCATGTAATTCTTTCATTGACTGCGTAAATGAAAATGCTCTAACCCAGCACATAAATGGCCCAACCTGTAGCAACAATACCATACATGTCAACCTGTGAGGATCCCAATGACAATCGCTCTCGCACACTCCAAACGGAACACTCTAGTAACCTATTCTGTCACATCGCGTGACAAAAAAGAGGCATCTAGTGAACTGATGTATATTTATATAAAGAAAATGTGTGTCAACAGTGATTGGGCAATTCAGGTGTGTTCCTGTGAAGCAGGTAGTAATTCATTGTAGCTTTCTTGGACATATTCAGAACGGTGCCGGGTGGCTCGTAGGAGTGAGTGTCTGCCGTACAGTTCATTTTCTCTGCCATATTCAGCACGGTGCCGGGTGGCTCATAGGAGTGAGGGTCTGCCGTACAGTTCATTTTCTCTGCCATATTCAGCACGGTGCCGGGTGGCTCATAGGAGTGAGTGTCTGCCGTACAGTTCATTTTCTCTGACATATTCAGCACGGTGCCGGGTGGCTCACAGGAGTGAGTGTCTGCCGTACAGTTCATTTTCTCTGACATAGGGGCAGCGGTAATGTCCTGGGCCAACTCAGAGCGGTGCTCCGTGTCAATCTTGTTGAACGTGGAGAATCTGAGTCGGCGTTGCTGTAGGCATGAGTATATGAGCCTTCATGACGGCCTAGTGGGTGGCGAAGGAATGATCTTCTCCTGCAGGCTTCGGCGGCCCGGAACGCATCGAAGTCGGTGGCAGCTCTGCGTCTACAGCCATGACGAACTCCATGAATTCCGCCCGCATGGTATCGAAGTAGTCTTCCAGGAGCAGGTGTTCTGACAAACGCTTGGCCAGATCGAGCACTGAAATACAACAAAGCAAAGTACTCAACTCAAATAAAACATAACTTTTCATGCAATCTCCTGAACACCAGATCCAACACTGAAACACACCAAAACCTTATAAGAAAGAGCACACACACCTCATTACGTAATGGGCTTAGTTTAGTATTGTTAGCTTGTTAACTTGCCTATTTGATATCAATAAATTTAATATAGGTTGTCAGAATTGACGAATCCGGTACATTGACAAATAACATTTGTCTCATAACGTCAGGTATGAGACAAAAATCATAGTCGCATCCGTCACTAGTTTTAAAACGTAGATAAAACAAAAAAAATTGCAAAATGGAATGAAAATCGTACCTGAACCAATACCGAAATCGCTTTGGCAAAGCCGACACAGGGCGTAAGCGCTGCCCTTGTGACTCTTCGCTATCTTGCCTGGCCATTCTTTAACCCAATTGTCCTGGAACTGTGTTATGTATCCCTTTTCTTTGGTGGTGATGCATTTCGCTCGGGTGACAAGTTGTTACGCTTCTTCATCTTGCGGAAATCAGATCGCGAACGAGCGCGCTCTTTGCTGCGAGATCAGGAGGCTGGTCGCGCTTTCGCGAGAGAAACAAAAATGTCGAAAAGGAACAACAATTTCGTTCGTTTTTTTAATTAAAAAAACAAATTGTACGTAACTAATGACGTAGATTTTCATCTCCGTTACGAATGTTTTCAGCGGTGTCGAAATTAAGGAGTCTACGTACGAATGACGGAGGGTTGACATGTACGAATACGTTTGATCTTGTACTTTCTAGCGATCTCTAGGCAGCGGCACAGGTTGCTGAAACTGATAAGTTTCGCTTTCTAGAGAGTGCTAGCGATCACGTGACACTACTTTTCAGTCTCAGCATATATTTTGAACCACCCGGACCACAATATACGCAAAATCATTACGACTTTAGAAGGGCGAATATATTTTCTCTGAAAGACACGCCATCCAAAAAAGATTGGCAGGAATTTCTGTCAGAATGTCCTTCGATAAACACAATGCTCACAACCTTCATGGGCACCTTCTTTTCCATATGCTTGTCTCCAACGGTTCTAATAGAAAATCCACAAACTACCCGAAACATATTGTCAAACTGCGCACAAAATGTAAACGACATGTAGCCTAAGTGTATGCACAACTGGCGGGCCGCGCAAAACGAGTACATGCTAGCTGTCCGGCAATTTATTAATAATAGGGACCGAACGATCCTACATTCAGGTGACAGTTCTGCCTTTTACAAATACATCAACTAGCTATCGGTGCGTATGTAAAGACGGGGTAGCCCCACTACTTAATACATTTGATGAATTACCTGTCAGTGACACCGACAAAGTCAATGAACTAAACAGACAATTTTCGACTGTTTTAACTATGGACGATGGGACGTTACTAGAATTAAACATGCGTGCAAATTTTCAGTTATCTAACATTGAGCTCCATCCAGAGGTTGTACGTAAATTCATTAGTAAGCTGCTGGCATACCCTAGGCTGTATTTAGATGTG
>OZ023207.1:4364490-4376990 GCA_963995525.1 Escarpia spicata
CATAAATCAAACATTCTCGCATAGAGTTGTCACTTTAATAACTTTCCCTTATGTTTTTTGTCACAATGAAATACGTTTATGACCAGAATTTGAACAAAATATACGACGGAATGGCCGAACCCACCACGTGTTTACTGATGGCCTGACGGACGTTTTGCTGGGCAACAGGTCACGTGATGGTTGGATCAATTGTCGTAATTTCCGTCATCCCCCTCACCTGGCGTTATCTCGACAGCGCGCACCTCGAGTCGTTTGCGTTTGGTAAATTCAATTCTCCACCAGCCGTGGTCTGCCACATTGGAGGAAGAACAACGTGATGACTGTGCAAGTTTGCCATCAATGGTTTCTCTTGCTCTTCTCCACCCTTTAGCTGTTGACTGATACGCCCGTCCTTCACCTGCCACGTTACTGCCAAGCTCTGAAACTAGACATGTCCACATCGTACTCAGCGGCTGCAAATCTAAACACATTCACATGAGATGATGTATTGTTGAAGAGGCCAAAGGTAGCCACATCTGCATTAAACGTGTTTCATAAGGGACACTGTATAACCAACGCGTGTGACGCTCGTTTTGCTATTACTCGCTGTCTCGTGCTTTGTGAAAGTCGATAACACTTTCGGTGAAAGAAACTGAACTTGTGTGTAATTATAGTGCAACTTCATCGGATACCATCAGTATTATAGTATTAATACTACGACGTACGATTAGCACGGTAGTCAGTTGTTTTAATATCTTCTGAGCACTCTGTAGATGGTTTCTCAATATTTATACTCATATTTAATCTTATTGTTTTGTATGTTACATTACTATATGTACATTACTGTATGTACACTACTATATGTACAGCATTATATGTACATTACTATATGTACATTACTATATGTACATTACTGTATGTACACTACTATATGTACATTACTATATGTACATTACTATATGTACGCACCTATCCACAAGACGGCACAAACGCACGCAAGCTTGCACACATACGCACACAAACACACACACGCAGCCACCCCCACACACACACACACGCGCGCGCGCACACACATGCATGACTATTCCACTGACCTCCTTTCCCGTAAACAGCCACCTCACATAGAAAGAATGCAGCATTGTATTTCGTTTCGATCTTCACTCCCCAACCTTTGATGAAGCGCCCACATCCTAGGTATATGGTTTCGTTGGTGGCAAGTTCCTCGTCCACCGACTTGCATACACTGTCACGACCTCTTTTAGAAAAGACAATCACGGAGAAATTGTGCAACGTCCATCCTGGATAAACAGTGAGGAGGAGACCAGGGTATGTAATAGTTATGATAATAATAATGATACTAATGATAATAAAACTGTAATAATAATATTAATAACAATTATTATTATTATTACTAGTGGCGCAGTCTCGCTGTCAGTTATGACATCGGAAGAGGGCGGTGGAATGTGACGACTGTTTCCTTTATACTAAGTTATGTAGTAACACCTCCACAATGTAAGTTAAACGCTGCAACACACCCGTGTCTACGGCAGGACAGGACATGTATTAGCGCAATAACCAACCGCGTAATAGTCTAACAAATTAAAACGATACTGGTCCAAAACTGTCGTGTACTCAGAGGCCAGTAGTAGCGTACTGTACTGACCCAAAGTTGGCAACGTACTGAAACAGTAGTGGTCCTGTGCTGGCATGGCGGGTTTGTACATTACTGGACCTGTACCAGCATGCTGTACTGGCCGAATGCTGGGTCCACATAGTCAAAATTGCATTCCATAGGTGGCTTGAGCCCTAAGCACGACTTGTGACAACTCACCGAAACAGTCGCCACGACTTGTAACAACTCACCGCAACAGTCGCCACGACTTGTAACAACTCATTGCAACAATCGCCACGACTTGTAACAACAGTCACCACGACTGGTGACAATTCACCGCAACAGTCGGCACGACTTGTGACAACTCACCGCAACAGTCGCCACGACTTGTGACAACTCAATGCAACAGTCGCCACGACTTGCACCAACTCACCGCAACAGTTGCCACGACTTGCACCAACTCACCGCAACAGTTGCCACGACTTGTGACAACTCAATGCAACAGTCGGCACGACTTGTGACAACTCGCCGCTACAGTCGCCACGACTTGTGACAACTCAATGCAACAGTCGCCACGACTTGTGACAACTCAATGCAACAGTCGCCACGACTTGTGGCAACTCAATGCAACAGTCGCCACGACTTGTAACAACTCACTGCAACAGTCGCCACGACTTGTGACAACTCAATGCAACAGTTGGCACGACTTGTGACAACTCGCCGCCACAGTCGTCACGACTTGTGACAACTCAATGCAACAGTCGGCACGACGTGTGACAACTCGCCGCCACAGTCGCCACGACTTGTGACAACTCAATGCAACAGTCGCCACGAATTGTAACAACGCACCGCAACAGTCGCCACGACTTGTGACAAATCATCGCAACATTCTCCACGACTTGTGACAACTCACCGCAACAGTCGGCACGACTTGTGACAACGACCGCTTCAACGTAAACTTCTTCTTGTAGCGTGACTTTCCACCACAGTGGCGTTTTAACGCAGCTGTGATGATTGAAGATAGCATCAGTGTTGCCGTCTATTGCGTGTGACGCCTGGCCGTGGGAACGTGAGGGCATGTATTGTGTCGCCTTTCCCCCGATCGCCCAATTCCTCCCAGCGTCTACAATCCACACGTTAATCCCCAGTTCAACTTGTATATATTAAATTATCCCATCCGTAGAGCAACCACACCCCTAGATATATGGCACGGATTGTCGTCTCGAGACCCCGGAGCTTTATTTCGTAACGCGCATGCGTTTTCCATGTGTGATACATCATTTTTGGTACATATTAAATACGCATTCAGCAGCATACTAGTGCATTTGTGCGCTGTATGAAATAAGGCATAATGGCCAACTGTTTCATATGTATCGTGCAATGTGAAAAATCAGTAACATTTAACAGGATTTAACAACACTGCCGTCCAGAGCTATAAGCTCCAGACGGCATGCGGACAAGGAAGCATTTGGCTTATCGGGAGTCCACCAATTTCCCAACTACGTATAGCCCGCCCTCCCCAGATAGCTGTCAATTTGATTTTGGAACATATTCACACTGCCAGCATTAACACAATCATCAGAAAATTTGTTCCAGTCATTTATTCTCCTCTAAGAGAATGGTGAAATGGTGTGCATGATGAATGGAAAAGTCGAGTACTGGCTATAGAATGGCCGGGCTGTCACGATCGAGACATCGTATCGAGACCGACGGACTGGTTGACGTACACTGCTGAATGCGTATTTACTGTACACCGGATATGCTGTATAACTCACAGAACAATGCATACTCGTTACTAAATAAAAGGCCGGGAGATTCGAGACGACGAACTATGGCGTATGTCTAGGTCTAAGGAACAACAAACACTAGTTCTCGGCCCAATTATGGCATGCATTTACCGGTGAATGCAATGCAACAATGGCACACTTTTTTGAGTTGCCCACTATTCAGTTATCCTAGTATCCATCTATGTCTAGTAGGTAGAAATGCAATGGTCTACGTAACTAATTCATTCTAATTAATTTGCTTTATTAATATATTGCAATACAATTGGAACATCAGGAGCCAGTGGTCCAAGGAGGCGTTATAACATAGAACCCGTTAGCCGGGAAGAGATACTGCTAAACACTCCCACAATGTTCATGTATAAACGCGGATTATATATGGCATAATCTGAATACCTACACTAATCAGATCGGTGTACGCATACACGAAGATAAGCTTAACACGTTTACATGCCATACAATTGGCTTATGGCAGACAGAGTACGAGGCAGACAGACCAGAGAGGAGACATTCACCACTGAATCCATCTAAGTAAGTAAGTAAGTAAGTAAGTAAGTAAGTAAGTAAGTAAGTAAGTAAGTAAGTAAGTAAGTAAGTAAGTAAGTAAGTAAGTAAGTAAGTAAGTAAGTAAGTAAGTAAGTCAAGTAAGCCAATTTGTCAATATAAATGACGGAGCATCCGTAATGTGTTAAACTGTATTTCAATTGAAATAAAATCGAGGTTATTGTGAGTGTTCTTGTGTTACGTTGTCGAATGCGAACATTCGTTGTCATCCGAGCTACACAGACTTACTTTCACAGTGAGCGCCATTGATATGTCCCTTGCACGAGCAAGTGTAGCTATTTCCACTTTGACTCCTACATTCACCACCGTTCAGACACCGTCCCAAGTCGCATACTTCACGAACTTCATCAAATACAAAACTGCGCATTATATAGCGAATTATTAATAAATATTCTTAAACATAATATAGGCCTAATAGAACCGACTCAATGTCCACCTCTCGGACACGGCCGCCCCTTTGAAAGTAATACTTAACGCGATATAACCAGATTTAACAAGATTGCCACCCAGAAAATTAACTCTAGATGGCATATGGACATGGAAGCCTTTTGGCTTATCGAGAGTCCAATATTTTTTAACTACGTGTATCCCGCCCTTTTAAGGTATGTGTCGATTTAATTTTTAAACATATTCACCCTACTAATAATCTGTTCTATTAATTTACAGTCCTTTGTGAAAATGAGAACATTCTTATATCTAATCTACACAGCTCCTTTGCTAATGTAAGTTAATGTCCTCTAGTCCTTCTATCTTTCTTAACTGAGAAACAAATATTTCTATCAATATTTTCATAACCATTCATTATTTTAGACACTTCTATCTGATCCCCTCTCAATCTCCTGGTCTCTAGTGTGTGTTGTTGTACCACATTCTCTTAGGCGAATTTCATAACTAAGATGCCTCAGTTTTGGTATCATTTTAGTCGCTCTCCTCTTTTACAGTAGTACTTAGTACAGTACCCCCCATTGTATATTCTATCTCTTCGTTCCCTTGTCGTGTGTGGAGGCATTTACATTTCCCAAAATTGAACAACACATTTGCCATTTTTCAGACCATGTTATCAATCTGTCAAGATCATCTTACAAATACCGTCTATCGCCATCACGTTTAATCCTTCTAAAAAAAATATGTATCATCCACAAATTTCATCATCTTGCTTGTTATATCGTCATTCAAATCATTGATATACATTAAGAATAATATAGGTCCCAGTACTGATCCCTGTGGTACCCCACTCAAAACTGATTTCAAGTTTGAAGCCTCCCCATCAACTACTACCCGTTGTCTTCTGTCAATTAGCCATTTTTCTATCCAATTAATTAAATCATTTCGTATGCCATGGGCCTTTAGTTTAAGCAGTAATCTTTGATGCGGCACTTTGTCTAAAGCTGTCTGAAAATCTAAGTAGATGATATCTACTGGTGATCCCTCGTCTACCCACTTAGTGTTATCTTCCAAAAAACATAATATATTTGTTAAGCATGAGCTCGCTTTTAGAAACCCATGTTGATATGGGTTTAACAAGAAAATCGACCATGTGATCTTTAATTAGTCTTTCTAATAATTTGCAAATCACTGACGTTAAACTCACTGGTCTGTAGTTCTCTGACTTGTTTCTGGAACCTTTCTTAAATAACGGTATAATGTTTGCTTCTTTCCATTCTAAAGGAACCACTCCCTCTTCTAATGACAAATTGAAAACTGTTGCAAGCGGTATGCTAATTTGTTCTACAATTTCCAATAGTAGTTTGGGTGGAATCCCATCCACTCCAGGTGATTTATTATCCTTCATAGCCCTAATGTTCTTAGCTACCATTTCCGAGGTTACAATTAACTTTCCTAAACAATCTGATTCTGCCCCCTTGAACTTAGCCTCTGGTACTGCCAGTGAACTAATATCTTCTCTGGTAAACACTGAACTAAAATACTCATTCAGGTCTTCTGCTATTATGAATCCCTCTGATATTATATTTCTTGCAGTATCTTCTAGAGGACCGACCTTATCCTGAATTTCTGTTTGCTACGAATATATGCATAAAAACTCTTGCTGTCTTGTTTTATATTTCAAGCTAATTTCAGTTGTAGCTTGGTTTAGTGCTTCTTTATAAATGTTGTAGTCTTCGTTATTTCCAGTTCGTCTATATGACTTCCACTTCGTTTGTTTCAATATCTTCTACCATAAAGTTTAGTTCACTTCTTTTGTTTACTATGCACCTTGCAATATGTTTGTATGCGTGTATGCGTGTATGCGTGTATGCGTGTATGCGTGTATGCGTGTATGCGTGTATGCGTGTATGCGTGTATGCGTGTATGCGTGTATGCGTGTATGTATGAATATATATGTATGCATGTATGTATGTATGTATGTATGTATGTATGTATGTGTGTATGTATGTATGTATGCATGTATGTATGTAGGTAGGTATTTGAGGAAAATGGGTGTACTGGGTTCAAGTATCCTCTGTTAAGGATCTAAACCCAGACATCTGATTAAATCAGTTTAGTCCTTTCGGGTAGATGGTGTTTTCTGCAAAACAAATTGTAAATTAAACCTAAAAAAGAAAAACATGTACTATCGGTCTACAACGGAGACGAGAATGCGTGATTATCCTGTCATGGCACAGGGATGCCGTGACATTCCTATGCCAACATACATTAACCAATGACCAATTGGACAAGGCTGAGTATAGTAACCAGGGGTTACCCTCCTCTGTCCTGTTAAATAACATAGATGAATACATATTGTTGTTTTGTTTAAAAAAAACGGGATGTTGGGTGTCCAATGAACTAGAAACATGGTGATTGGTGTTCATAATATATATATATATATATATATATATATAAATACATATATATATATACACACACATACACACACATACACACACATACACACATACACACATACACACATACACACATACACACATACACACATACACACATACACACATACACACATACACACATACACACATACACACATACACACATACACACATACACACATACACACATACACACATACACACATACACACATACACACATACACACATACACACATACACACACATACACATACATTAATACACACATATATACACATATATACACATACATACACACAATCACAGAGGGTTAGCTACAAGATAGAACAAGTATTTGGGAAACAATGGTGTTCATCTGAATCAGAGTAGGACGATGTTGTATTTAAAAAAAACATACGGTGTGCCGTACAAAGGTATGCGCTGAAAATAAAATAAACACGCGTTTGCGAAGTTGTGGTGCTGTCCACAGAGCCGCTACTGCTGACCACCTCATGTATGTATGTATGTATGTGTGTGTGTGTGTGTGTGTGTGTGTGTGTGTGTGTGTGTATGTATGTATGTATGTATGTATGTATGTATGTATGTATGTATGTATGTATGTATGTATGTATGTATGTATGTATGTATGTATGTATGTATGTATGTATGTATGTATGTAGGTAGGTAGGTAGGTAGGTAGGTAGGTAGGTAGGTAGGTAGGTACGTAGGTATGTATGTATGAACGTACGTAGGTATGTATGTATATACGTGTGTACGTACGTATGTACGCACGCACGTACGCACGCACGTACGTACGTATGTACGTATATGTGTATGTATGTCTGCATGTATGTATGTATGTATGTATGTATGCATGCATGTAGGTATGTAGGTAGGTAGGTAGGTATATATGTATGTATATATGCAGGTATGTGTGTGGTTATGTACGTATGTACGTATGCACGTATGCACGTATGCACGTATGCACGTATGCACGTATGCACGTATGCACGTATGCACGTATGTACGTATGTATGTATATAAGAATAACATAACTTGAGCTTACCATCTGAACCATAGATAGCGACCTCACATAGTGTCAAGACCCCTTTCCCCATGGACAGTGATCTTCACTCCATGACCCTTCAGACTGTGTGGACACGTCACGTTAAGAGTGGATGTGTTACCTCCAGTATACATCGTGCCCGCATTGCGGGTCAATAATAACTGACCTAGGAACAACCATAGCAATACTGTGAAAAGAATCTTGTCATCAGTTGTATCTTCTTTTATTAGACGGTATTTAGGGGGAATACGAACACAACAATGCATGTAGCTCGATGAATGGTATGGTGTTGTCCCACAATGTTCATGCTCTCTCTATCACTCTCTTTCCCTACTCATCTCCCCCCTCTCTCTCCCCCTCTCCCTCTCCCTCCCTCTCCCCCCCTCTCTCCTCTCTCTCTATATATATGTTAGAGAGATATGAGATTCGAGATATATATATATATAGAGAGAGAAGAGAGAGAGAGAAGGGGGGAGAGATATATACAGATAGACAAACAGACAGACAGACAGATAGAGAGAGAAGAGAGAGAGAGAGTGAGAGATATATAATATACATATATATATATATATATATCTTTCTCTCTCTCATCTCTCTCTCTCTCTCTCTTCTCCTCTCTCTCTCTCTCTACTCTCTCTCTCTCTCTCTCTCTCTCCTCTCTCTCTCTCTCTCTCTCTCTCTCTCTCTCTCTCTCTCTCTCTCTCTCTCTCTCTTCTCTCTCTCTCTCTCTCTCTCTCTCTCTCTCTCTCTCTCTCTCTCTCTCTCTCTCTCTCTCTCTCTCTCTCCTCTCTCTCTCTCTCTCTCTCTCTCTCTCTCTCTCTCTCCTCTCTCTCTCTCTCTCTCTCTCTCTCCTCTCTCTCTCTCTCTCTCTCTCTCTCTCTCTCTCTCTCTCTCTCTCTATATATATATATGTATGTGTGTGTGTGTGTGTGGTGTGTGTGTGTGTAAGTGTGTGAAGTTTAACGATTTTTTTGTAGCGATTTTGTGTTCGCCATTGGAACAGGTAACTCGTTAAATGATCTAACCGCATATGGAGCATTTCGAGCGTCTGGTATTAACATTATTGTAGATGATTTCCCTATTTCCTTGTAATATCATCAGGGAAACACAACATCTGTGTTTGGTTTATTGGTGCAAAGTTTCCGCATTCCAGACAATTCAATTAGCGAACTTCCTGATGATAAGATTCAACAGGAGCAACATATTCAACAGGTGCAACATATTCAACAAGAATGCCACACCATAGAAATTATCTCCAGCTGGCAAGTGGACAAGGCATTTGAATATTGGGAGTTCACTTGTTTGTACGTGTGTCTCGCTCTTTCGAGGTACTTGTCGGTTTTGTTTTTAAATATATTAAATACGCTGGCAGCCACACAATCATCCGAAAATATGTTATCGTCATTTATAGTCTTGTATGAGAATTAATACTTTCTAATTTCAATTACTTTCCTCCACCATTAACGTTACATCTTGTCCTCTAGTCCACATATATTTCTTAGCTAACAAAAATAGTTATAGCAATATTTTCATTACCATTCATTATCTTAACAAAACTTATATTTATGTAAGTTAGGTGGTATTTAGTGGTGTATGCCCTAGCAAGTGCCACGTTTATTTGGGTTACGGAATACAAACTCATGTACCTGGACTTATCTCCACAGTTCTGACATCCACCAGTTTGACAAACTCAATACGCCACCACGGATTCATTCTCTGTCCCGTAGGTGTACACATCGTATCGCGGGGCACTTTGCCGTCGATTGTTGCATCGGCGGGTATCCAGCCGAACATATGTACATACTGATAGGCTTTCCCCTCGGGCGCCAAATTCCGCTCTAGGTCTAGACACACGCACACAAGTATCATGCATATACGTAAAGGGGATTTCTTATACAGCGCAGTGTCTAATTCCAAGGACTGCTCAAAGGGTTTTACACTTTAGTCCCTGGCAGACCTGTTAAATCTCGCCTTTTTTGGGAAGCAAACAGCCATGTTGCAATTAATTTTTGCATAACATTCGTTAACATAGTATATATTAAATAAACTGTCAGCTTCTGAATTACGGATTTGTTAAAGTTTGTGAACGTGTTTCTCTATTATTTTTGAAGCCGAATACTTTCACTCAGATATATAAACATTTTACGGCAATTTCAATATTACACTAGTGTTCATTCCGCACCGCGAACTCGACAGGCTGTTACACTGGTAACACTACCCCGTATATATGTTGCTGAACTCGACAGGCTGTTACACTGGTAACACTACCCCGTATACATGTTGCTGAACTCGACAGGCTGTTACACTGGTAACACTACCCCGTATATATGTTGCTGAACTCGACAGGCTGTTACACTGGTAACACTACCCCGTATATATGTTGCTGAAGTCGCCCAATATCATTGCAAAAACAATTGCCTACATTCACAAGTTTCTCCTTCGTAGTTTCCTCCGCATGAACAACGAAACCCCAGCCCGTCTTTCATGCAAGTGCCGCCGTTCTTGCACGGGGCTGTCACGCACGCGTTATAGTCTGCAAACATTTAGTGCATTCTAATTTACACCCTTCCTTCACGGAAAACCAAGCACGGCTGAAGTTATCATAATTAGGTACTGTTCATCAAAAAGTCGTTTCCGGTAACTTGCCAATTGCGGCATGCAAATAAATTTCAGGTAACGCCACTGTGGTGCATTATGGGTTGTATCACCAGCAGTAACAAAAACAAAAAAGAAGATAATATTTTCAAATAAATGTATGTGGTGTTTTAAAGGCTAAGCAAATTGTAGTCCAGATATTTAGAAAGTTAATAGTCACAGTTAATAGTCAATGCAAACACACGCACCCACACAAGCATGTACACACACACACACACACACACACACACACACACACACACACACACACACACACACACACACACACACACACACACACACACACACACACACACACACACACACACACACACACATACACACACACACACACACACAAATACACACACATGCACATGCACTCGCACATACACAAACACCACATCCACCCACCCACCCACCCGCACACACACCGCACACACTCACACACGCACACACACTCACACCACACACACATACACACACACACACACACACACACACACACGCACATACACACACACTCGCGGTCGCGCGCGCAACCAGACCCGCAAACTTCATATAAATGAATGTACAATATAAAAAGTATAACTATATAAGTTTCAAAACCCACTTTCACACGTGACTCCATCGTAGTTCCCGCGGCATGAGCAGCGAAACCCTCGCCCTTCGTTTGTGCACGTAGCTCCGTTCTTGCACGGTTTCGAGAAGCATGCGTTATAGGCTACACAAAGAAAAATGCATATTAACAACAATTAAATGTATGCATATTTTGTCGTATTCTTTAAATGCAAGTACACAATTTCATGGCAGGGGATATTGTTAAACAAACGTAACTGGTCAGCAAGAAATGAACGTACTTTGGAGCAAATGTTGAAACATATGCAACATTTCGACCCGTCTACAGTGGATCTAGTTCACGCACACATGTCATGTGGCGCTGCTCAGATTGAGGCCAGACAATGATTTCCTAGTCCTGTAGGCTTATCCAGGTTTGTACGTTCTTTAAACCTCTGGCTGAGTGGTCTTGTTTCACTGATGTAAACGTGGCTACTGTTGTTATCACAGGTAATGTGATAGGTAGTCCCGCATTGGTGTTCTTTTGGGGTTTTGTCTTTCGGGTGCACTACCACTGAACAGAGGGTGTGATTTGTAAACTCGTCCGAGTTGTTCTGATAGCCCTGCTACATGGGCATGTTTGAGGTTATGCAACCAGATTATTCCGCCCGAATCTGAGCCGCGCCACATGGCATCAGTGCGACAACAAGATCCGCTGTAAACTGCTTTATAATGGAATCTTATAGCCATGAACAATATATTTCATATAAATATATTTGGTGTTCTTGAATTTTCTGTTCTTTGGGTAATAGAGTTATTAATTTATGCACCGACAGAACATTCTTTACCTCACATGCGCATACGTTAAAGCGAAATAGTAGGTCACACTTTTTTTCTTAGTATGTATGACTTGTTTTAATGAAGTTTGTAAAGAGCCTTTGGGCAATTTAGGCTGAAACGGTAGCAATATAAATGTTCATATTATATTATTATTTCCATACTGATCTGCAATAACAGTTACATTGATTGTGCACTAATATGAAAGTAATACACTACTGGCGAAACAAGTAATAACAGTTACATTGACTGTGCAGTAATATATTACAGTAATACACTACTGGCGAAACAAGTAATAACAGTTACATTGACTGTGTAGTAATAAATGACAGTAATACACTACTGGCGAAACAAGTAATTACGGTTACATTGACTGTGCAGTAATATATGACAGTAATACACTACTGGCGAAACAAGTAATAACAGTTACATTGACTGTGCAGTAATATATGAAAGTAATACACTACTGGCGAAACAAGTAATAACAGTTACATTGTCTGTGCAGTAATATATGAAAGTAATACACTACTGGCGAAACAAGTAATAACAGTTACATTGACTGTGCAGTAATATATGAAAGTAATACACTACTGGCGAAACAAGTAATAACAGTTACATTGACTGTGCAGTAATATATGAAAGTAATACACTACTGGC
>OZ023207.1:4381990-4449450 GCA_963995525.1 Escarpia spicata
TTTAGATTGTAAAATGTCAGGAATCATACATGGAGCATGTGCCTGTTGGGACGGACACTGATTTAAATCTCAGGGGTTTATTAAGTATGTCTTTGAGTACTTGACAGTGTCGACACAAATCTGACGGATGTTCTCTGGGGTTACTGATGAGGTCGGATTTATGGATGTCGGTCATTAATGCAGCAATGTCAATCTTATGGATCGGTCGATAAAACATATTGTGTTTGGACTATACGGGATTTCTAGGAACTCTAAGATCAAAAATGACAGTGTAGTGGTCTGATAGACCATCTGAAGCATTAGGTGTTTGAATACCGTTACAAGTTGAACGGGTGATCAAGAGGTCGAGCCAGTGGCCACGTATATGTGTTGAAAAGGTAACATGTTGTTTCATATCAAAGGATGCCAGAATATCATTAAATGTACTTGTTGATGATGAAGGTGTGTCCATATGAAGATTAAAATCACCGATAATATAAAATGTTGAATATACAGTTGCCAGATTGTCAAGTACATCGTGGAATTCTTCAAAGAAATGGGCAGGGTGTCGTGGAGAGCAATAAATCCACACCAAACAAGCGCAGAAAGACGAATCGGACATTTCAGCACATATGGAATCAAAGCTGGAGTAATCAGGGTTTGAATCCAAATTAACTTTGAACTGTTGTGAAATCGATGATGGAAGGAGTAACCGGAAAGTAACCGGAAAGTAACCGGAAAGTAACCGGAAAGTAACCGGAAAGGCTGTCGTGTGGTCTGAGCCAGGTCTCAGTAGCAGCAAGGATGTCTATTGTTTTTTAAACTAATAATTCGCTGAGTGAAGCAGTCTTATTTCGAACTGATCGAACGTTTATTATAGCTAACCGAATGTTATCCCTGGCAGCAGGCTCAGGATTAACACATACGACTCCTGCTAGTAAGAACATTATGGCTGATTGAAATGTTGGTGTAGAGTGGGAGACTGGGTGTAATTTCCTATTAAAACAAAAGTTAAGACATGGTAAAAAGGACACGGAATCGTGTGTTCTTGTCGTTTGGAAGTAAATGGTTTGCACAAAGCAAAATCATCACTTCTTAAAGCCACATAACAGAATACAAATAATACACGCAATAGAAATAATGGTGACACATTCTTGACGACACGTTCCCGTGCAAAGATAATTTAGAAACACCGGGTACAAAAGAACGTCTTGTGACACACGTTTATAGTGACACCCGTTTCGTGCCAACTTCCAGGTAGTTTCAAATGTGATAAAAACTATGCAGCTGGACGACTGTCCAGAACCTCCCACATAAACAGTGATGGTTTAAAAAGCAATACCAAAAAATTAAAACAATATGATGTAGATTTTGTTTAATGTTTAAAAACTAAATGTCTAGTAAACATGCTCAATACAATTTTAAGATATCATAAAATTTAAAAAAATCCAAGCCAAGTCTCTCCCTCTCTTGTGTATTAATTAGTCTGCGTTGTATTATGATCAATGCAGGTATCAGGCTAACTGATATAATTAAATCTCAAGTGCAGACAATACGTCTTTATATAATGCAGCTAACGAAGGGTTTTTACCCAGAGCGGCTACAGGTTTTAACAAACGTCCTGTGCGACAAGCATGTTAGTATAAATGTTTGGTGCTCCTACTAGATTTGGCTATTAATTAGTTAACAGCCTGACCTGCGCATTTCTACATGGATGGACCTGTACGTAGCCTTTTTGCCGAAGTCTAGACTGAAGAGGCGGGAAATCCGCGCCCAACGAGACTTAATAGTACTAAATGCCGTAGATACAAGGCTCTAGTTAGAGGTAACTGAAATTATTTTGAATGCAGCGTGACTTTATAACATTATTTTGAGAAGCAGCACTATTAGTTCAGTTGACTTGGGAGGGTTTTGTGTTACGCGAGCTTTTCACGTCAATGTTTACAAATACGCCATCCTGTTATGCCAATGAATGCTGTGACTTGTTGCCAAGGAAGCGAATCTACTAAAACCCTATTTAAAAGCTTTCGAACGCAAATATCACCATGCGGCTATATCTAAATATTTTCACACATGTATATCACCAAGTTCAAACAAGTAAGAATAATTACGTTGAACTCGTGATATATACAATAGATGTCGGAGCGAACGAAACAAAACGACCACACCTGACGCATGCGCACGTACTTTCAGCTATAAATATATTCGCTACAACTCACCACAACAATCAGCCCTGTTTGTTACGAGCACCTCTTGTACTAAGAGCGATCTCCGTAAGACCACTACCCAGTAATTTGTTGTTCTCGCACAGCTTTTATGGGAGAAGATGGCGTCGGTATTGCCGTCTATGGCGTGTGCGGCGGCCCCGTTGTATTGCAAGTCAGACATCTGAAAGGCTGACCCGTAGACCGCCCAATTCTTCCTCGTACCTGAAGCCCAGATTTATATAAAACAGACATGTTCAAAGCAGAACATTGCTGATATTTTTTTATACATTTTACAGACACATTAATATTTTATGTATCGAAGCATGATTTTTGGTATGTACATATTAATAATTACTGTTCTATGACCATGAATTATATATATATATATACATATATTTAATGATCTTTAATTAATCGTTTTATAGTTATAATATATATGTATATATATCATTATTATTATCATGATTTTATTCGATTTACATAGTATTTGCATTGTGCTCAAATTTAATATATATTTAACTTTCACGTGTAGTTAGATTCTGTAAATGCTTTTAGCATTTTAGTGGACATGACGCTTTATAAAACATTAATAATAATAATAATTATTATTATTAGTATATTCAAATTCAATATTCGAACATGTGTAAATGAACATGTTAATTTCATAATGCGAATTATATGTTGCATCTGCATATATCCTCGTTCTGCATGGCTTGATTGCGTGAAACATTGTCTTTTGTAGCCATAAAATGTAACAATTAAACTCCTCCACCGTTCGGTAATATAATATAATATTATACTGGATACTATTAATTATTCATTTAATAATACTAACACTATATTTATTGTATAACAGTCAACTGGACGGGACATTGCTTAGATCCACCTACACAACCTTCTTCAACTATATTCTAACGACCAACTAAAAGCATATGACTGAGTATGCTGCTAGTTATGTGTTGCTAATTAATGTGCTGAGGTGTTATCAAGCGAATAGTGGTTGTGGAGGCGGCTTAAATAAAAGTGACGAATCATTAAAACTTAGATGATGTGGTCAGGTTATTAAGTCACACTATATTTTCTTGGTGGAAGAACGTATTTTTGAGATGAAAACCTGTACACAACCGTAATACATTTTTTTTCGTTAGCCATTCATACTGCAATTGCTCGACTGTCGTCATATGTCACGCTTATAATCTATTTTGTTTGAAATCTGCTTCAAATGGCTATTTTGCGGAGTGTCATTCAATGTAATGCCTGTGTGATCAACACAAAAAGGAAACACACATCATTCAGATTTTTTTATTTTACAAAAATCCACTGTAAATCGGGAAATGGCCGTAGTTCTCCTATCATTCAAAATACCGTATTGTCTACTGGAAGTCCGGCATACATGATCACGTCGTGCCGATGGCTATCGGACCACTTCCGAATAATGGAAACACCACAATTGATCCATCCAGTAGTCGCGCTTTAGCTACGTCACAATGTAAATTTTGCGCGTGACCTCCGTCAAACGTTACTTTTGCCACCAATGTTCATAATGGGTATATTAGTGAATTACATTAATACTGCTGCATGACAGCTCAGAAATAAAACACTCCCACATACAATCAAACATTCCCACAACCCTTGCAAATTGCAATGTCAGAAATCAAACATTCCCGCATACTGTTGTTACTTTAACAACTTTGCTCTATGTTCTTGTCATAAAGAAACACTTTTGTGGCCAGATTTTCAACAAAAATACGACGAAATGCACGAACACACCACGTGTTCGGCTTCCATTTTAGTTTGTGATGGATTGACGGGGCTATTGCCATGCAACAGGTCACGTGATGGATTGGTCAATTAGGACGCGTTGCAATGGAGGTAAGAACATCGGCGATGTGGACATAACAAAGGAGGCTGTAATTAGGGAGAATTGTAAAGTGGTACAAGCTGGTGCCTCCGTCCAATGACCAGCACCATCCCAACTCAAAATAAGCCACAATGAATAACAAATTGTCTAAAGATCACATATTCAAACATACATAAAGATACGCAACAGCATTAGTCGGTAAACTCTGACATGTGCTCGTGTTCAAATCTTACATAATCAGTACAATCCTTACTTGTGATGTAGACAAATATAAATATTAAAAGGCTCAATATATATGTCATATGTTTGGCACAGAAAAAGTATTGCAAATGCAGTAGTATCCACACGACGCTTACGTTCGCAATGCGTCCCGTTGGTCCAACCCTTGCAAATGCAATGGTATCGATGCTCTTTACTCCTGCACGCACCGCCGTTCATACACGGCCAAGAGTCACAAGGATCCTCAACTACAACAAATATCAACATCCACAACAGCCTAATTTGTTAAGTCCTGTGTTGTACGATATGTGCGCATTTCTACGTTGACCGTTGTTATTCGTTGCGGTCACACAGAGTTAAACAGGATATGTAAACCGGATATTCTGCAATGCCTTTTGCGGACATTACGTAGCTTGGAATAATCGGAGAAAATAGTCCTGGCGTTGAGAAAAAGTGTGCGTAATAAATTCGTCAAAGAAAGTAGGGAGGCTACAACGATATGTGTGAACGCGGAAGTCTGCGCACGCACGCACGCACGCACGCACGCACGCACGCACACGCACACGCACACACACACACACACACACACACATACATACACAGCGCGCGCATACACACACACACCCACCCACCCACACACACACACTCACATACACACAAACACACACACGTACGTAATATTTTCATCATATGAAAAAACTACGTACCATGGAAACCGTAGACTTCCACCTCGCACAAAGAGATGGCGCCTGGCTCAGTGGCAGTGATCTTCACGCTGGTTCCGTTGAGTGCGTGAAGACACGAAACGGTTAAATAAGATAAGGACAGAAGAAAGGGCAGAATTCTGCAGGTCTGATACATAGTGTTATACGGACCGACTTCGATTTTCACGTGCGACAGCAACGGCTGACCTAGAATAATAATAATAATATTAATAATACTGTATTTATAAGCGCTAAATACCGCTTTGCGGATCGATGCGCTGAACAATAAAGTAAATGTGTATTAAAAACGCAAATAAATAAATAAATCACTATATATATATATATATATATATATATATAAGCACCGCGACAGTGGAACGAACTGCCGGTGGACATTCATGCATCAAGAACGCTAAACATGTTTAGGACGTTTTGATATTAATCCGTGATCAAGATCCGCTGTAGAAGGATCGAAACGTTGCAAGTTTCAAATACAACTCCAATGTAAGTTTAATTCTTGCTATTAAAATATAATCTTGGAGCCGTGAACAATATCTTCCATGTGTTTAGAACTCTTTCAATACTCATCTTTTATTATTCATTTTAATACATTTATTTTGTTTTATTGCATCACATTTTACTATCATCTATCTGCCTACCAATGTTTATTACACACACATATATATATATATATATAATATAATATATATATATATAATATTTATATATATATATATATATATAATATATATATATAAGAAGAAGAAGAATTTGTTTTATGTGACTGTGGTAGTCGCTATCGAGGATCCACCTTTTGTAATAAAACTTTGAGCGCATTGTCAAATTTTCATTTATGAAGATCTTCAAACTTCGCTCGGCTACTCGTTCGTTCTTTTGTTTAAGTGAAGATCTTGACTGAAACATTCTGTCGCGTGTCTTCTCCGATTTGAAGCGGACGATTACGGGTCGCGGCCTGGTGGAGGTGTCCGTTTTGTGAATAATCCTGTGTACCCGTTCAAAGTCCCTGAGCATTACAGCAGGACTGATTTTCATGTAGTCGTTGCAAATTTCGATAGCCTTTGCCTCAAGGTCCTCCCCATGACCATGCCACTGAAACGTAGGTTTGTCCTATGGCCGTATTTTTCATTGTCATCAATTTGGTTCTGGAGATGAGTAACCTTATCTTCAAGCAGTGCAATTTTATTGTTTTTCTCATCTAGTTGCTGTTGAAAGTTTTTGAACGTTTGTCTAAATTCACGGATATCTTTGAGGAGTTCATCCGAAAAGACAACCTGTTTCATTGTTTTCAGCACTGCTGAATCCTTGATTGCTGCAATTAAACTTAGAACTGACTTTTCTTCTTGGTTGTCCTCGACATTGCTTGATGTACGCGACTTCGGCATATTGTATGCTAACTTGCAAACGCAGTGGTGCGGGACACAATAAGAATGGGTGTCTACAGTTCCACTGTCCTTTGTTGTTTGCCAATGCCAATAGTTGTTATGTAATACACCCTGCTACACAGGCACGCAGTGGCACTGAAGCATAGTGTGCGTCGATTTCAGGCTTAAGTTATGGAACTAACAGCAGCTATGCAACCTCTATCTAGCACTTTCACAAAGTCCGAAATGTTCAGCGCGCTCCATCTCCTTCGGTCAGTCACCCACCTTGAAAACCTCCACATTCCAACTCCTCCCCACCACAACAACTATCAAAGCTCGGGACACACCAGAATACATGTTTATTCCAGGGCGGTTATCTTGTCAGAATATGTATGATATATATATACATATATTTATATGTATATATATATATATATACATATACATATGATACCTAATCTACACACGAGCCAAACATGACTATCTCGTCATGTCTAATAAATGTTGTGATTTTGGCAGATCTACATATATTATAATATCATTTTTCAATGGCCACTTTATTTTCGTCAAGAATTAAACTAAATAAAGTACAGGCATTCAAGATCCCATAGACTAAAGAAAACAATAGACACTATGAGCCAAGATAACCCCGTTTGTCAAAACGTCATTTTTTTTAAAGTCTGCTTAAATTTTAGCAATAAATCAAAAACTACTGAAGATATTCCAATCATTGAAGTAGCATTTTACAGCTTTTCATCAGTGAAATCCAAAACTGCTACTTAATACTTCCCATGCTGTGGCATGTCACAAGTGTTTATAAAACTTACCAGGTTTTACCTTGACTGCTTTGACTTGGAAACGTCTTACAAAATCTACCCTCCACCAAGGCTGGTTCGACTCGTCCGAACTAGCACAGGATGTTGTGCTGCCGTCATTTGTATGTTTTGCTCTTTTCCATCCATCGTTTGACGATAGATACGCAGTCCCACTCAGAGCCAGATTATCCTGCATATCTAAAACTAAAAACTTTCGCATTGCAGCCAGTGACTGCTAACTTGCGCGTAGTAGTATAACATAAAATAATATGCTCGTGTCACGCACGCGAGTGAGTCTCAGTGTGTGATATGTATTTGCGCGCGTGTGTGTGCGTGTGCGTGTGCGTTCGTGTGCGTGTGCGTGCGCGTGCGTGTGCGTGCGTGTGCGTGCGTGTGCGTGCGTGTGCGTGCGTGTGCGTGCGTGTGCGTGTGCGTGCATGTGTACTTTTGTGTGCATGCGTTTGCTTTTGTTTGTGTGTTTTTTGTATTTTTGCGTCTGTGTATTTATGTGTTTTGTATGTTTGTATGTTTGCATGTTTGTGGTTGCGCTTTATTTGTGTGTTTGTTTATTTGTGTGTTTTTTGTTTGTATGTTTGCGTTTGTGCGTGTGTGTGCGCGTGCGCTTGTTTAATAGTAACATGCGTGACATACTAATAAATAGACACTAGCACACACTCACACACACACACACACACACGCACGCACACACACACACACACGCACACACACACAAGCATGATCACATACAAAACCCACACCTACCTGGTATACCGTATACGGCCACTTCACAGAGAGTGAATAAGTGATGTTCTTTGATCGAGATCTTCACAGCTATTCCTGTCGCTTCTGGCTCACAGTCAATGTAAACTGTCTCTCCAGTCTCAAGTTCTCTGTCGACTTCGTTGCACAACCTGTCAGGTCCTTGGTGCGGGACGACAACAGCCGTGACGTTGTTCAACTCCGCACCTAGCGATCATAGTATTAATAAAACATTCGTTAGCATACCGTCAGTTCCAAGTAAGACTGTTAGTGGTGCTTAATAATATCAATATATAAAATCATTATTATTTTCAATGTAACATACAAAACTACATAACACAAGCTAATTTACTTAATAACATAAATTGTACTATTATTAAGTTTAATATTTCATATATATATATAGTATTATTTTCGTATATATATATATACATATATATATATATACGAAAATAATAACTAACCATTCATTACGTGCAGGTAAAATACGTAATGTACATTAATATTAAATGTATGTGGTTTTACATTACATTACACACACACACGTGTATATATATACATATATATATATATATATATACATATATATATATATATGTATATATATATATATATATTTATATATACACGTGTGTGTGTGTGTAATGTAATGTAAAACCACTTACATTTAATATTAATATACATTACGTATTTTACCTGCACGTAATGAATGGTTAGTTACGATAAACGTATCGTGTAAATTCATAATGTATGCAGACGACACCACTCTTTTTAGTACATTTAATAAATTCCAATCTCCGGATGGCCAAGTCCAAAATCAAAATATAAATAAAGAACTAAAAAATATATGCAGGTGGCTGAAGGCAAACCAGCTTTCTCTTAACATTAAAAAAACAAAATTCATGGTATTTCACATGCCCCAAAAGGAAATCGAACTTCCTAAAATAGAAATAGATGGGACAAATATTGAATGTGTACATGATTTAAATTTTTTAGGTATCACCAAAACCAACACCTAAATTGGGACAACCATTTAAACAAAACAGCAAATAAATAAAATAAAATAATATGAATTTTAAATTAACTTAAACATGTGTTACCTGAGAATATAATATATATAATGTATAATTCGCACATTCTTCCCAAGATTAATTATGGCATAATGGTGTGGGGTCATCAAGCCCATCGCATTTTTAAACTTCAAAAGAAAGCAGTGCGAATAGTTACTTCAAGTAAATACAATTCTCACACAGATCCCATCTTCAAAGAATGTAAATTTCTTAAGCTGGATGACATATATAGACTCCAACTGCTCAAATTGTATTACAAATTGATCAACAAGGTTACACCAGAATATTTCAGTCGTATTCCATACACATATAACTTTGCAGTTCACCAATACAACACACGTGGTAAAAAGAACTAATTTATTCCCAGAGTTAATCAGCAATATGCAAAAAAGTACATCAGACACAACATTATACAAACTGTTAACAGTACTCCAAATATCATCCTTGATCAAATGTCTACACATAGTTTATGTGGTTTTCCACTTATAAAAAAATACTTTATCAAGAATTATGAATCTTTAGATTAGTTAACATTCTTCAGGATAGTTCGTTTTCAAATCAGAAACTTTAATTTATCATATCCAAGATGCTTAATTTACCTGGTAGAGGCTTTTTTTCGTTGACGTATCACAACTTACGAACTGCCTCACGTGTACGATGACGTCATTCAGCGTCATCGGTACTGACGAAGTCGACGTGATACGTCAACGAAAGCCTTTACCAGGTAAATTAAACATCTTGGATATGAAAAATTTAAGTTTCTGATTTATGTGTCTGTCTGTCTGTCTGTTATCCAGAAGATGGGTATGTTTGCTGTTTGTGTTGTTATTTATTGATTTAATTAAATACGTTATCGACACCTCACCGCAACAATCCGCCCTGTTGGTGATGATCACGGCTTCAACCAAGATTTCTTCCGGTAGTCTCACTTTCCACCAAATGATAGTTCTTGCGCAGCTGTGATGGTTAAACACGGCATCCGTGTTGCCATCCACGGCGTTGGATGCGGGGCCGTGGAAAATATCGTTTGACTCTGACGCGTTTCCGTCGACAGCCCAGTTCTTCCCTGCCTCTGAAATACAAACGTTTTTTGTTGGTGCCTTACCTTACTTTATCTATAATCTTCGGGCCTTGAGTGACCCCCTAAGGCTGCTGTACAAATTCGCCAACTCGCTCCGTGTTGTGCATCCAAGTTGGTTTCGTTCTTTCTCCAATGTAGTTCTCCAAGTTGTTTTGGGAGGCCCATTTTTCTTGTTCCTTCCAGCATCCACATCAGTGCTGTTAGACAGTGTTCGTTGGTGTTCTTCCTCATCACGTGCCCGATCCATTTCCATCTTCATCTTTCTACTTCTGTGCTGATCCCCTCTTCTACTCAATGTCTTTGTTGTAAATTATTACGGGCCATCTAATTTTGAGAATCCTTCTTGTACAGTTGAAATGAAATGTGTATATTTTTATGTTGTCACATTTTTTACTTTCAACGTTTCACATACTTACAATAACAGTGAATTAACTAGGCCACTGGGTAATTTGGGTTTGGTTCATACTGTGTGTCTACCTCACCTCCATATCTGATTTAGTTTCACGAATTATGGCCTTGCGTTTTGTATTCTTTTCTATTCGGGTACATTAAAGGCCTTCAAAATCTTCAATGGATCGCTTTCCTAAAGCCCTTACGAGCTCATAAGCTAGACATTGTTCTTCAAAGTCAATTTCGCTCCTTAACAGTGATCTTGTATATTGACGATTTCGCTCCTTAACAGCGATCTTGTACACCAACAACTTTCAACACTATAATATTGTTCTAGTTGTTGTGGCTGCTTCCAGCGTTTGGCAAGATACTCTTAACTGACTAGTCTGTATATATAGTGGTTAGAATATAATAATAATACTCTTTATTGATACATAATGTTCAGTATAGCACAGATGTAACAGTAATATGAAACATGTATACATTACGTTAACAATTAGAACAAAGCAACACATTGCTTATGTTCCTTATTCGTGTCATATTTGAAATGTAAACAAATTTTTTTGTCAAAAATCAACATAATACATAAACATAAACATTTTCGTAATAAACTAAATAATTAGTTAATAATGCATTTTACGAGTAATGTAACATTGTACACCGGGTAACATGACAACATTATACGAGTAATGTAACACCGAACACCGGGTGCATATTAACATGACAACAATATACGAGTAACGTAACACCGAACACCGGGTGCATATTAACATGACAACATTATACGAGTAATGTAACACCGAACACCGGGTGCATATTAACATGACAACATTTTACGAGTAATGTAACACCGAACACCGGGTGCATATTAACATGGAAACAAAATTACATTAAAGCAGAATTTAGTATATGTTTGCTAGAATCAGACGCTTGGTCCTTTGTTTGAACATATGAAGAGATGTACAATATTGTAAATAGTTATTTGTAATAAATGTATTCCAGATTTTAGGACCAACATAAGCCAAAGACAACTGTCTGCAATTAGTCTTGGAGTATGGTATTTTATATGTTACTTCCTGCCTTGTATTATATTTATGTGTGGATAGTTGCAGGACAAATACATCATGACATATATCTGGCAGCATACCCCTATAATGCTTGTACATTAGATAAAAGCATCAGTATTTATTTATGTCATAAATATTCATTATTTGATAAGATGTAAATAAAGGCAGCGTATGATCAATAAATCCTACATGACATATTACACGCAAAACTCTTTTTTGGAATAAATTAATTTTAGCTAGGTATATGTTCGGGGCCCTTCCCCAGACGACATTACAGTAAGTGATATATGGGTATATAAACATGTAATGCAGATTTAACAATGACTTATTATCTAATTTGTTTGTCACTTTTTATAATACCAATATTCTTACACATTTCATCTGATATATATTTTATGTGTGTGCTCTAGTTAATTTATTATTTATAAGCAGACCCAAACACTTTATCTCATGTACAGTGTTAATTTGTATGCCGTCTGTGCAAATGTTATTACTCCTTTCTCTTATACTGATCGTATTACTAAAAGTCACTGTGTGAGTTTTCTGTATATTCAAAGAAAGGTTATTAATTATAAGCCTAAAGATAGTTTTTTATTTTAGAGTTCAGAGCATTTTCCATTTCATCTATATTGTTGCCTTGTTGTTGCGTTGTGTCAAATAAAGTAAAATAAAGATAAATCATTCATATAGCAAAGGTCCCAGAATTGACCCCTGCGGAACACTATATGTTATGTTTGTAAGGGAAGATTTTTTTCCTTAAAATTTTACTCGTTGTTGCTTGTTACTTTCAAAATTACGAATCCATTGGAGTATATTCCCTCTGATTCCATAATGTGTTAATTTTCTAATCATATATTATTATTAACGATATCAAAGGCTTTGACTAAATCCAGAAATAACCCAATTACGTGCTCTTTGCTATCGATTGCCTTACTAATTTTGTTAATTAGCGATTAAATAGCCATATCAGTGGAATATCCTTTCCAAAATCCAAACTGGGAATTAGACAAGATGTTACGTTTAATTATGTAATGCATTAATCTATTGTACATTAATCCTTCAAACACCACTGAAATACAGGCAAGACAGAAATAGGCCTGTAATTATTGATTAATGATGTATCGTCATTTTTAAAAACGGGAACTAGATCAGTTATTTTTAGTTGATCAAGAACATACCATTGATCAAATGATCAGTTTACAATGTAACTTAAAGATCAAGTAGGTTGGAGAAGGCCTTGTTGACAATAATAGGTTTATGCCATCCCATCCAGGACTAGAGTTTTTGAAAATTCTTAATACTAATTCCCTTTATTTCATCTGGTGTGGCTGACGACAGTTACATTGAATTTGTATAGACTCCTTGGAGGCAATCATCAGGACTCTCTGATATATTATCAGCCAGTTCTGGACTTATACTTGTAAAATATTAATTAAATTGATCAACTATTTAAATTTGCTGTTAATTTACCATCAATTAGTAATGTGTCATTAGATAAAAATAAAATACTTCCTTACTTCCTATAATACTCTTTAAAACTATCCAAGCTTTTTGCAAATTACCCTTGTGCTGTTGAAGCTCTCGTCCATAGTATTATCTTTCTGCTACAGTAATAAGACAATTAAATTTATTTATATATCGTTTATAATTAGTTTAATTGAAGACAGTCGGTTTTATCAAGTAGTCCAAATACAATTTGTGTTTAGTTCTAATGGAGTGTCTGAGTCCCGTAGTAATCCACTGTTTATGTTTTCTTGTCCTAGTATTTGTCTTAGCTATTATTATTATTATTATTATGCGCACTTTCGCGTGGCAGACGTGATGTAGTTCGTTAGCTAACGGAAATGAATTATTGTATGCAACTAATATATCATTAATGAATATGGAATAGTTTTCTTTAGGATCTCTGCATGCATAAACTTCATCCCAGCATATTTGATCTACACTCTCTTTGAATTTAACAGTAGTTTGTGCATTATATATTTTAGTCGCTATTGTCGTTTCTATTGTTGTGCCATTACTCTGTTTTGCAAGAGCAAAATATTGGTAAGTGGTCAAAAATACCTGTGTGTATTATTGCATGCAATTGATAATTTGCACCAATTAAATCATTGCTGTATATATCATCGATGACAGTGGCAGTTGTTTCTGTTATTCTAGTAGGCTTGCTGATAAGGGGTATAAATGCTTGCTGAAACATTGCATCTATATAATCTTGGGTGTCCGTGTGACTACCATGATTAAGTAGATTAATGTTAAAGTCACCCATTATGCAGCACTGTTTATTATGAACCTTGAGAATGTGTATAATACTGATACGATGTTCTGAGAAAGCAGTAATGTTTGTATTAGGTGGTCGATAGACAATAGCTACAGTTGTTTTGTTATGTAGTGCATGTCTTAGACTGAGTCTTGACGTCAATAAAAACACCACCTCCCTTCTTCTAATCAAATGCATACTTTTGTACTCTGGCAATTCATATATATCAAGAGTGTCATTATGTAACCAAGTTTCAAACTTAGACCGATGACCGAGAACCTGTTATCGATCAGTGACAAGAAATCACCCAATTTGCCAATGTTTCGGATATTTAAATACATAAGAGAGAACCCGTCATCTGATATATTATTTTTGTATAACTTCATTAATGTCATCCTCAAGATAATATTTAGTATTTACAAAGTTATATGTTGTAAGTAAATTAAAATCGGGATCTATATTCCGCATTGCAGCATTACCAGATTCATAATCAAGTACGTCATCTAAGGTATTATTAGGTAATTGGCTCATAGGATTGAAATGCATTATGTACATACACAATGACACGGTACAAAATAATGCTTTTATACTATGTAGCATTTACAAACAGTTTTATGACAAACAATGTTGTGTGACATATGTTAAATTGGTGTAGGTTAGTTAGAATACATGATATATATCGATAAAATATAGCAATAAAGTATAATGAGTAATCAAATAATACATGAACCATACGTAGAATACGAAGGTGTACATGAATGAGTCCACGAAAAGCACCGTGTGAACAAGCACTATGTTAGGTCATCAGTCTTTTACAGAGGCACTGAGGGTATTCACTCTCACGATGCATGTCGTCCTCAGTCGTTCTTCAACGTCCAAGTTGAGACAGGACCGGCATTAACGTGAGTCACGAGGGATACACAATCTCCAATGTTGAGAGGCAGATTTCCCACCAAATATGCCATGCCTCTCCGTGTTTTAGACTAAGAACGCTGTCATGCCAGGCGGATGTGCTAACTATCGCACTCGCTGTCCCCTTTAATACAGTGAATTTTTGGATTTTGAAGAAACAAATTGCATGGTAAATGTTTTGGGCCTGATTTCAAAAAGATCGTTAAAACTAGAGTTGGCAGAACACCTCCTGCCAACAGAGGCGTCTTGACATGACAACGGTTTCCGTTTACTGACCGATATTCCATGTGAGCTCATTATTGAAGGGAAAATGTCCCCTGTTCTACCATTTCCGTTGATTTTAACTCCATCGAAATAACACGCACAGACGGGCACCATCAGAGACAACGACCTGGGCAACTACTCCGACAACTATTACTGCGCAGAATTATGTCTGTATCAGTCGGAACGTTTTTTCTAATGAATTTCATCTGGTGGGGCAATATTCTAAAATAGCACTTTAGGTGTGGACGTTATTACCGTGACCGACTCATCTAGGAGCACGCTTTCCCGTCTTCTAGCGAGTTATTTTCTCCCTTTGGCACCTGGACATCTGTAGAATGTCCTTTATAGAACGCTTGTATTCAGCATTTCAACACGAACCTTTTTCACAACTGGCTGCTTTTTATGATAATACTTTAGCATCTTGCTCATTTTAGGAACTTCCTCTGATAGAATTGCAAATATAAATAACCTTTTTCCTGTTTACCAATAACATTGCCCTTTCATAACTTTGCCCTCTATAGTAAATTGTACCCAATACATGTTTACTAAACACAGTCTGGCCCAACTAATGTATAATTAGTGTACAAAAGCTTGACAATTTGTAAGCAAAAACAGTATTTAAACTTTTTTGGGTGGGTGGGCAAATCAACTTTACATGTGTGGATGTGAAAGAGCTAGGACCAATGCCCTTCCATATTTTTGACAAAATCGATCTACTGTAAGTTCCGATTACGTGTGCAATCAATGCAATCATACGACTCTGAAAGGATAATATATGCATTTTACATAATATTGTTAAATATAAAACATACGTTAATTATCTTATTTGGATTGTGGTTTTCATAATCATCATATATGATAACTGTTTGATCTTTCATCCAACGTAATAATAAGAATGATAAGATGTTTGTATCATAGTTAGGGAATGTTGAGAACACATGCTTTGTTGATGATGTTGAACACATGCAATGTTACGTTGTTCTTTTAAAATAGTTGTATAATATTTTAGGGAGGGTTGCCACGGTTCTTGTCACTAATCTTTAACACAATTGTATCGTTGCATATGTGGTTAGAAAGAGACACACACGCGCTCTCACACGCACGCACTAGCGCAGAGAGAGACGGAGGGAGAGAGAGAAAGAGATATCTAGATTGGGGACAGAGAGACTGCATGAGTGAGTGAGTGAGTGAGTGAGTGAGTGAGTGAGTGAGTGAGTGAGTGAGTGAGTGAGTGAGTGAGTGAGTGAGCGAGCGAGCGTGTGAGAGAGAGAGAGAGAGAGAGAGAGAGAGAGAGAGAGAGAGAGAGAGAGAGAGAGAGAGAGAGAGAGAGAGAGAGAGAGAGAGAGAGAGAGATGAGAGAGAGAGAGAGAGAGAGAGAGAGAGAGAGAGAGAGAGAGAGAGAGAGAGAGAGAGAGAGATAGTCAGAGAGAGGGGGGGGGGAGAGATAGAGAGAAAGAGCACACAAACACCGTGACATTCATATAGACAGTACAGAAAACAAACACACATGCATGGTGACTGACAAAGTTGTAACAGACACACGACCTGCAATGGACAAAGAAAGTAATAAACAAGCAAATTTGAATATAAACACACATAACTTACGAAATACTTACTTTCACAGTTGGTTCCAGTGATATGGCCAATACACGAGCACGTGTAACCATCTCCTTGTTCAATGCATCTGCCTCCGTTCAAACATGGCCGAGAGTCGCATATTTCGTCAACTGCATTAAATTCACAAAGGCGTAGTTATACAACATGTATAGGACGTATATGTACACAAGCCTTTAATAAGTGAGTAAGTAAGTAAATCAAAGTCAGTAAGTCAATCAGTAATTCAGACAATTAGTTAGTCAGTCAGTCTACTAGACGGTAGTAGTAGTAGTAGTAGTAGTAGGTTTTATTTGGAATTGTACAAATCATACATACAAATATAAACAATCCATAAAACAATTGACAAAATAATATACAATTCCAGGTTGACAGCGGAGCCAATTAAGGCTGTAACCAGTTTGTTTAATTATTCCAATATAAGATGATAATGATTACGTAAACTAGTCGCCGTCATCCCCAAAATAACTATTATTAACAATGATGTCACGTGTAGTGTGTTGGTTACGTTAATTTAATAACATTAATATTAAATGATAAATGTTCACATAAATAGTCTTGCGGGAATAAAAATGAGTCAGTAAATAAGTAAGTTAGTACATTATTAATGTATTGCAACACGCGAACACTAAAATAAACAATAGTGTTGGAGAAAGGGGGTGGACAGAAGTTCAATGCGTATCAATGCTTCACTCCCAACCAGAATAGGTACTGGTGATATAGATACAATAAGTTATAACAAATATAAATCCCCAAATGAATAAACACAGTGCTTACAAAGTATAACGTTTGACAATAATTATTTGTTTAGCTTCTTTAGATCTAACAGGTAGATAGAAGGTAGGACTTTGTATAGTATTGTATTAGGCCATGGGCCAGATATACCCCTCGTGCACCCCCCACAACTCTACCAACCCATGTTTTTAAAGCTTTGGGGATCCGTGAAGAAGATGTCAAGTGGTAAGAGTGAACAAGTTGGGTCTCACTACCCATTTCAACCTATCTTGGATGGTACCATGAAATATCGTATTTGTCGTCAATGTCGAGTGGTATTTAATCACCCACAACACAATCGTCATTGTATAGTCATGTGTGTCTCAATATGTACTTACGATATGTCGAATTGAAGGTTTTCATCTGCTGATCATCATAATAGCATTCAATAATGCCCTAATTAGCATAGAATAACTATACCCTATTCTCACTCGTGACCGCATAGATTACATCATTATTTTTTTCAAATATATACATTTCCCTTGATCCCATGGCCTCTTTAAGATAACAATAATAACGCGTATCACTCTGCAGCATCATATCTTTAATTTAATACCAACATTATTGTCTTTCTGTCATTACAAATGGATTAGATATGATGCTTCAAAGATAACCGTAGTGTCGAGGATCAAGAGAGATAATCATGGATGTCATGACTGGCACACATGTCAAAACTGTCTAGATTATGTGTGTGTTTTCAGGTATACAATTACGCCAGATTAATTTCAGATGCATAAAACAAACACTACACATGTCATATAATGTACATGTCTATTAGGTCAATATGGTATCCAAAACTCGTGACAAACATCAACAGTACAGACAAATCGTACGTATGACATTCATTTAGATGCTAACAACAAAATAAAACCAAATGTAGTTAGATCCCACAAAGTTATTCACATCTTAAGTGTATACAATGACATACACTATCTAGGTTGATGTACGGACACTTGCCAAACATTGATAGCTACATAACCAATTACATTAGTCGTATTTTGATGCCCAGTCATAATCATTGTCACTGTCAGCATATAGTTCCATCCCATCAGACATGTCCATGTCAGACTCGTCGTCTTCACTATCAGTGTGGTCGGTGTCTACCTGAGCTATATCAGCCAGTTCACGTGGCAGCACATCTCCATCATACCAGAGTGGCTCAATGCTTCTATTACTGATGTTTAAGCCATTGTTTCTGCTCACCTTGGGGACGTCCGGCTCAGGAATATGTGCTCTCTTCCATATGCCAACTTGATAGTTTACTCTTCTAACATGCTGGGTGAGACTGCGCTAGCATAGTGGTATATTGGCCATGTCAATATTACCTGAAGGAATAGCACGGTTATCCGTGGCACACAGCTCATTCATTGATACGAATTAGCATGAAATCATCAACTTTTGACACCTTTAATGCTCTACCATACACAGCACAAGTGAAGCTGTCCAGTGCATCAATCCTTTCTTCAGGTACGTCCCATGTATATCCCAGCTTCTTGAGTACAAGAATGTATTTATAAATCTTCAAAAGAGTTTTAACTGGTTTGAATTTGCCAATCCCTTGGAAAGCTCTAATGCTGTCACATCCACTGAAACCATACAGAACCATCAGAGCCGTACATTTGTCTTGGCTGTGATGACTTCATAAGGGGCAGTTCATGGGTTACTGTAGTCCGGCCATCATTGGAGGTCAGCAGAGTGGCATTCTCCTCACATATGAAGATCAGTTCCTTGCAGTGTTGATGCATATCCAGCACTCCGCCACAGATTCAGAAGCAGTTTGATGAACTGACACATGTTTTCACCACTGGACAAGAATTATTTTCTATCAGGTGGCCTCATGGTTGCCTCTCCTTTCAGAATCAGCTTCTCTCCAGTGTGGCCGACTCCTTCAGGTTCAGCGACCTCTCCTTTTTTCTTTTTTGAGATGGTATCTCAGGACAGTCACCAGATTCCGCAGAACGATGTAACATGATGCCATGAGCTGTGTGAACTGATCCTATCCTTTTCCTGTGAGATCATTCAGAAGCTGTTTAAAATTATCAAATTCTGAATGGAATACCGTTGGTCCTGGTGGTGAACTGACAATATGGTTAATGAGAAGAGTGGACGACTGCATGACAGCTTCAGCTAGCGCTGTCTCCAGCTCCAATGAAAAGGAGTAGCTTCCACAGTGTCCCATTCTATTTAGAAGAGTTACGAGCGTTTCACTTCTGGACATATGACGCATGGACATGCTCATGAAGATGTGTTTTGGCAGCTTCCACGATCCATTGGTTGTTGCCCGGCAGATGTCCTGATGAACAAGTCTCGGTGTGCGGGATCATGTGAGAGCTGCCATTCCAGTTATGACATAACATAACAATGTTTGGAGTGAGTCTGGTACGATAGTGTCAATTCTGTCAAAAGCACGGGGGGTGGTAGCCATTTAAGATCAGGTGCTTCAGCAAACCCATCCTGGCTAGTCTGTCGAAGATATGTACCAGTGGTCTTGATAACATCTGTTGAACCCAACTGGAAGGCATGTCTCACGGCTGTGTTGATGTCAATCTGTGAATCATAGACTATGTTTGACTGGAACTTCCCCTTATCGCATAAGGACAGTTGGCCTTTGAAGGATTCAAGGGTTTCAAGTTTGTGTTGTAATGTCTCACTCCGATAGTCAGGATTACTGTGCTCTGTATTCTCTATGCTGGATATGTACACTTGTTGCAGGACATCCTTCTCCACCATGCAACAGACTCTGTCAAATGCCTTTTAATGGGCTTCCACCAAGTTGAACTGGTTAACACCTGCCTCTTCATCTGTACTTCGCCATTTCTCTAGTTTTTGCATATAGTTCATGCAGCAATTCTTGTGGAACTTGGCTTCACAAGTAAACAGATCAAAACCTCGTATTATTGTGGGGAGCTTCTCATCCTGTTTTATTTCTGCTATCGTTGCCACAGTCTTTCATCCATCAAATTCAAATTGACTCATGTCTTGACTGGTCCTTGCGCCTTTCACGTTTACCTTCTTGTGACCCTCTGATCCACAGTCCGACTTGAAGATGATTGTATCACATTCTGTGGAAGTTCTGCGGTTCGTACGTTGGGGTGTGGAGGCACCAGATGGTTGTGATGAGGTAGACTTCAGCCTGTCCATATTTAGCCTGTCCATGAAACGTTTGTAGCATTCCCAATGGAAGCCATGATATTCCATCACTGTGTTGGGGATGAGCTTGCACTTGCCCTCCATCCTGTGGGTTGAAGTTGGATGTTCTGAAAGTCTCTTCTCTTTGATCTCCTGCAATTTTGCCAACTTCTTCTCTGCATCCCGCATACCAGACATGAGTTGAAGTTTTTCATATGTTATGCCCTTTACATGAACTGTACAAGTAGGTTCGACAGTTTGATCACTTGTTCGTTTTCGTTTTAATGGTAAATACGTACAAAGGCAGGTATGTAATATCAGCAGGTCAAATTGGGGTAAGTAACAAAGCTTATAATTTATCATTATCCAACTAAATAAAATGTTTAGTTATCGATATCTGTGAAGTTGACCTGGGGTATTCGCATAAGCTGCAATTGAGACTTAAATAATATAATATGGGATACACCCTTGTGATCTCCGCATACCACGATGAAACATGTAAGAAAACTAGTATTCCAGCTGCAAACATGTACCTAGATACTGCAAAAGAACATAAATGACTTATAAAACAACAATATTATAGTCACTTCTTCATTATATTTTAAACAATCCATAGCTGATGGAGTACAATGTGTAATCATTAAAAATGCCCTGCGTTACGCCTCTTGATCCGCGACACTATGGTTATATTTGAAGCATATTATCTAATCCATTTGTAATGACCGAAAGACAATTCTTCTGGTATCAAATGAAAGATATGATGCTGCAGCGTGTCATGCATTATCATATTGATCTTAAAGAGGCCATAGGATCAAAGAAAATGTATACATTTGACAAATATAATGATGTAATCTATGCGGTCACGAGTGAGAATAGGGTATAGTTATTGTATGCTAATTAGGGCACACGCCATAATAGTAAATGTCTATTGAATACTATTATGATGATCAGCACATGAAAACCGTCAATTCAACATATCATAAGTACATATTGAGACACATATGACTATACAATGACGATTGTGGTGTGGGTGATTAAATACCACGCGACATTGACGACAAATACGATATTTCAGGGTACCATCCAAGATAGGTTTGAAATGGGTAGTGAGACCCAACTTTTTCAATATTACCTTGAAATCATCTTCAAGGGACCCCAAAGCTTATAAAAAACATGGGTTGGTAGATTTATGGGGGTGCACGAGGGGCATATCTGGCCCATGGCGTAGATGTTTTTGTGAATATTGATGCTTTCATGCAACGAATGTCACCGTTTTACTCCACATACATAAATACCAATTGATTTTTTTGCACAAACACGATGACTGTTTGGCCGAGTATCATGTGTTGTAACACATCGCGCAAACATAGTTCGCCAATTATTTGGTAGTACATTGTAACTTTGGTGTAACAACTGGTTGTATACGTCTCTGTATGTTTTTACACGTTTACAAGGTCAAGATTGCGCCGGTCTATGGCGACAGCGTGTCGGCCTTGGTGTTTGTTTGTGTGATTCCGGTGTTCCTGTTTGTGTTTGCACATATGTAACCGTGATGTTCTGCTCCACGTCAGTACACGATGAGTTGGTTTTAGAGATTTGAATTTCCTGTTAAACTGGAACAAAGTTCGCTCAGACATTACTCATGGTCGGCATGGGCGAAAACGAGGCCGTCGTGGTGGGGCCTTGGCAAGGTTTCGCCGACGGAATTTACATCCACCGCTGCCAGCGATGTTTCTCTCCAACGTTCGATCGCTGCGCAACAAGCATGATGAACTTCTTTGTAATCTACAAACATAGAGATACTACAAAAACTGTTCTGTCTTCTGGTTCACGGAGACCTGGATCGATTCCAGAGTCCTTGATCCAGCTGTTTATCCCCCAGGGTTGTCCATCTACAGAGGCGACCGGTCCCGCAAGGAGACGGGTAAAGCCCAGGGCGGTGGTGTGTTTTCATCTCAATGATTGCAGGTCCCGTGATGTCAAGGTACTGTCAAAATCTTGTCCTTGTGACATAAAGACACTTACCATTGACTGTCGTCCGTTCTATCTACCGAGAGAAGTTTCTTCTGTGATTTTGACTGCAATGTATATTCCACCCCAGGCCAACACAAAGACTGCTGTTGCTTTTCTGTCGGACATAGTCACTGAGGTAGAGAACGCAAACCCTGACTCTCTTGTCAATGTTGCTGGTGACTTTAACAAGGCAAACTTTCGTAAAGAAATGCGTAACTTTTTAGGTCTTGTTCGGCAAATAATACTCAGCAGATCACATGTATCACAAGAGGAGAAAAGATCCTTGATCACTGTTATACGTATATCAAAGGAGCATACCGTTCTTTCCTTCGTGCATCGCTGGGGAACTCCAGCCATGCGATGATTTACCTTGTACCAACCTACAAACAGAAACTTAATTGTGAGAAAACAAAACAGCGTGCTGACAAGCAGTGGCCAGTGGGTGCGATAGAAACCCTCCGTAGCTGCTTTGAATGTACCGATTGGGATGTGTTCAAGCATGCTGCCTCCGATATCAATGAGTACACCGATGCTGTATGTGACTTTCTGTGATGACCTCTGCATTCCGACCAAGACAGTAAAAAGCCTCGCAAATGACAAGCCCTGGTTCAATGGCGACACGCGACGCAAGCTGCGAGAGAAGCACGAAGCCTTCAAAGGCAAAGAGAGATACAAGAGGGCCAAGTATGATCTGCAGAGGTCCATCAAGACTGCAAGAGCTACCTACCATCAGCGCCTCGAGAACGGACTTGCCGCAGATAACCCTAGAACTATATGGCTGGGCCTGCAGAAGATAACCGACTAGAAATCAACATCAAAGTCTGCCGATACTGACGACGCCACTCCACTCTGCCTGATACTCTCAATGAGTACTATGGGCGTTTTGACAGACATAACTCTGCTCCTCCCCTTGTGCCTGAGCTCGGTGACAGTCACTCTCCACCCTTCGAAGTTGAGCAGTCCGATGTCAACTCGGTCTTTCAGCTCTTGAATGGCAGAAAAGCCGATGGTCCTGATGGCATACCGCCGTGTCTTCTGAAACAGTGTGCAGACCAGTTAGCAGGCGTTTTATATATATATTCAACTTGTCACTCAGTCTGAGTAACGTATCTCAGAGTCTTAACAAGAGTACCATTATTCCTGTGCCTAAGAAAAGCAAAGTGTCATGCCTAAACGACTACAGACCTTTTGCTCTGACATCTGTTGTAATGAAGTCGCTTGGGCGACTGTTGCTTCGTTTTTTTAATCCCTGACAGATACATAGTGATGGACGTTAAAGTAATACATTTTCACATGTGGACAAAATCATGAAATTTGGCACAGATGACCTTGATACCATACTATTTCAGAATTTTTATGGAAGTAACCTGAGATTTTGATGCTTCTGCCATTTTGTGTAAAACTCAAAATGGCCGCCACCCGAAATCGAAAATTGCCAGATCTCTGGAACCTGTGCTCCGATTTGGATGATATTAGTGTAGTTTCTATGGTTTTGGGGAGTGTTGAAGTGATTGGTGACGTTTATGATTCGATTTAGGGTCAAGGTCACATGCTATGGGTCAATGTGAAGGTCAAATTTCCGCTAAAGCACTACTTTCTTAATATTTTCTATTATTTATCTCTGGTATCCTCCAGTACGATTATTATTATCTTGATGTCTTTTATGGGGTCTTCATGTATCCTTAGTCCATCGATGAGATCGTTCCATCTATATTGGGGTCAAGGTCCCATGTTCGGAATCAAGGTCAGTATGGTTTCATAACTTTGCTCTTTATCAAAGCTACGTGTATGTGACATTGGGTCTTTCCCGGAATATGATATAGGCAGTGAATGTCACAGCATGATATTGGTTGTGGAAAATATAAAGTTTAAATATAAATATATTGTAGTGGAAAACATAAAGTTTATTTCAAATCAGAGAAAGGAATACCATTAAGACCATATCATAGGGCTTAGGCGCCACCAGTTACACATGTACGTACTGTTTACAGGCAATCAACTTGCAGGATCGCATCAAAATCCTTCTCGCCAGCGAGACGTTTTGCATAAACGAGATCTCTTATTACATACAGTTCTTCGTTGTTGAAGCATCCACCTTCACAGGACAGAGAATAGTGCATTTGATACCTACCCTGGCGCATTTGCAGTTTCCAGTGCAGGCTTTTCCACACCCACAGTGGTGAAGGCGGGCACACGCTTTGCGTTTCGGCTTGCTCTGTCCAGAATGGAAACCAAGACTGCCAAAGTGGCCACCAGCAATGATGACAATATCGCTGTCGACTGTGCGGATGAAAGTCAAGTCAAGGTCGCCTTGTTGTGCGGCGTGAGAGATATGCAGAAATATCCTGCTATCGGTCTCCTGGTGATTGCACGGCATGGTCATGTCCAAGTCAGCTGCCGATTGGCTGTGAGAGGTATTCACCAGGACGAGATAGTCATACGTGGAGCAAACCATAACATTGTTGAGCTAAGACGATGCCTCGATAACAGCTTTTGAAAGGAACCTAAGCAGCTGGATCTTGTTTTCTAGTTTGGCCAGGAACTTGTTCCAGTCACGAGGGATAGATGTAGAGCCTACAGAAAATGGTTGTCACGTCAGGGGTACCTCGTTTAGCTAGACCCTGGGTTTTGAGGTTGTCATCAGGGTGTCCCATAAGATGTCGAGTCGCGATGTTGATCTAGAGAGAGAGAGAGAGAGAGAGAGAGAGAGAGAGAGAGAGAGAGAGAGAGAGAGAGAGAGAGAGAGAGAGAGAGAGAGAGAGAGAGAGAGAGAGAGAGAGAGAGAGAGAGAGAGAGAGAGAGAGAGAGAGAGAGAGAGAGAGAGAGAGAGAGAGAGAGAGAGAGAGAGAGAGAGAGAGAGAGAGAGAGAGAGAGAGAGAGAGAGAGAGAGAGAGAGAGAGAGAGAGAGAGAGAGAGAGAGAGAGAGAGAGAGAGAGAGAGAGAGAGAGAGAGAGAGAGAGAGAGAGAGAGAGAGAGAGAGAGAGAGAGAGAGAGAGAGCTGGTAATAATGAAAGGCGTGAAATGACGCACAACATATTGCTCGAAGATGTCCCAGCTGTGAACCACAGGACATCCAACACCTCCACCATAACATCATCTGGAAGTGTGAGTATTAGGATAGTCAAACAGTGCAGAATATCACATTTTGTGCCGGACTTAAGCTGGTTTTCGATCTTGAAGAAATTGTCCAAGTCAAAATCTGAACGGGACTATAGCGACAGGAAAAGATGAGACACCAGTGAGATATCTTCTTTCCGTGCACTGACTTTGTTCCTGTTCTTTGTTTCATCTGTGCGTCTTGCAAACGTCTGGGGAGCTGACCTCTTGATTGTGTCTGTGATGGAAACCTTACCTTTCTTCAGGCGCTCACTAACGAAGGCTACATGGCGATCCTTGCCTCTTTCTTATGCATTGCAGAGCGCCTCTGCGATTGCAGATGGCATGACCTCTCGAGTATGGAGCGTGACCAAATATGGACCATTTTGTGGTAAGAAAGGGTTTTTCGGTGGTAGAACATTGAAAACTGTGAGGACATCCTTGGCGAATGTCATTTGCAGGCTGTGACCTTGTTCGTGATGACCGAGACGTTGTGCAGTTGCACCGATATCAGCAGCATCCTCGAAGGTAGCGAGTGCTTGCAGCTTCTCATTTAGTGCCATCACATGCTCATCCATTGTATCTGGCATACCAAATAGGTTGGCAACTCCTGAAGCGCTTTTACAGAGCTTGGTTGTTTGTTCGTGGCTATGATCTTTTCGGATGAGCGAAACCTTCTTCTAAATCTTTTGTACGACAAAGTGCTTCTGCTCCAGCTCAACCATGTTCTTCACGTGAACTGGCAACCACCGCGAGTAACGGGTCTGGTCAGAGATGAACAGCCCCCCACGGTTCATCGATAACCTGCACATATCGGTCAAAATCACCTTCTCCGAGAGAACGTACGAAGCGACAATGCAGCCGCTAACGAAACGCCGGCGAGTAATTTGCATCGCCATCGGTCGACTATTTAATTATAATTCAGTTCAACTATCCAGTAATGTTGCTTACTAAGTAGCATGTACCAAAAATTGAATATTTATACTTCAGTCTAAATAAAACATGGAAGTAATACTATGATGCTTCATATAATAAAACGATATTGTTTCAAAATCGTAAACACAAATACATGCACTGCCATAATACCAGGATGCATTGCGCTTGTCGCTTGAAGCGCTCTCTTGCGATTACAATGTTAACTAACGCCAGTAAGCGGATAATATATACATCAGTATATTGCCTCCATAATTGGATTTGAACTCAACCCAACACATGACTTTGGATCCAATTGATTGACGAAAACTCATAAATAACATTGGGTTCAAGAAAACCCAACGATACACTTAGAGATCACGATCGCCATGCCAGTGGATACAAGGGGGTCATTGCACCTTGATATTGACCCTCAAAATGTGTGACCACAACCCCCAATTGAAAACAAATCTCTGTCAATCCACCCTGGGTGTGTGTAAGCCCCACAATGGACACCAATTACCTATGAACTGGTAGTGAGGACACACAGCTGGGTGTTTACTCGTGTTTTGGTGACTATTTGACTCTGTCATTGATCTCTAGCTCTCTAGCATGTGACCTTGACCCTAAATCGATTCAAAAACTTCACCAATCACGTCAACACTCACAAAAAAAAAACAATCTACACTAGGATCATTCAAATCGGAGCACATGTTCCAGATATCTGGCAATTTTCGATTTCAGGTGGCGGCCATTTTGAATTTTACACAAAATGGCACAAGCATCAAAATCTCAGGTTGCTTCCATACAAATTCTGAAATAGTATGGTATTAAGGTCATCTGTGCCAAATTTCATGCTATTGTCCAAATGTGAAAATTGACGGCCCTTGCTGACATTAACGTCCGTCACTAACAAGCTTAGATCCATTTCAGTTTGCCTAACGTGAGAACAGGTCTGTTGAAGACGCTGTCTCTCTCGGTCTCTTCCAAATGCTCTTCAACATCTTGAACAGTCAAGTAGACTATTGTTTGTAGACTACATCCCGGCATTCAACACGATTGTCCCATCTAAGCTGTTTGATAAATTGCAACAGATTGGTTTTCCTCACTCAATTTGCCTGTGGGTCCTTGATTTTCTTCTAAACCGTCCACAGATTGTTAAGGTTGGCGTTCACCTGTCCTCGTCTATCACTCTGTCCACGGGCACACCCCAGGATTGTGTTCTCTCCCCTTGTTTGTAGTCACCCTTTACTCATGACTGCCAGCCACAACACCACCAAAGTTTTAAAGTTTGCAGATGACACAACAGTCTAATCACAAACTCTGATGAGTCACCGTACCGCGACCAGGTTAAACAAACTAGCAATCTGGTGTGATAAAAACAATTTGGAACTGAACGCAGGAAAAACTAAAGAAATATTCATTGATTTCAGGAGAAACAAAATGCGAGTATGTGAGGGCGTGCGGTCGTGCGGGCGTGTGTGTGTGTGTACGTGTGCGTGTGCGTATGTGTGTGTGCGTGTGTGAGTGTATGTATGTGTGTGTGTGTGTGTGCGTGTTTGTGTGTGTGCGTGTGTGTGTGCGTGTGTGTGTGAGTGTGTGTATGTGTATGTGTGTGCGTGTGTGTGTGTGTATGTGTGTGTGTGCGTGCGTGCGTGTGCGAGTGTGAGTGTGTGTGCGTGTGCGTGTGCGTGTGCGTGTGCGTGTGTGTGTGTGGGCGTGTGTGTGTGTGTGTGCGTGTGCGTGTGTGTGTGCGTGTAGTTTATAGTAATTAATATATAACTGGCCAATGGTTTGCTGTTGTTCTTATCGAATATAGGTATTATATAACTTAAATGCATTCTTATACAAGAAATACACACTCGCAAATTCTCCTATGTGGTTGTGTTAAGTTGTCTAATTATGTTGTACTCCATTAGTTGCAATGCAAGTTATTAAAGTTTCGAGTGTTTACCGACTTTTGTCTACTAGATTCAGTTATTCACTGTTTAGAGGTTAGCTGAATTAGTGAGGTACAATGCGTTGACTGAATAATTGGAGTATAATATTATCGGGGCATTATTGAAGTGTAGCGTTTGGGCTGAACAATACGTGCATTTAAAATCGGTTCGCATCAATATCAAATCAAATCGTGAAATCTATAATGCGCCGTTCCAATAATCGTTGCTCACGGCTCCGTACAAAATGTTCTGGAAAACAGCTAAGTCTTAAGGTTAGATTAAAATATACACACGAAACTGTTGTTTACCTAAAATTATGCGGCAGAAAGTTCCACAGTGTTGGGGCTGCCATGTGAAATGACTGGCCACCCCAGTGACGACTTGCAGGGACACATAGTTGATTATGTTCACTCGAGCGCAGCGATCTATTTGGCGGGCGTCGGTCTACACAGTGTGTGATGTACTGTGGTACACGGCCAGTCAGTGCTTAATGCGTGAGTAGAAGGATTTTAAACTCTACTCGCACTTCTACCGGCAGCCAGAGCAGCTTGATCAGTAGCGGTGTGATGTTTTGGCGCCATCAACAAGTCAGGCTGCCCAGTTCTGCACTCTCCGCAGTCGTTGTATTTGTTTCTGAGGCAGTCGGTGGAGCATTGCGTTGCCTACGTCAAGTCTGCTGGTGATCAACGCATGTATGACTTGCTCTGTCGCTTCCGTTGTCAGATCCTGTCTGATTCTGGATATGTTGCCTAGATGGAAAATAAATTGCAGATCTGCTCAGAGCTGTCACGTGTGCGTCCATCATCATCTCCGATTCAAATTCAAATAGCTTTACACTTTAGTCCCTGACAGACCTGTTCAATCGAACACCATCTCGACTTCAATGGGAAGCATTTAGCCACGCTGCAGTTAATGCGCGAAGACTATTCGTACACAAATATCCACCACTGTCTATAGCCAGGTGCTCATTCATACAGCTGGGTGAACTGGAGCAACGTAGAATAAACGAACTTGCCCAAGGTTCGACACCGCCGCACAGGATTTGAACCCGGGTTCTCTCAGTGGATAGTCCGCTCTTAACTCTGCGCTCCACAATTAGAACATTTTAAAATAATTAGCCTAATTAGAACATTCAAAACTATGCACTATTTGCATACTGTGTGTAATCCGATTTTCCTCAGCTGTTGACAAGAACCGAACACGACCACTTCTGTTTTTGAGTCATTCAGCTTTTAAGAAGTTTATAGACATTCACGTTGTGATCTCCGTATACATTCTTCGATACGCAAGACGGCAGCAGCGATGTCTTCTTGGCGGGGTTTCCCTGGGACGTAGATTTGGGTGTCGCCCGCATAGAAATGACAAATCAAATCGTATGAACCTGACAACTGGAGCTGCATAGGTGGAGAACAGCTAAGGCCCTAGCATGCAGCTATAATGGAGAGAGTCCATGATAAAGTAGAACAAACAATCGAAAAAGGCCGTAGGATCCATTACATTCGATATCCGTCGAGAACGAGTACAGACAAATGTAGATCGTAAAACAGAAAATAGGATGTTTTATGTTTATTTCCTATGCCTAATTAGAACATTCAAAAGTATGCACTATCTGCATAAATTAACACGCTAACGTCGGAGGTCTGTAAGAGCATCAGGGTCCACTCGCACTTTGGAGCTCTGAAAGTCTATCACTACCCATGAGCCAAGTTAGTTCCACTCGCACTTTGGAGCTCTTTAAATCTATCACTACCCAGGAGCCAATACCCACTCGCACTTTGGAGCTCTGAAAGTCTACTACTACCCATGAGCCAAGTTCCACTCGCACTTTTGAGCTCTTTAAATCTATCACTACCCAGGAGCCAATACCCACTCGCACTTTGGAGCTCTGAAAGTCTACCACTACCCATGAGCCAAGTTCCACTCGCACTTTGGAGCTCTTTAAGTCTACCACTACCCATGAGCCAATACCCACTCGCACTTTGGAGCTCTGAAAGTCTACCACTACCCATGAGCCAAGTTCCACTCGCACTTTGGAGCTCTTTAAGTCTACCACTACCCAGGAGCCAATACCCACTCGCACTTTGGAGCTCTGAAAGTCTACCACTACCCATGAGCCAAGTTCCACTCGCACTTTGGAGCTCTTTAAGTCTACCACTACCCATGAGCCAAGTTCCACTCGCACTTTGGAGCTCTTTAAATCTATCACTACCCAGGAGCCAATACCCACTCGCACTTTGGAGCTCTGAAAGTCTACCACTACCCATGAGTCAAGTTCCACTCGCACTTTGGAGCTCTTTAAGTCTATCACTACCCAGGAGCCAAGATCCACTCGCACGTTTCTATATATTTTTTCATTTCCTTGAACAACGAGCCTCCGATTCGAATAAAGACAAATTTTGTTATTTAATGTGATATCCTATCCTCAGATGACGCATTGCATGTTGAGTCATTCAACAGGGGACGACGCTGTCACGAGTTAAGATCAAACTACGGTAAAAGGCACATGTGGACGCAACGGTACATTTTGACGGATAGCGCAGTATTTTGCTGCCAGTATAAACATAATCCTCGACAGTATGTGCAAATTGTGACTTGTTCCTGGTGATTTGAACTGTTTATGGACGTCATGAAACATTCAGACAAGAAAAACGCGGCGACTTCAGTCGGTAGACTTTCACATTGCTTTCACGTAACTATGCATTTTTTATTGTATTTCGTTATCTGGATAACACTATTAACATTTTGTTCCGTGTACAACATTTGAATGCTGAATTGTTCAACAAACACAGTATTCACAACAAGGTAATTAAAACAAGTTTTTTACTTTAATTGCCCAACAAAACTTTTTACCTAAACATCCACCAGTGTCGATAGCTAGGTACTCATTCATAGAGAATGAGTGAACTTGCGCAAGGTTCGTCATGGCAGGACAGGATTCGAACCCGGGTTCTCTCTGTTGAGACTCCTATGCTCTAGCCACTGCACCACTGTGCTCTACAAGCGTTATTACATGAAAACACTTCCTGTCATACTCAGATGTGAGTGATTCTTTTCGCACTGAACATATTGTATTTCACAAGTTTGAATGAACATAGTAAACTTGATTTACCGTACGAGCCATAGACGGCCCCCTGACACAGTGCTAGGACACTTCTTCCAATAACATTGTAAACTTCACTTACCGTACGAGCCATAGACGGCCACCTGACACAGTGCTAGGACACTTCTTCGAATAACAATGTAAACTTCACTTACCGTACGAGCCATAGACGGCCACCTGACATAGTGCTATAAGACACTTCTTCTAATAAAATTGTAAACTTCACTTACCGTACGAGCCATAGACGGCCACCTCACACAGTGCTAGGACACTTCTGCCAATAACCACGATCCTTACACTGTGACCTCTCAGACTTTCCTCACAAGTCACGGTTCTAGTAGTCACGTTGTTGCCATCAAAATGCGTATTTCCACAATTCTGATAGAAGGAGCGATACGGCCCGACTTCAACTTCCACGCCGGCCATTAGCAGTTCTCCTAGAATACCGGCAGTGAGACGGCGAACGGCAGTTTTTAAAAATCGACACCCAGCACCGGCATTCAAAGAATATTCGCTTTTGACAAGGCGCACGTGGCAACGACCGCACAATTAGAGAAAGTGTTATGAACGCAACTAATACAGAGTCCATGTTTATACATCGAAACAATTGGTGCTGTGAGTCATTGGAAGGCTTTGCTTACGTCCCGTGACGTAAACACCAAGTACCATGTAGACGTGACCAAACGTGTTTAGTTTAATTTCCCGAAAGAAATACGCAACGTGGTGAAAACAAAATAACCCTGTGTGCGTACGAGCGTATGTTCACACGTGTGTGCGTGCGTGTGTTGCGTGCGCACATGCGTGCATGTGTGCGCGTGTGCGCGTGTGCGCGTGTGCGCGTGTGCGCGTGTGCGTGTATGTGCTTACGCCCTACTTGAATTGGCGCAGAAGAAGATTACGAATAAGACAAAAAAGAGGAAGCCGTATAAGAAGAACGATGAACTGCTTTGGGTGGCAGACTTGTGTCATACGGTCTTGCTAAGACCTACCGGGGGTTATATCTACAGATTTGACTTCGGCAAGTTTTGCAAATTCAACCAGCCACCAAGGGTTACTTGCATCAGCCGTAAATGCACAGAAAGAATCACGAGATACTTTGCCGTCGTTAGTCTCGTTCACAGTCACCCATCCAATTGATGAAGACTGATGTGCCACGCCTTCAAGAGCCAAGTTATGAAACTCTTCTGAAGATAGACATGATCGCAGTGCAAATTGTGTTTGAATATTTATATAAAGTTGTGTCAATGGTGTAGTTTAACTTAATATTTTAATCATGCTTGTGTGTTTCTTTGTATCGAAGTTTGTGTATGTGTGTGTGTGTGTGTGTGTGTGTGTGTGTGTGTGTGTGTGTGCGTGCGTGCGTGCGAGCGTGCATGCATATAAATATGTATGTATTTATGAATGTATGTATGTATGTATGCATGCATACATATATGTATGTATGTGTGAATGTATGTGTGTTGGTATGTATGTGTGTTGGTATGCATGTGTGCATGTATGCATGTGTGCATGTGTGCATGTGTGCATGTGTGCATGTGTGCATGTGTGCATGTGTGCATGTGTGCATGTGTGCATGTGTGCATGTGTGCATGTGTGCATGTGTGCATGTGTGCATGTGTGCATGTGTGCATGTGTGCATGTGTGTATGAATGCATGTATGCATGTATGCATGTTTGCATGTATTTATGCATGTTCGTATGTATACATGTACGTATATCCGTCTGTACGTATGTTCGTATGCACGTATGTACGTTTGCACGTACGCACGTACGCGTGTACGCTTGTACGCTTGTACGCTTGCACGCTTGTACGCTTGTATGCTTGTACGCTTGTACGCTTGATTGCGTGTCTGCGTGTCTGCGTGTCTGCGTGTCTGCGTGTCTGCGTGTCTACGTGTCTGCGTGTCTGCGTGTCTGCGTGTCTGCGTGTCTGCGTGTCTGCGTGTCTGCGTGTCTGCGTGTATGCGTGTATGCGTGTATGCGTGTATGCGTGTATGCGTGTATGCGTGTATGCGTGTATGCGTGTATGCATGTATGCATGCATGCATGCATGCATGTATGCATGTCTGCATGTATGTATGTTTGTATGCATGTACCTTTCGCATTTGACCCACTGGGAGTTTGAGAAAGCTGGGCAACCGTGTAGAATATTCCAAACACGTATACCAGCCATCTGCCTTGCATGTTTCTGCTGGGAGACGGGGCTACACTAAAAATAAATAATATCTCATTATGTATAAATACGCCTGGCAATATGTACGATAACATCATTCAATTGATGGTGAAAGTAAGGGTATGTTCTAAATGTTATCCAGTCCTCAGGACTGCTCAAAACGCTTTACACTTTATTCTCTGGCAGACCTGTTCAATCGAACACCATCTCAATTTCTCTGGGAAGCATTCATCCACGCTGCAATTAATGCACGACGTTTATTCATACACAAATATTCACAACTGACTACAGCCAGGTATTCGCGCATTCAACTGACTGAACTGGAGCAACGAAGAGTGAACGAACGTGCCCAAGGTTCGAAACGTCAGCACAAGAGTCGATCATAGGTTTTATTGAATGAGAGTCCGCGATGGTCTCTCACTACGCCAGTATGCTCCACGTTGAAATTGTCGTTTGGTCGTATCGCTGATAAATTATGTTGACAACTGCAATGTTTGTGTGTTGTTATGGTTCAAAACCTGGCCGTGACTGAAGGAATGTAAATAACAGAAGAACGAATATCGGAGGAGCTGACGGAAGAGGGACATGTGCAAGAACGTTTCAAGAACAAGCTTATGAGGTATCTGTTACATTTCTCTCGACATTAGGAACTAATTTACAACTAGACCAAGACGGATGCCCAAATATTTCGTATTATGTCAGTATGTGCAAATCGCTAAAATCAACGACACAACACACATGATGTGTACTGTTTCTGTTCAACAGTATCATCACATAATAGGAACGTTTTTCGCTACTTTCCCCTGAATTAGTCATGACTTGATATTTATTAAATTCATCAGCCGAGAGTCAGCAGAATCAGTTCTACGTCACGTCATTTGTGTGTTGGAACCAAGAAAAATATATATATTTTTGGGTATTGCGAACACCACAAATTACAAGAAACAGCGGTTGTTTAAATGTCGTGTTTACAATAACATATAACAGCGGTTGTGTAGTATTTAAATGTCGTGTTTACAACAACAGGTAACAGCGGCTGTGTAGTACTTAAATGTCGTGTTTACACTTACAGGTAACAGCGGCTGTGCAGTTTTTAAATATCGTGTTTACAATTACAGTAACAGTGGCTGTGTAGTATTTAAGTGTCGTGTTTACAATTAAAGGTAACAGCGACTGTGTAGTATTTAAGTGTCGTGTTTACAATTACAGGTAACAGCGGCTGTGTTCGTTTTAAATGTCGTGTTTACAATAACAGATAACAGCGGTTGTGTAGTATTTAAATGTCGTGTTTACAACAACAGGTAACAGCGGCTGTATAGTACTTAAATGTCGTGTTTACAATTACAGGTAACAGCGGCTGTGTAGTATTTAAATGTTATGTTTACAATTACAGGTAACAGCGGCTGTGCAATTTTTAAATGTCGTGTTTACAATTACAGTAACAGTGGTTGTGTAGTATTTAAATGTCGTGTTTACAAATAAAGGTAACAGCCACTGTGTAGTATTTAAGTGTCGTGTTTACAATTACAGGTAACAGTGGCTGTGTAGTATTTAAATGTCGTGTTTACAATTAAAGGTAACAGCGGCTGTGTACGTTTTAAATGTCGTGTTTACAATGACAGGTATCAGCGTTTGTGGAGTATTTAAATGTCGTGTTTACAATTACAAGTAACAGCGGCTTTGCACTATTTAAATGATATGTTACAAATTACAGGTAACAGCGGTTGTGTAGTATTTAAACGGTGTGTTTACAATTACAGGTAACATCGATTGTGTAATATTTAAATGTCGTGTTTACAAGTACAGGTAACAGCGGCTGTGTACTATTTAAATGACGTGTTACAAATTACAAGTAACAGCGGCTGTGTAGTATATAAATGTTGTTTTTACAATTTGAGTATTCCCGGGCGTAACTTTGTATTGTCGATCAAGCATCAGGCTTACTGAAAACAACTTGGCGCTTAAATTCAATATACTTTGAACATTATGTATTGTACTGTTAAGAAAAAACATATAACTAAATGCAAATACACAATAAACGGACCCTGTACATTTATTATAATAATTTCTATAATAATAGCACTTAAACAGCGCCACAAATAGCGCTTGAAATCCATAATTATATATAATAGATCGTTAAATATTAAATTAAATATAAGTTTTAGAAACGATCATCATTAAAGATATACTGAGACATGCACTAAAATCATTAAGTGTTATGGCAGTGTACTAAACGCCAGGGAATTAATAAGTTTTTGTAGCGATTTGTGTTCGCCATTGGGACGGGTAACTCATTGAATGATCTTAGTGTATACGGCACACTTCGAGTATTTGGTAGTAGCGTATTCAGTTTGTGGTCACCACGCTTCATTCTAGCGAAATACGTTTTACACAGTTCACTGCGTCTATCATGCAGCGTTGGTAAGTTTACCATCTCCAGTATATCCTCGTACACACAACCTGGAAATAGTTTTGAGACACCTTTTTTGAAGTATCTGGATGTTGTCCGATAAGTATTTAGGCAAGTTCGTGTGCCATACCAGGCAGGCATATTCAACTACTGGTCTAATCACAGATATATATATTCTAACCAAGTCATTTTGGTTGATACCAGCACGTTTCAACTGATAGATCATATACACTCTCTTTCTTGCCTTTGATACCATTTCATCTACATGTTCATTCCAACTTCCGATGATATATTTACGGCCAGAACTTGTGCTTGAGTAACTCGTTCATTATATGTCCCATTTATATCAATATACGGCAGAGATTCTACAAATGTTCTATCTTTACCGAAACATATAACCATTTATTTTGTGTTAATCGTATTGATGCGCATGTCATTATTACTAGACCATCGCTCAATATTGTTGGCAGAATCCTGTATAACAGATATCATACTTTGATTGCATATTTCAAATATGGTGCAATCGTCAACATATTTAAACATAGGACAAGATGTTTACAAATCATTGATATGAACCACAAAGTGTTTTGGTCCTGACAAAGTTCCCTGGGAATGCCCTCATTGGGGTAGCCTGGTTTTGACACCGCGTCGCCGATTTTTACTCTCTGTTCGCGGGCTAGTAGAAACGCTGCCATCCATCGGACCAAGTGTGGTGGTACTTCCATTGCAATCAGTTTCTGTATTAGTATATCATGGTTAATTAGATCAAATGCTTTGCTGTAGGCGAGAAATAGCACTCTTACACAATTGCCTTTTACATCGGTGGTTTCGTACCATTTGTGAAGCATTCTAACAAGAGCGTCCGTGGTACCAGTCCCTAACATACCTCCAAACTGCTTGTCGTCTATTTGTGGTTTAACATCGACCCACTTAAACACTAGATATTCAATAACCATTAGCCAGAATTGGTGTAAGCGATATAGGTCTAATGTCATTTTCAACTGTCACTGGAGGGTGTTTCTTAGACAACGGAATAACGGTTGCTGATTTCCACAATTTTGGCAATACACCTTCCCTGAGCGAGCTGTTGAATATTGCTGTGACCGGTGCCGCAAGAAGGTGCGAACAGTTTTTCAAAGCCCATGGTGGTATATTGTCCGGACCCGTGGCTTTGTTCCCTTTGACCTTACTAAGTGCCAACTCTGTGTCGGTCACGCTGATGGTGAATTCAGCTGGTAGTGGTTCCTTAATGTCAAAGATCGGGTGGGAAGTCTGCAATCTCGGTAAATCTTCACTCACCGACACGAAGAACGCATTCCTGGAGTTGACTAAGCTGACTACATCGCCACCAGTAATATTATTTGCCAGCCCCAGCATCTCGTTGCGACTGCCAGATGCGGTTCCCATGAGTGACTTCGTGTGCTTCCACCAGTCGCGTGACGATGTTTCTTCAATTGATGCTATTTTAGATTGATAGAACTGGTGTCGTAATTTAGGTGCTGTACGATTCACTAAATTCCGGAGTTGTTTGGCCCGTTCCGTGTCACCTGCCTTGCGAGCACGTTGCCTCTGTCTAATGAGGTGTCGGAATCCATCTGTGACCCACTGTTTGTCTGTGCTGTGACGTGACACAGTCTTGTATGGACAGCACGTATCCACTAAATGGTCCATGGTTTCTTGGAAGAGATTAAACTGTTCCTCGCACGTAGGCAATGTGTACATATTGAGTTCTTGGTGTTGTAGTAAGTAGATCTTCTGCAGTGGACTGCCTTAGAAGTATCTAGTTAAGGACTCAAGTGAATACCTTTTATCATCCGGTATACACAGGGTAGGTTCTGAACAGTCCATAATTAACTGAGTTAAGGCTTCCAGGAAGCCAGTGTGGTGTGGTCCATCAGTGACAGACTTTTTTACTTAACATGCAAACTTAGCTATCCCTTATGTAGAAAACCGCTAACGTCGAGCTTCTTGTGGTATCTTGTCTCTATAATTGTGAGCAATATTTGCCGTGAAGCAACGTCGACTGATGTCAACGGATCTTTTTGAAAGTTACCGTTTTTGCGGAAACGCGCGTGCGTGTGACGTAACTTCCGTGACGCCCGTTGGCATTGTTGTATAACGTAGGGGACGTTGGGGCATGCTGGGCCTTTACGATGCAACGCGTTGTAGCTATTGATCTACTAATGTCAAACTTGTAAGTACAATATGATCTGAATGTCCACTATCGGCAGCATCTGACAGTATCCAGCTAACATATACAAACTCATTACAAACCAAAGTATATTTACATTTAACATGATGTTATTATTGGTGGTCGCATCAGCTTGACAAATCATCAACACACCTTGAGAGAGAGAGAGAGAGAGAGAGAGAGAGAGAGAGAGGAGAGAGAGAGAGAGAGAGAGAGAGAGAGAGAGAGAGAGAGAGAGAGAGAGAGAGAGAGAGAGAGAGAGAGAGAGAGAGAGAGAGAGAGAGAGAGAGAGAGAGAGAGAGAGAGAGAGACAGCGGAACCCCAACCAGATGATTGCTCCTCTCGCTGCCAGTCAGGGGGCGCAACATACTTTGAAGGACAATCAAAACCTACCATGTAGGAGAAGGAAGTTCACATTGGCAGAGAGTGGGGGCGTCTCGCGAGGAAAGAGGAAATACAGGAGCTGGTACAGCGCAATGGAGACGCCAGTGACGCACTCACACGGTAGCTTCAAACTAGACTACAGGAGAAGGATAATCTCCTGGAAGTGACGTCACACCGCATCCGAGTAGCATATGTAAGTAAATATGGCATTGATAAGTAGGTGAATGTATGAGAACATTTGTTATGAGAGCAATGAACTCAATAGAAGCATTCAGTATATACCGTGAAAAAAGATACTTAGACGCGCAAAGATCTGAGACTCGGATGGCCCAGATGGAAGAGGAACACAGGCAACAACTGGAGAAGATGATAGCCGCTGTCAAAGAGAAAGAATGCACTATTGAGTTCCTGGTGGTAAGCGGTCGAGAGAATTTTTTTTTTAACCAAGTGCATGTTTCTGCATCACTGAATGTAGGAGACATTGTAATCAGCTCACAAGATCGCAGCTCTGCAGGAACTCAGGGACTAAGTTTAACAACTGAAGAATCAATTTTTGAAAAAAGATGAAACGATCGAGCCGTTGGACGCGAAGGTTGACCAGTGCAACTTTGAAACGGTTCCCCAAGACGAGCTAGATATACCACATCAAGAACTGATGACACACTTCATACGTTAGAATTGCATGATCACTCGCATAGCATGTTGCTTGCCCGCTAGACACATACCGCCTGGAGATTATACTTGAGAGACCGCACTCACCCAAGAGTACACAGACCACTCATGTGGTGGAGACATAGCAACTGATACCTCTATTCGAGGCAGATACAGCCATCTATCAGATTGAGAGCATCCGCACGGTGGCGGATGCTGACCAAACCGTAGGCTGAGGGGTCAGAGGAGGAACGTATTAACGAACATTCACAAAAGGCCGACATCGACCACAATCAAACACCTGCAGACATGCTGATGATGGCACGTCCATGCTTTAGAATTTATCGTGTGTACCCAGCTTTGGATAATCTTGTGTTAGACAAACAAACCGCTGTCCGGGAACATCACGGTGTAGCGTTGTCTTGGCGCGAATTCTATGCGGGTGGCAGGTAGAGACGTTACACAGACTGAAGTCGACCAGACTAATGATGAAGGCAGGCCGACAAAGGTGGCAGATAAAGTGAAAGTGGTGTATACAGATTTTCGCAGACGTACTACGAGTCGAAAACGTGTAAAATTGAACGTGTAATTAATGAACTGCGGATTATGTTGCCTTTGAGTGGAACGCTGGAGGTTGCCTATGAAGCATTTACTTGATTAAACAGTGCTTATTGTCAGTTTGAACCCTGGTCGTTACTTTGTGTGAATAATTATATATCAACTGAATTACGCTAATGATGCCTTTGACGTAGTTTGCTGACGTTATAAGTTCTAATCTAAACAGGAGGACTGCGATTTTCCGTCTACCAATGGTCGTCTATGTCTGCCAATGTTGTCAGTTCGATGTGGTAGTGGTTCGACATCAAGTCCGGATATACGTGAACAGAAGAAACCAACTTATTATACGAGATCCAAGGTGTGTCCACTTGTAAGTGTCGGCGAATCAACGTGTTGCAATAAATTGAAAGATTCGAGGAGGCTACAAACCGGCTATGCTTTCGTTTCATCATCAAAATTCACATTGAAGTATCCAACTATGGCGGTTGGTATAACGGAGACATATGCTTCCGTAAGCAAGCATTCAAGTTCAGTGTAGAAGTCAGATGATGTTCCGGAACACTACTTGAAGCAGGCGGATTATAGACGATCCACATACTGAATTTCATAGAATGAGCCGCAGAGCCAGAGGAATACTGGAAATACTGAATTTCTTCGTACACAAGAAGAAAACACCGTTTTAACCACCACATGGATCAAATGTTCAATAATATATTAATATTATAAATCTCTTCCTTATATTTAATGAAATTTGGCAAATACATTGTTTAAATAATTGCTTTAAGGAAAATACTTGAAATTATTATTATTTTAAAACGACGAAACTGTCGGAAAATAACACTGCCTAAATTGATTGCGTTACGTACGGTACTAATATCTGCTAGCAACGTAGATTTGTTTTTTATTTCAGTAAATTGTAATACAAATGCTCCCATGTTGTATTATTATTCACAACTCTTTTTACCAGCATGATTACACAGACAGACATACGTACTAGTCTAGCGGATATGTGAAAAGATTGTGCACTTTTCGATAAAAGCAAAGCAAATTGTTTTATACTCCAAGGGAACCTTTTTAGAGATTGGACATATTTGCTGCGTTCAGAAATGGCGGCAATTAAAAAAAATGGCCGCCAAATATTCTAGTTCCCTATATTTTAATAACTGCGTTACATAGAGCAATAATATGTGTGTGTGTATTTAAGTTTTAGGAGTCAGAGATTTCATGTGTGTTACTTTTGGACTTCTCCGGCATTGAAATCTGCTATTTTTAAAGATGGCGGTCGTCAATATAAATGTAACGATGTGTTAATAACTACGTCACGTAGAACCGTATAGTTTACGTTTTTGAATAGCTTGGATGATAGCAATTTCAAAAAAATATAACATTTAACCTTCGTTGACATGCATTTTAAAATATGGCGCCCTTCAAAGCATATATTCCAATATCTCAAGAACAACACAACATAGAGCCACAAAATTGATGTCAAAATGTATGTTTTTAAACTTTAAAATTTCAAATACATTACTTTTGACCTTCATTGACTTTACTGTAGGTCCGCCGTTTTTTGGAATGAAAGCCATTTTGAAAGACGTAGATTTTACTTGTTATTAAATCAGGTGCATCATTGATAGTATGCGACAAGGTGTATATGGGACTTTGTTTCGCAAATTCGTGTAGTACCCACATTGTATGTATATTATATTGTCCCCGTGTGTTGAAATTATGAATGCTCTTTGTGATGTATACTGTCATCCTGCGAATTTGTTTATCCTTGGTAACCTAGTGGTTGTTGTTAACCTAATAGTTGTTGTTAACCTAGTGGTTGTTGTTAACCTAGTGGTTGTTGTTAACCTAGTGGTTGTTATTAACCTAGTGGTTGTTGTTAACCTAGAGACTGTTGTTAACACAATGGTTGTTGTTAACCTAGTGGTTGTTGTTTATTTAGTGGTTGTTGTTAACCTAGTGGTTGTTGTTAACCTAGATATTGTTGTTAACACAGTGGTTGTTGTTAACCTAGTGGTTGTTGTTTATCTAGTGGTTGTTGTTTTGCTCGATTCTAGAATAAAGTTTGTCGTTCGTTAAGAGAATCTTGAATCTTTAAATGCATGTTCAAGGTACATGACATAAATTGGCGACGAGTGCGGGATCCGCTTACTGACTGTTTAAGGGTAGGTGGGGATCCACGGAGAGACAATGACCAGCGTGACAGAAGCGAAACAGAGACATTCCTACCAATTATAGGAAGCAGAACATACGGCGTACTCAAATCGTTGGTGTCGCCAACTCCGTCGAGATACATAAGCACTGTATAGACGTGCTAAAAGCCCACTACTGTCCGAAGCCGATGGTTATCGTTGGACGATTTCTATTTATGAAGAGGTATCAAGTTGAGGGGGATAAAATTGTAAAGTATAACGTGCAGTTAAAACACCTAAGTAGCACATGCGAATTTGATAAGACACTGAGTGAAAGACTCAGAGACCAATTAGTAGTCGGAATAAGACATGAAGCAATTCAACGTCGGCTACTGGCAAAAACTGATTTGACGTACGCGAAGGCCATAACAATTGCCACATCAATGGAAATGGCCAATAAAGACAGTAGAGAACTGATTGGTTTAGCAAAATCTGTCAATTATGTGGCCAAAACCAGAGCAGAGCGACCAAGTTATTCCAATGCAGCAAGCAACAGGAAGTCAGTACCAGCAAGTCCATGTTACCACCGTGGAGGACAGAACCACAGGCCAGATTAGTGCCTTTTTGCAAACGCCGTATGCCATAACTGCCACAAGAAAGGCCATCTGCAACCAATGTGTCATAACAGGAAGTAGTGTGATGTTGGGAGGATTCAAGTGAAGAAGAAAGATGTGTCCAAGACAAGACAGAAGGAACAGACAACAGTTCACCATATTGAAGACGAAGAGTCTTATCAATTGTTCACGATTGATGCAAAAGGGAAAACATCAGCCTTCTGTATGAACATCAATGTCAATGGAAAGAATCTGTCTATGGAAATCGACACGGGAGCATCGGTCTCCATAATTAGTGAAGAAACATTTCGACAATGTTTTAATAACGACATCGTCATCAAGCCAACAAAGTCGACATTAAAAACATACACAGTAGAAGTCATGCCGACTTTGGGGACTGCCGAAGTGGACGTAGACTACCAAGGTAGAAGGGAACGATTGCCATTGTTGGTGGTGTCTGGCAGTGGGTCAACAATGCTAGAGAGGAATTAGTTGCAAGCCATCAAACTGAACTGGAGATAAATATACAAACTAAACACCAGCAACCGTTCGAAAAAGACCCAGAACCATGAAGACAATAATACAAATATTTGAAATAATTATTTGGCTAACGTTAGCATTGAGTTAAACAACATCATTGTTGTAGATACTGAATCATGTTGAACAATTGTTCATGTGCTGATAGGAAATTAAGAAAGCGTACGAATCTGTGGCGGTTTCACCTTAACGGTGAACCGAGCATCAAGAGTTGACACTTTTCCATTGCCACGGATCGAAGACCTGTACTAAAGCTTATCAGGATGTCAGAGTTTCACAAAACTGGACTTAAAGAACGCATATCTGCAAAATTAATTGGAAGAGACGTCCAAGACATATCTGACGATCAACACATAACGTGGACTGTTCCAGTATAACCGCCTTCCGTTTGGTGTCAGTTCATCGCCAGCCACCTTTCAAAGAGTGATTGATAAGGTGCTGCAAGGAATTCCACATGTGTGTGCATACCTTGATGACATTCTGGTCACGGGTCGGACACAAGAGGAACATTGGCAGAATCTGGTTACAGTAATTATGTACTATTGTATTTATTCAATATATTAATCCTGAAAAATGCATTTGCATTTAAATCAAGTGAAATATTTGCATTCAAATGCGTTTACATGCTTTTGTTAACAAGCCTGCCGCTGATCCAGTGCATGGACACGTTTAAATCCAATCGTAAGTGACACTACTTCAAACTCGCTTATAGCGTTTTATCCTCATACGTCACGCATGAGTCTCATATTATCATAATACATTACGTTTTAATATGACAATTACTAATTATATTATTCAATTTTTAATTGATATTTGTGTGGCTACTGATTATTATATTTATGATTTTTATACTAATTCTTATTTGAATGCAATTATGTTATACTATACTTAGTTATTGAACTACCAGTGGTATTATATATTTTATGCAAACTAATAAAATAAAGTGTGGTATAATACTCTCAGGTATTCTTATTTACTTTATTTGTATTATCATTATGTTTTATGTTTCTTTAGTGTATTTATTTATTGTTTGTAAGCACTGCTGAACACATAATAATTATTATTATTGGAAGTTCGCTTTGTTGATTTATCTACTTCTGCTATGGGTGAGACACTCGGAGTGTGGTATATTATTTAGGTTTGTGATACATGCAACTTGACAATATATCGTATACTTATATATTATACGACTTGATAATACAATAAAGTATGTATTCGTGCAGCTCATATTGACACTATATAAAACTGCATTACTGATATTATTGGTCAGCTTACGACCTTTATTATTATTAGTGTTATTTTTGATATTGTATTCATTGTTAATATTTAATACCCTACATATATAAACATAACAATTACCTTTATCATCAATAGTTTTATTTTTGATATTGTATTCATTGTTATTATGTAATACCCTACATATATAAACATAACAATTACCTTTATCATCAATAGTTTTATTTTTGATATTGTATTCATTGTTAATATGTAATACCCTACATATATAAACATAACAATTACCTTTATCATCAATAGTTTTATTTTTGATATTGTATTCATTGTTAATATGTAATACCCTACATATATAAACATAGCAATTACCTTTATTATTATTAGTGTTATTTTTGATATTGTATTCATTGTTAATATGTAATACCCTACATATATAAACATAACAATTACCTTTATCATCAATAGTTTTATTTTTGATATTGTATTTATTGTTAATATGTAATACCCTACATATATAAACATAACAATTACCTTTATCGTCAATAGTTTTATTTTTGATATTGTATTCATTGTTAATATGTAATACCCTACATATATAAACATAACAATTACCTTTATCATTATTAGTGTTATTTTTGATATTGTATTCATTGTTAATATGTAATACCCTACATATATAAACATAACAATTACCTTTATTATCAATAGTTTTATTTTTGATATTGTATTCATTGTTAATAAGTAATTCCCTACAAATATAAACATAACAATTACCATAATACAATACAAATGTAAGTGTGTGTATTTTACCGACAACATACAGACGATAATGAACCCTCTTAACGCAGTGGGTCACATCCAAACCTTAAATATTGTATACATAAACAAAACAAAACAAGTGGGGACGATTACTGTCCCTCCCACACACCCACAGTTTTCCTTTTGGGCCACAACACCAGTATATTCATAAAATGATTGTAATTGAAAAACACGAGATTGCGATGTCACATCATATTGTATCTTTCAAGTGTTCTGTTCAAAACATACCAAACAGTTGGGTACAATACGCCGTGTTCCCATTGTCATCACCTGGGCATGGTTTCACGAAGCGTACTTAAAGTTACGGAATTACTTATTAGCGTTACGTGTTTGCGTAAACTCCTATGTTCGTTTATGTTAAAATCACGTCATTTACTAAGACAGTCATCTTAGCGTTAAAAACGTTCTTAGCCACTTCATGCAACCGGCCGGTTTCATAAAGCGGCTAAAAGACTATTCTTAACGCTAAGATACTTGTCATAGTAAATTACGCGATGTTTTTAATGTGAGCAAACATAGGAGTTACGAAAAACACATGACGTTAAGTAATTGCGTAACTTAAAGTACGTTTCATGAAACCGGCCCCTGGTGTTTACCTCTTGGTCAAATCAAAATAAAATTGTGAAATTTATAATGTACGTTCCAATTGTTCCTCACGGCGCCGTACAACATGCCATGGGAAACATGTAAGTCTAAAGGTTACATTTAAAAACAACATTCGACATTGTCTTTGATGTCAGATGCCGCGGCAATAAGTTCCACAGTGAAAACTGTCACTCGAAATGACCGGTCGCACTAGTGCCGCCTTGCACGTAGGACGCATAGTTGATTGTGTTCACTCGGGCTCAGCGACCTAGTTGGCTGACGTCGGTCTATACAATGGGTGATATACTGTGGTGTACGGTCAGGCAATGTTCGATGCTTGAGTAGGAGGATCGTAAACTCTACTCGCACTGCAATCAATAGCCAGTGTAGCTTGATCAGTAGCACACACTGCTGTGGCATAATTTCTGGGCGCCTTCGACAAGGCAGGCTGCCCAGGCAGTCGGTGGAGCAATGCACTGCGAACGTCATCTCTACTGGTGACCAACTCTCTGTCGTTTACACTGTTAGATAACGTCTGATTCTTGAGATATTACATAGATAAAAAAGCAGATATGCTCATAACAACCATATGTTACAATCATAATTACGCACGTCATGATAACCAAACAATCACCAATGCATATTTTGTTTAGGTAGGTTTTCCTAAGCTGTAGGACTGAACCGAACACGAAGACTTCTGTTTTGTGTCATTCAACTTTAAGAAGTTTGCGGTCATCCAAGTTCTAATCTCCGCTACACTTTCTTCGATATGCAGGACAGCCGCAGCAATATCCTTTTGGCGGAGTTTCACTGGGACGTAGATTTGAGTGTCGTCCCACTAAAAACATACATCAAGTTGTTCTTGCGTATGATTTTGACAACTGGTGCTACATAGATGGAGAAGAGCTGAGGACCAAGAACGGATTCTTGCGGGACCCCGTATGCGAGAAGACGAGCAGGTGATGTATCACCGTGGATGTGGACGGGACTGAACCCTCTCAACAAGGTATGACGTAAACCAATCCAATGCATTTTAACCACTCCAACAACATATGATAGTCTGCGCATCATCAATTCGTGGTCGACGGTGTCAAATGCAACCGAAAAATAAAAAAGAACCATGATGATAACATCCTGCTTGTCAATGCATGGACGATGTCATTCTGAACAGAGACTAGATGCGCGATGCGATGATGTACATTATTAAGATGCCGTAATGACCATGCGCATGCAGAAAACGAGACTTGGGTAGCCATTTGTATTTTACTAAACAAATGCCTTTTGTGTTCAGAGCATGTGATGATGGCTGATGACGCTGACCGTACGTACACGGTTACATATCTAGTTATTTTGCACACAGGAATATGTGCTCGGGCGTCTATATATTGTAACGGACGTCTACAGGGACTGAATTTAACCAAACATAAATGGGAGCAAGAAAGGCAACCTCTTTACCAAAAAATTCGACTAGGTGCCCGACACTAAAGCAGGGGGCCAAAATAAGTCAATTAGTAACATGAAATATGTACCTGATATACCGCCCTCCCCCATTTTATTTATTAAATTATTTCCATCCGAATATCACAAATATAAACGTTATTTTTGTGCCTCCAGACACGGAAACCAGTTGTGGTTATGGCACTTTTCAGTTGAACTTTAACCAACCGATTTGAAACCTGTATTTGGCTGATTATGTATTAATTAATGATAATATCTGTTCAAAATGCAAAACGTCACGCTATATATATACCTTACATAAATAAAAATATAAACATTTAATCAATTAATAATAATAATAATAATAATAATAAGATAACTTCTATTGCGCCTAAATCCTCGGTAACCAAGCTCAGAGGCGCATCAAAACAAAAGGATTGGTCAATCTCAAAATCCACAAGTAGTATACCAGTTGTCAACAGATGGGTCAAGGCGCTAGGGAGCTACCGTGGATAAGCAAGGTTATAAAGATACGTTTTTAAATGACGATGGCATTTTGTAAACTTGTCAATTGATCTAACACTAAGAGGGAGCATATTCCAAAGAGTTGGTGCAGCAACAGAAAAAGCCCTAGTTCCAATGTTAGTGTTGACTCTAGGAACACAAAGTAGGTCAAAACTAGATGTTCGAAGCTCGATAGATTTTCTTACAGGAGTAAGCAATGAAAGCAAGTAAGATGGTTGCTTACTGGACATTGCCTGGTATGTAATGGTACTGGTCTTAAATAGTATACGATAGTATACAGGAAGCCAATGCAAAAACTTCAAAAGTGGTACAGAAACAGGAAAAATGAGATCTTGTAATTACTCTTCCTAGACAATTTTGGACACGCTGAAGTTTTGTGATATCCTTGCTAGCGATATTATAAAGGAGGCAATTGCAACAGTCAAGTTTGCTGCTAATGTTGCAATAGTTTTAGCAAGAGAAAATGACACATACCGGCGAATACGGCGAAGATCACGAATATGATAAAAACAGCAGCGACATGTTTGATATATGTGTTGTCGGAAATTGAAGATACTACCAAAGATGACTCCGAGACTCCGCATCAAGGTTGCTGGCGTGATATACTGATTCAAAATACGCGTAGGGAAAAAACGTACAGTTTACTACGTTGCATTGGAGTTCCAATAATGATCAATTGAGTTTTATTTGCATTTAATTTCAACTTGCCGTCAGTCATCCAGTGGAAGATATCTTGAAGGCAATCACTAAGGTGGTTAAGGGAACGATTGTATCCGGCGTAGCCAACGAAATATAGATATGAGTGTCATCAGCATAAATATGATGATCCAAGTTATGTCTTTGTATAACAGAGTTTAGTGGCGTGGTGTAATGAGTAAAAAGCAAAGGCACACAAACAGAACCCTGGGGAACACCAAATAAAACCGGCAGCGCAGCTGGAAAGCAGTTCCCAATCTTTATAATTTTGTATCTATCAGTTAGATATGAAGAAAACCAGCTTAGAGCTGTGCCAGATATGCCGTACCATTTTAATAGGTGTTCAATGAGAAGGCTGTGATCGTGTCAGAAGCGGCAGAGAGATCTAGTAAGATAAGTGCAGTCACTTTACCATTATTAATGTTCAAGTTAATGTCATTATGAACCTGTAAGAGGGCAGTCTCTGTTGAGTGAAACAGTCTATATGCTGATTGTGACACATTAGTTAAGACATTTCGGCTAATGTGATACCTTACACGACTTGCTACAACATGATCCGGTAGCGATGGAGTAGGTCGTCTGTGTCGAATGTTATTGATGCAGTACAATAACTGACGTGGGTGATCATACTTATTTATGACCATATTTGTATAATAATCTGATTTAGCTTTGGTCATTTGTCTGTTACATAGGTGATATTGCTTAGAATAGCGCGACCTGTCTAATGCGATTTGCGCCATACACGCTCTAAATAACGACGACGCCTTTTAGATAGTATAATTTCGGAAGTCATCCATGGAGACGGTGGCCTTTCTGACACACATTTGGATTTTATAGGTGCATGTTTGTTAAGTTATGCAACGAGTACTTGGCAGTACTGTTTATATAAGCCAGACATATGTTTTTGGGATCTGTGATTAGGTCGGATATAAGGATATCGGCCATTAAAGCTGTAATGTCAATGCTATGAATTTCTATGTAAGACACATTGTGTTTCGACACTAATGGGGTTATAGAGACGTCAACATTAGCAATAACAGTATGGTGGTCTGATAACCCATCTGAAAGAGAAGGTGCTTGGATAGTATTACAAGTAGAACGGGTTATCAAGAGGTCAAGCAAATGGCCATGTATATGTGTCGAAAAGGTAACATGTTTCAAATCAAATGATGCCTGAATATCACCAAACGTAGTTGTAGTTGTAGAAGGTGAATCCAAATGTAGATTAAAATCACCAAGAATGTAAAATTCTAAACGAATAATTGCCAGATTTTCCAACATATCCTGAAAGTCTTCAAAGAACTTTACCGGATGTCCTAGAGGGCGATAGACACAAATAAATTATGCGGAGAAAGAAGAATCTGAAATTTCAGCACAGATGGACTAAAAACTGGAGTATTCAGGTTTGAAATGCAATTTAACTTTGAACTGCTATGATATAAGAAAGCCAACACCACCTCCACGGCCGACTAAACGTGGTCGGTGGTGAAAGGTATAACCAGAAAGGGAAACTTGGGCAATGCATGCAGGTGTATCATGTGGTCGGAGCCACGTCTCAGTTATAACAAACATTTTATTTTCTATGAAATTAATAAATCTAAAAGTGAGGCTGTCTTATCTCGTACAGATCAACCGTTTGTTGTGGCCACCCGCATGTTTTGTCTAACAGCTGGCCCAGGATTGATACTTACATCTCCTGCTAGTAATACAATTATTGCTAATTTCAATGTTGGCGTAGAGCGGGAGATTGGCAGTAACTTTCTATTATAACAAACATGAAGACATGGCAGGCAAAATTGAAATAGAATGATGTATTATAGTGTGATTAGGAAAAAGCGCATTAAAATGATTATATGTCAATGGTTTGCATAAAACAAAATCTTTATCCCTTACAGGAACAGTGCAATACAAGCAGAAAACACTCAATACGAATAATGGTGACATAATTATGTTAGACTATTATCATATTTAGTATAAATTAATAGACCAAAACCATATAATTAAATATCATATAGATAATAAATAGTAAAGAGTGTTAAGCCAGAGCTAAGGCTAAAGCGTAAGTCAAAAACTACATTATATTTACTAGATCAGTAGAGCCTCAATTTTAACAATAAAGACTACTTTATTCAATTAGAAAATGTTGGACCGGGGCCAACTCCGGTAACTAAATTGAGACTTACAGGCCTATTAAGGGAGGGAGAACTATTTATATTTATTACAATTCACTGAGCTGTAGCCTTAGGTAGGCAGAAACAGACTGCAGTGCCAATCACTCAACGGCAATGCCTTATTATAGTTCACAACTCAACTGCACCATGATACCGTTTTAAATACCGTTTTATTGTGATAATTTAAAATGCCAATAATAATCTAAAAGGTCAATAGAAAAAACCCACAGGAAGCATGTTTTGTAACTTAATCATTTAACAGTGTAATAGTTACAAAGGACAACATTAAACAAAACTAAACATTTCCGACCGGCGAAAGTGGGCGATATTCATAACGGCTTTAACGCCGGTTTTCCTAAGTTGAATATGACAGGAACAAAACTTGTTAAAATGTACTTATAGTTTAAATATACTTAGCTCATGGTTGAGTTCTTTGTTCTGTAGCGCTTTACAAGTTACATAATATTAAAAGTAATATATTCAAAATAATTAGTATATTAAGATTGAACATTAGACGAAGGATAAATTTTGAAAGTAAACATTATGCCACGCCCCCTAGCGACCGAAAATGTATTTGATTTATTCCTGCTAACAAAAAGTCGAGATTGACAGGCAATTAAGTTGTAGCAGGTCAGTAGTTAGAGAGTGATTTGTAATATGCCACCGTGGGTTTGCCGGTGCCCCCATGGTGAAATTCTAAGATGGCGGCTGTCATGGTGGTCACGTGACCTACTCCCTGGCGGAAAGAAGTGGAAGTAGTGGCACCTGGCAGAATGTTACGGAGATTGTGCCTCATGCGGGAAGGTGGGACATGACGGGTATGCAGTGGTAATTAGGGAGTAATGAGGGGTAATGAGGTATTCATTTAAAGAGGTGTGTGTGTGTGTGTGTGTGTGTGTGTGTGTGTGTGTGTGTGTGTGTGTGTGTGTGTGTGTGTGTGTGTGTGTGTGTGTGTGTGTGTGTGTGTGTGTGTGCATGCTTGTGTGATATCATGCATGAAACCGTAGTTTATTAATCGAAGACAAGTGGATGATGTGACATGACTTGCGGGTTATTTTACAACCACGCCAGCGGTCGTGAGCTTACGGGTCTTTACGACCGCGCCAGTGGCTCGTATGGTGGTACGACTACCAGTGACTGAACACCGCGGCAGAGGTCGTGAGCTTACGGGTGTCTGACAACCGCGTCATAGGCTCGAATAATAATGATGACGATGATAACAGCGCCTTCGGTCCTATGATAGCCTAGTTAGCGATTGCAAAACAGTAGTAAACATAGTGCTGAAGCACACATCTTATCTCAATTTTTTAAGCCAATCAAATACACGGCAATCGTTTGCTACCTGGTCAGTGCCGAAACCGTTCACAAAATCCTTCATAGGAAATCCGTGATAGCGAAACATGCGATAGGCAACACAGTATTGTCCGCAAACGTTAGACAGAGGACTGTGAAGTCTCTTGGAATTATGATTTCATTCAACACAATGTTTATTCATGAATCGGCGGAAATCGACGTGCCGTGTCGGCAAGCCGTACGAGCAGAAATATTCACCGTGATCTTTGCTGTCCAGGTACAGCGCTATCCAATGTTCGCCAGGTTTCTTAGTGTCGAAGGCATATATCGTCATCGCAAGTAGTCTGTCTTTGGATACGATCACACGAACGATGGCCTCGACGTGCGGGTCCAGGGCAAGTAGGCGGGCGATCTGCTGGGTCTCCATCAGGAGTCGTAGATGACTTTGCTACTCTTGTCTATATCCAGCAAAGAACTGAACTCTCCATAGGCGACGACGTTCACAGAGGTCGTCAGTGCCTCGCGGAACTGAATCTCGATGCGCAGGTTGCCATTTTGTACCAGATGGAAGCAGCCGTCGTCGCACGCGTCAGGGTGAAATCCAAGCCGAAGAAAGTGTAACCGTATTGGAAGTCGGCGCGAGACAAGCCGTTCCCTTCGTCATGCTACACCTTACCTGTTGAAGTGAACAGGTTGTAGTAGCACCTGACGAAGAGATCGTCGTCGAAATTTGGCTGGAAAGGTTTAAGGGTATCGATCGTCCGTCGACGTACACGGCGAGGAAGTTGATGTGGTTGTTTTGGCGTGGAACGGATTTTTGGCATAGGTCCTGTTGTAGGCGTCGTTATCGAAGCAGCACAGCACGAGACGTTTTGGAAGAGTGCAAAGGAAGGAAGAGATTCTCGTGCGTGTGCGAGCGGGTTAACGTGGGATTGGAGTAGACCTTGCAATCGACGGGCCGCATCGGATACTTGGCCGTGTTTTTTTCGAGGGTTTTGATGTGGACCATCTGCATGCCCCGATTCAGTGTGGCCTTCTTGACGAACAGTGTGCATTGTTGATTTTTATCTTGTTGTCGGGGTTGGCTCCGCCGGCCATGGACGCGAACGTATCCTTGCTGCGCACCATACGTATCTAGACCTCCACGCTGTTGATGAGGAATACATCCTGGAGGAACAGTTCCACGTGGAGACGACCCATTTTGTCAACCACGAGACTCCGACCTATCTTGTTGCGTATGGTGGCGAAGCCCGCGTAGTCTATTCGGCGGCTATTTCGACGGCTTACATACGATTGCCCCTGTCCTTGTGCTACTTCTGACTCGTCAGTTGCGTCTCCTTGGCATCATCCCCGTAACTCAGTAGCGTCTCTCTGTAGGTGCGGCATGGGTACTTGTTGGTCGAGGGGGTCACGAGCGTTCTGTTCAGGAAGTCGTTGACCTGACTGAACAACGAACGGACCCAGTTATTCACGGAACGGCCGGGGAGCGGCGGTGTCGATGTAAACTCAACCGGCACGGGTCACCTTCGTTTGAACGTGTAGATTCGTGCTGGCGAGATCCGGGTAATCGTCTATCGATCGGGGTATGACGAATTCTATCGATCCGCCCGAGTCGAGTGAGGACATGGTCGATGTTGTACCGTGGTACTATCGATGATGCTGCTCAGTTTGGCCCATTGCAACACATAGAAGCCCACGTGCACGGGCAAGTATGTATGTTGTAAGCATCGTCGGTGACGACGTCGAACTGTCGGAAGCGAAGGTTGTTGATCATGGTCGTTGCGTACGCCTGTGAGGATCTACTGTGACGTCATCTTCCATCGCCCGTGTCGCCGGCGAGGAAAGTTTACGTCCAGAAACAGCTTCACGCACGGGTCGCGTCTCGTCTCTTTCCACTCTCATTCCCGCTCGACGACGTTGACAAAGTGTCGAAGTTGGGCACTGTTCTTTCGGGTTTCTGCGAGCTGTTGAGCCATGGTTTTCCCGTTGACTTCGTTGTCCTATCGATGGGTACACGGACATCCGTGGTAGTAGCATCAGTGAAACTGATAGGCAGTCTTTGTTTCGCTGCACCATCCATCCACCAGCAGCGTGCCGTTACTCTTCTTTCATCCGTTGGAGTGAAGATGTATAGCGCGTCCGCTACGTTCGGACTCCCACGTCAGCCATTCCGCGGCCATCTATGCGGTCGACTGTGCCGCTTCGGCCGAAACTCTTTATCTTCCCTTCATCGCGTGAACCATCCCGTCAGTATGTCTACTGATAGGGAACAAAAGTACAAAGCATTCGTGTTATAGCCAACTATTAACTGACAAGTTCGAGCTGCTTCTCCGTAGTCGTCCCGACGTATCATCGTGACCTCTTTTTCGTGATGTATGGTGAAGATGAGTGACGCCCCTCCGATGATGTTATCTCTGACCAGCTGATGAAGATCCTTGTTCCCTCCGATGATGTTATCTCTGACCAGCCGATGAAGATCCATGTTCTTCTCGTTGAAGAGCATAAAGAAGTTCTTCTCCGGAACATAGTTGAACAGGTAGGTCAAAGTCAAACCGGGTATATTGATGCTTTGTTTGAACATGTCGAGGCCGCGTTCCCGGTAGAAGGTAAACTGTTTGTTGATGGCCTCCAAGAAAGGTACAACGTCGCTGTGTTGTACCAGACGAGAAATTCCCGCAACGTCTTCATGTCGTTTTCTCGCCATGCCTCTCGACACCGGGTGTCGTCTTCGTCGGATGTACCTTCTTTCTTGAGTTGACTGAAGAAGCCCTCTTTGGGAGGCAGGGCGGTGTCGTCGAGTCTCCCCAAATTGTCCATGTATTCGTACGGGGAATGGCCCATTGTGACCTCGCAACCGTACGCTTTCAAGTATTTATAATACGAGAATCCAGGTGTAATGTAATGCGTCATGTCGAGGAATTTCAGGTCATCCGTCGTTAGACACATAAACGTATTGTTCCGTTTAATCACAAAAAACGCCGACACCCTCGTTGACCTTGTTTTCCTTCTCCTCCTTCTCCTCCTCCTCCTCCTCCTGCTCTGTATCTTTCGTGGACAGGAAGTATGGCACCAGGAACTGTTTGGCGACGTTCGGATTGTACCTGCCCGAGTTGAAACCAATGACAGGCAACTGATAAAGCCAACCGTGCAATTGACCCATAACCGATTTGTACGGTTTGTTCGGTTGCCGCTGTGACTCTTTGTTCTGCTGTGCACGTGCCTTTTGTTCGTCTCAGCTCGACTTCTCTTCAGAGAGATGGTGAAACACTCCCTCGTAATCGTATGTGATGGCTTTGTAGGCGGCATAGCGCATGGGTTGAAGGATATACATCATGTCGGTCACCAGCTTGTTGCTATCACCATCCCTGATGAGACATCGCACTTGTTCGAATCCGGGTACGTTACTCGCCAGAGACACACTCAGAGGCATTTGATGAGCAACCCAGTGGATCTTGGCACTGTCCGTTGGAACTGTGACGTATCGAACCAAGACTGGAAGTCGAAGGTGGCACGACAGGGGTAGTAGCGCAGCCACTCGGAGTCACGAATGGTTTCGACCACTGTTGGAGACAGATTGTAGACGTCACCGGGATAGATTTGTCGCACATCTCCCGTACAGGTGCGTTCGGCTCTGTCCAGGTGCCGTGCGCCTTACCATAACGAGTAGCCAAACTTCCTACACCAATAAGAGTGAGAGTACATGTAAACGTCTTGTATGTACGAGACGTGTGTCTCGTGGAGATTGACGTACAACGTGTCGGGATAGTGACACAATGAACGACGGACGAGATCTGCAGTCACCTTTTCGCCTTCTTCGACGAGTGCATAGATGCACACGTAGGCCACACAGGTGGTCTCTACGCGATAGAGATCGTCCATCGTCACCACACCCAATTTTTTCACAGCCACTCCGTCTCGATCGAAAGTCTCGTAGGGTACCTTCACAGGGGATTCCAGCGTCGGTCACATCTGCAATGCAGCGCCAGACAGCTGAAGAGACAGAGATTGTCGGTGTACCTCTTGGATTTGTTGGCTTCTCCATCCACACCGATGACGACTATATTCTTCTTGATGTACCTCGGACGTGTCACACCCACATATCCTATCGGATGGTCTACGATACGGTTGAACAAAAATGTGATATTCGTGACCACCTCGCATACACATTGATTGACCGGACGTTGATTTATCACACACTGCAACACGTCTGTTTCTCGGATACGCTCCAGAAAAGTATCAAAGTCTTCGGGGTTGGTAATAAGACTTGGTTCATCCAGGTAACGTCCACAACAGTTACAGGACGAATGATAATATATGTATCATCCCGAGATCTTTTTCTCAGAAGAATCCGTAAATTAGATTAATCATGAATGCGTGCGTCTGTTCGCGGAACATGATTTTCAATAACGGTTCTACAACAGACGTGTCCGGTGTTGACATTCTGTAATTGTACCTGGATTGCACAGGTCCTCTGGTCACGTGGGTTCGGATCGCCGACCAGTGGTCTCGAACGACATGTCGCAGTTCCCTAGACAGAGTGTCGCGAAGGGGTGTCGTGGTGGAGGACAAATGGGGTCGTCGTCGTTATTAACACGTGCTCGCTCATCTCGTCTCGCTCGCTTGGGTAACGGCGGGTCGGCGGCCTCTTCGCGTCTATTGCATACTGTCTTGATATGAGGTAACCAAAGTGTTGCTTCATCGTATACACAACTGAAGGTGAGGTATCTTTGCACGTTTCTATATATCAAGCATTCAGTGACATCACGGTCAATAACTACACTGATGGATATACGCGAACAAACGTGTGGGTGGAGAATGCCGTGGCTACGTGTGTTGGATGTGATTGACATGTCATCAGACTCAGGTAACACAGATGGATGGATATAAGTGTGCGTGAGTGTGCATGGAGAGGGCCGTGGCTACGTGTGACCTGTGAACCCCTGACTATACACGATGGATATATGTGACATGTCAGCAGTATCGGGTAGGCGTGTCATATATGCGCAATGTGCAGTTTCAGTTAGGTAAGTGAACTTAGAGAGGTATACGTGCATATCAGATACTTGTACCTGCGTGCTTGCGTGCGCGTGTCGAAAGGACATATATACCTGTGTGTGCACACACACAGACGAAAAGTACGCGTACGTACGTGTGACTAAAGGACATGTATCTGTGTGTGCATCCAGACAGAGGCATATACAGGAAAGACACCTTTCAATGTGAAAGGGCAACGAACAATTCTAAACGGGATTACATGTATTTTTATTGTCTGATACTAACAATTCCAAGAATGAAGATCCAATATATAATAAGAATAATGATCAGCAAATATATACTAATCAACTAATTACATGCATGGTTTACTACTGCTTACTGACTGCGTGACAGCTCGAGGCAGCTCTAAGTTCAACTGATGTAAGACCGCGTTTAATCTATGTGTCACCAGGTTTCGGCTTACGACAGACAGATACAGCTGTAGTTTACAGTTACTTTACTGCATATCAACGTTCATGTCTCTGCGGATTACATCATGTCCATCACGGATAATATTTCGCGCAACTTCGTGGCAGGTATGACGCACGGCTTCTTTTATCGTTCGCGGTTTTTATACGTATATCACGTTGGACAATCGACCCTTCACTCGCTCTATATATCCCACATGCATTCAAAGGGCGCAGCATAGCCCAACGCCATCACATCCAGGGTACTGGCCCATATGATGTGTCCGACGGGACTTAGAGCGACTTTTCAGTTACCGACATTTTAATTGAGAAGTGATATACCGCACTGCGCAGGATTTCCTTCACTCGGGGTAACGTCTCACGTACCCACGTCGGCGCCAGTGTTTCGTGAGTGAAACTAGACACTGCCCAATTCAAATTACTGAAAATCAAGTGACGCGAAAACCTTTACATGTCTTCGTCTTCATATTCAAACAAGCGACACAGTTCATTCGCCAAGTAGCGAACACAGACGTCGGTCAAGCTTGTGTCAAACATATCTCAATCCGTCATCTGTTCCGCTTTGGTTTATATCTCGTCCACCTTCCCCACACTCGCCTTTAAATCGTTACAACCTTCGTCTCCACCACTACTACTAGACCACATGCATGTGCCACAAACAATCCCACTTCCCTCGTTATCGGTTACATCTGTGTAACCCTTGCCCTCGGGGCATGACTTGTCGTGAGCGTTCGGTATTTCAGGAGTCGGAGAGACGTTGCGTTATTCGAAGTCGACAGAGAGTGAGAGAGACTGTTATGCCTAACTCGATTTATGGTAGGTTTATATATATACACTCAGAGCCGGTCAAGGCTTTGTCTTGTTGATCACGCGACAGTACATACATTGGAGTCTGACTACAACCGTTAGTTCACATACCAGGGTGCTTCGTGCACTTTCTAATAAAGTCCCTCATCTGCATGATAACGTCGAGTATATTCTTATTCGCTTTGCCATGCCTCGAACTCTTGCCCCCAAATCCTTCCGCACTAGGAACATTTTCAACCAGACGTGGTTTTTCTGTATCATCAACGTTTGCGTAGATGAGAGTCATGGAATTTCACAGCGAGAATGGCGTACATTATATAACTGCGTAGAGATAACCATGCGGATGTTAATTCCGCTTTCCATGTTATGCGCTAACTGAGAAATTTCGCCTGTACGTGCAGTCTGGAATTTTTCTCGCAATGATAACATCGTCAAAATACCTGGCCTTCTCGTATTGATTCGCCTCTTCCGCGCAACAGAAGAGTTCGCCCCGTATGGAAAGATGTTTGACAGGTAATGTCCAGCTCCACTAAATTATATGTCCATTTTCACCATATGTTGCAACTGTCTAAGGTTAGCGCAGGTCATTGGCCACTCCAAAGTTGTTACCTGTTTCTGATAAGGCGCTCCTCACACATGTCACGAGGCTACTTGTTGATATAACTTGTACTTTGCAACCTTCCTGTACGCATTGTGTCTGCATAATAATATTCCATGTATCGTTCGTTGTAACGTTCAAATTTTCAATATACACTGCAAAGATGGCTTGTTTCATTCCTTGGAATGAACTCCGCGAACAATGGCGACGGCGCGAGGCATCTGCTGATGGAACGATGTGAGTAATACATATTCAAAAGAGATATACATTTAAACTGTATGTTCATATTGCACAGACTATCCTTTATCGCGATGATATCTATACAAATACATCATCTTTGTCATTGCTTCATGTCATCCGTTTTACACGACTAGGCACTTAGTTCATGTAGGTAAGTCCGTTATCACACAGGAGATACTTAGTTTCAACTAACTAAGTGTGATACAGTTCTTACCATGAATTTTTAAACGGTACTTGTTTACTTACTCATGTGACTTTGTGCTGGCTAGATACTCGGTTTTGTTTTTCTTTGTTAGCGATGAAGACAACGATGACAAAGATGACTGCAACACCAGCAACAGCTGTTGCTCTGACTGGACGTAAGTTACCTCAATCGTTTGTTCATCATTTATATAATAATACCAATAATAATCCTATAATAGTAATACATGAACAATTTCGAAGCATGCTATTTATCCACGTCTCGACACACGTGTTTACATGCCTTTCCATAGTCCTTCTTTATCTGTCCTGTCTATTGCCATGGCTTAACCTCTTATCTGTGATTTCAATATCTCGTCTATATGTAAGATTTAAAGTGTCATTCATACAGTCCGTTTTGAAAGTTTGTATGTATTTCCAGAGAAGAATATATGCGTACTGTTTCGATAATTCCTAGTTGTACACGATAGGACATTGTTACACACGTCCACCACACATACACTGCGTCAATTACCATTTAGTCTTCCCTCATTAGTCCTTCATTACCCTTAATTATCCCTCATGACCCAATTCTCAACAGGAGGCACTACATCCAATACATTCCACCAGGCGGCTCTACATCGCTCACGTGACTACACTCACACACACACACACACACACACACACACACACACACACACACACACACACACACACACACACACACACACACACACACACACACAAACAGACACATGTGACAGGCGCCATCTTAGAATTTCACCATGGGGTACCAGCATCCCCCCCCCCCCGGTGGCGTTTTACAAATCACTCTCTGACTACTCATGTCTACTAGGTGATATACAGTATCCGCAATTCGATTCACTTAGCGAAACAAAAGAAACTCCACTGTAGTAACAACGGTTCGCTACATCGTTTGGGTATTCTTGTATGTAGGCTTGGTATAATAATTATATATAATACTGTTTTATTTTATTCTTGCCGAGGAATAATTTCGAAATATTATAAAAAATGAAATCCTTAAATAAATATGCACAATGATTATTTACGTATTCATTTGTTGCTATTGTCGACTTTTCGTTACTCTTTCAAAAACATGTGACGCAAATAATGTTTTCGACCATTTATTCAAATGTATGTGTTTGTTATTAAACCGACTGCAAATATTGTTATATATATTATTATGTTCCACTATGAACATACATGATGTCATTAATGAATCAATGTTAAAAAAATATGCTTCAAAGCCAACGGTTAATGTTCAACTGAAAAAAAAGCCATCACCATAATTAATTTTGTTTTTCAAATCTCAGAGCACGGGCGCAAATGACGTTCACGATCTCAACAACAGTTTGCATCGTCTCCTGAAGACCGCAACCTCCTTTTGCACACAAAGCTTGCTAATGAATAATGCAATGATAAGAAACCAGGTTTGGCTTTCCAATTCGCTGTCGAAACATTGTAACGAGTCCAGCTCTACGTCCACGCATACTTGGGGCTCCATCCGTGTAAATTGAAACAAGGTTGTCCCATGCAATATCATGTCTGTCTGTGTACTCGCACAGGTGACGGCTGAAAGCGGCAGTTGGCTAATCTGTTTTTACAATTTTATTTTTGTTTGGAAAACGCTCTAAGACAACTTCAGCAGCAGCCAGGAAAGCCGTCTTGACCACTTCGGGGTGAGCAAACGGCACCTAGTTTTGCGTAAGGGAGTGACAAATGCGATAGCTTGCTTCGTTGAGATGAAACGTACCTTGAGCAAAAACTGACTCATTTCGCCTCGCCCACATCCGCATCAAATCTTTTTTGAACTTCTTCAGCCGCTTACCATTATCCACGTAAGTGCTGTCCAAATCCTTCCCATGTATCGAGTCGTAATGTCGTTTCACATTGTACCTCTTCATCTCAGCGACGCTATCGCGGCAAATAAGACACATGGGTTTTTGATCGTATTCGCGATAACAAAAAAAGAACGCATCATCCCAGTTGTCATCGAACAATTGTTTGCCAGAAGTATAACTTCGATGTTTCTTTTCTGAAGATATCATAGTTTTCGGGATCGCAGCAATACAATACTCACAGAGTAATCATTGTAATACAACGATATAGTCAACGTTGATGTAACAAGGGCTTGAACGGTCTCCGGAGCCGATCTTAGCACAACATAAATGTGAGACGCATTTCATTGATCTGCACAATCGACTGGTGGCGCTTATATGATTATTACTAAATAAATGTCATTGCTTGTTTCACTATTTTTCAAACAATTATTATAATGTCAACACACTAATGATTAGAGAATTCGTGCATGCTGCTCTACTCTGGAAGAAGGGTAGGCTAATATAGCGATGTCATCGGTAATTTATCAATCGATTGCCTTCGATACAAAATTAACCAACTATCTACGGAGCTCCATCGAACAACTGCGCGTAATTAAGTAAACGCGCACAACAGAAATGTTGATCAAGACACGTTTCGTACGACAGTAGGCCTACCTGTGCCAACATGAAATTGGTTGACTCCAAATAAATCTCATGATGCCTATTCAACAATAGAGTAGAAATCAACAAATCATAATGTATATTTGCGATCTGTTTTTCTCTTTCAATATTTCTACTTTTGTATAGGGACTCGTGGGCCAACTGAAAACCATCCAGGATTTGCGGAACGTTGCTATATGCTATGTGGCAGGGTAGACTTTCATATGTGTGCCTTTTCAATAAAATCTTTTGGATTACTAAAAGTACTTTAATTTTACTCTCTGGCAGAATATACACGCACTCACTCGCTCGCGCATACGCACACACACTCGCTTGAAAGCACACGCATACACACACGGAATTTACGGACTGTCCGCCTGTTTGCTACGCATATTTGATGGCTTGACAGACATACCTTCTTCCATGGCAATGGGTCATGTGAAGAACAGGTCAGTTGATACGATATTCACCAGGTAGCTCTATTATTTTTTCCAATGCGTCTTTATTCTTCAAATACCGTTCACTTTTAACTGATAAATAGCTACACTGTACTTTCGAACACTAGACCATATACGTCAACCTTAAGCACAATACGTGCATAGTGTAATACAATCACCAATTCAACAAAATGACACGGCCAGTAACAACACAACAACTAAGTAACACACATTCCAGAGAATGAACTTGATAACTTTGCGCAAATGATATATAACCACATAACGACGGCCGTTAGCATTGCATTAATTCAAAACAACGCTCTTCGTTTAGTGCATAGTGCACTTCATGTGCTCAGTATATTGAGTCAGATTCCAAAATCCGAGCATCAACAGTAGCCTGCCAAACATGAAATCTAAGAATTCAGTTTTTTCTTCATAATGTGATAACTGGAAAGAGCCAGAGGCACTGAGCATTATCAAAGAAAATATCACAAGTAGCATTCCGGGTAGCAATACGAGTGTGATGACAGCGTAAAAGAAAACGTCAACGATGTCAGTTCCTGTGAGGCAATTCATGTTATGTAAATCTGATTTCAGCAGCAACATATTCACTGTGTTCATAAGCGAGGTAGAAAATCCACTGTATTTACGACAAGAAACACCGTAAATGGTAGTTACACTTACACCCACTAATATGGCAGTTACCACAATGCCAGCAGCGTAGATGGACAGGTATTTCATATTGCGCTTTAACATCGACGTTAGCAGGAGGGCGCGCTTACTCAAGTATAGCAGTTTAAATGCCTTAAGAACTAATATCGTGATAGTTGAAGCAAGAATAAGTGAGAAGGTGGATTCGTAAAAAACAGCTTCGTTGAAACTTACGTAGCGTTTTCTGAGTCTAAGAGCAGTCTTCACAGCGTTGTTAATGGAAATGACGCGACATATAAACACAGCGACTGCAGTGAACATTAACACGATAATCATGAAGTCAACGTATGTCCAAACACTTAGAACATATCGCCTTAGATGGGTGCGAACTGACAGGAAACTCCTAAAAGTCCGGATAATAAAAAAAATAATTAGCAGCAAATAGCATATTTCACATACAATTGTAAATGCATCCCGCATATTTATCAAACTATACAGTTTACACGTGTTAATATATTGATAGGGATCGACGATACCGACGCTCACAAACTCAAATGCTAAAAGTGAAATTGTGAAGAGACTACTAGACGGGTTGAACGTAGTAAACTGAATAAACACAGCTCTGGTGTTATTATCCAGCCATTCATCCTGTTCAAGATCCCGCAGAAGCCTGATCATCCTGTTCCTATTCGCCCTTATTGCAACCACATAGCCGCCACCGGGGTACGTTCTGTGTCGACAGGGTATTGAGCCAATTTGTAGAGTATCCGAGGATTGATACGTCCACGGATTGTATGGGTTTTTCACCAACTCCTCTCGGATAGGTTTTTCCCAACTACCTCTGAATGACGTTTGTTCTTCACCGTATGAATCTATGAACAATTGTCAAAGTGAAATTACAAATTAACGGTCAACGATATAAATATCACAAATATCTAAGTAAAAAACAACAATAAATTATTGTACAATTCAATTATAACTGTTCACTTCACGTATAGGAAAGACACATAATAATGCAATTAGCGTTCGTCAACATATCTGTATGAACAACTCCATTTTATGCAATTGCTTCGCTTTAGAAAATAATTAACTTAAACCCTTAAATGTTGAACAACGAAATCCTGTCACCTGCACCAGATTAAATATATTTACTTGAGTGAACTCTAATTTGTTTGATGATCGCTGCACCAATTAAGACGTTCTTCTCATCGCATATATATGTCGTTCCATTGTGGTGAAATGACGGTAAGACAGTGTTCTTGATATACCGCCAAACATCGTCTTGTGATCGTACCTTGGTCAAGCATAATACATAGCGAATGTAAGTATATATATACATACACACACACACACACACACACACACACACACACACACATACATATATATGTATATATAAACATGCGTATACATATATGTATATATTTGTGTGTAAATATATATATGTGTGTGTGTGTGTGCGGACATAGGATAGCTAAACCGTCATGTGAAATGTAAATTCATCAGCTGTCAACGCACGGTTTAATCATTTTCCTGTTGTTCAAATAAACTGATTGTAGTAATTTGTACTTCTTCCACGCCGTACATAACACCATGTTACATGTTATATATTTACTTATGTTGTGCGTAGAAAATCCTCTTAGCTTTACATTATGTTGGGAAAAATAAAATAATATACTTTTTCTCGCATCTGTATTGTTGGTTATACCCATTAGCAGAATGACAAAGACATCAATATTCATTACGGCATCATATGTGTAATACTATCAAGACTGTGTGGCATGTTAATGTGTATCTATTTACCATCGCAGTTATAAATTATAATTGCTTGGGAGTCAGACAGTCAGTCATGTTTCAAAGTAAAATATCGATGTATATAAAATATGTTGTACTTATACATAGTTGGCTGTTTCTTCTAATAACAAGCATGGATGCGGTATATGAGTTTTCGTGATATTATATTGATAAGCATTTGAAATTTTATAATTTGATCCTAAAGTAACATGCTCCAAAGTGCGGATGTCGTAATACATATTTTTGTTAATAATGCAAATATGCAACGAAAATGCTTCCAACTATACGGTTGAAATTGTTTTTGTATGTGCATAACATAAGATGTAGCTGAAATGTGTAAATCTGAATGAACATTTAGTGCGATAGTTTTGATATATATTCACAGGGCGAATGTCAAAATTGATTTCTTCAGAAATTCCCTACAATTATCGAAATATGTTGTTGCTCATCTTTGCAACCTTCATTAGAATTCATCAACAGGCAGTATTGCATAATTTATACAGATAGTATATTGTCCTTGACATTAAGAGAGAATGTGGAACATGAACGAACTAATAACGTACTGTCCATGTATGTACGCCAATGCCTAGCAGTCAGACGCAAAAATTATCACCAGCAAAAAGTAAATAACACGAACTTAAAGTTAAATAATATATGATGACATGTTGCTGGGGAAGGACCTACTTGACGAGCAATGTTTAATGTGATTGAGAATGACACAAGAGCGTGATATGACACGGAGAATGTATGCCATGATCGGTACAATAATAATGCTAATTCGCTCAGAACGAAAAAAACACATACTTCCAACACTTTGATGAATCACACATCAATGACAGTCTCATGTTATCACTGCAAAACACAACCACCTTATTCACCGCATTTTTATAATAGAAAAGTTGCTGAATTTTACTCTCTCGCTCTAAACTGAATCGCTGTCGAAACATATTTGTTCCAACGTCAATTACACTAAACAATGAGTAACTGTCCTTCTTTCCCTCCTTCTCTGTCAGTCTTCCCTGCCGGTCTGAAAGTGAGTGAACTTGGCATGATTTGAGACATGATTTAACATTTGTTACTTATTTAACATATTTAACTTATTTTAACTGATTTAACCGATATAACGTTTATTACCATTTTGTTGTTGTTATATTGCATGTACATTTATTTTATTTGTTTTAATATGCTACTACATTCCAAATTAATTTCCTCGCAAGGGAAAATCAAGTATTGTGATTATGATGTTCATGAAACCATCCATAATACCATCGGGAGTCCTTCATTGAGATGAAATAGGGTTCCACTAACATGTCACCAAAAAACAGGCTCATGCCTAAATCAGCATGGACAGTGCATAGCATTTAGGTTAGGTTACTTTCGATTTAAACAAGACAACTCGTGAAGCTGTCAGATACCGCGTTGGGAAAAGTTCATCAAGTTTATCCAATATTACTTCATTCGCCTATATTATGTTGTTCGCTGTGTGTGTGTTTGTGTGTGTGTGCGTGTGTGTGTGTGTGTGTGTGTGTGTGTGTGTGTGTGTGTGTGTGTGTGTGTGTGTGTGTGTGTGTGTGTGTGTGTGTGTGTGTGTGTGTGTGTGTGTGTGTGTTTGATCGTCGTTTGTGTGTGCTTATGTATTCTTTCCTGATTACTTGTATTACAGTATTATTAATCTAACATGAATATGTCAACTCATGCATCTGCTATACAGCATTTATTTGCACTATGATGATACAGATATTATTGTACAGCACGGCATATGTTTGCATACAACTGTTCAGTACCGGTGTACTTTTACTTATTGTTTGAAGCTAAACTCTACCTCCGTAAGTGCAATATCACCCGAGTGACGAGCCGCAACAAATGTGTCTTGGATCGTCTTGTTTATGTAGAATGACCGGCGATCGGTGCTTTCAAAAGCTATGATAAACACAAGAGCGAGCAGCAAGACAACAAGGGCTGTGTCTTGCAGCGTACGCCAAAACTTTTGCTCCTTCGCCAATCTCTTTCTCGCTCGTTCGACAACAACGGTATTTGGCAGTTTGTACATATGCTTCAGTGGTAGTCGTTGAAAGTGATTTAGTTGATCCATTTTGAATACATACTCCCTGTCTTTGGCTGTAATTGTAACGACATTATTAATTCATTCACCATACAGTTATCTATGTTTGAACTAATTATACAACACGTGTAGTGGTTAAGAACGGATCAGCTGTGCACAAAAAAGGATCTACATGCCTCAATTAATACATCATAACTGATGTTAATTATAATTACATTTAATATACCGCACACTATCATGTACATCTGCATCGTCGCGTATGTTGAACGATGTTACTTGCCACTGGTTTCAAATATGTTGTTGTCCTAATACGTGTTTGATGTGCTGGTGTCGTTAGCTTCCCACTTACCCAGCTTAACATAGTAGTCTGCTGGGGTAGCTGGTCCAGCCTTTGATCCAAAGAAGAAAGTGAACACAGCTGCCATTATTGATACCTTCACCGGTTGCACTATTCCTATATTCTCAATGAAGGTTGAAAAGAACGAGATGGCCCACTTCACACTGGCCGTGTAGCCGTAGGTCAGACTGTACATGGTGGTGACGTAAGTGGCGACAAGCGATGACGACATCGCAAGGAACCACGCAAAATAATACCTCATTGCATTCCTTCAAACAGTTTGAGAACACGCATTACCCTATATATTTGTATTATTTTTTATTATACATCTATATTTTAGTGTTAACAAATGTATACCACATTGTCATGTCCTCCCAGATATGCCATGCAATTTGTATTAATCATATCATTAAACAGCTTAGATTAGAA